>CM050163.1:430762137-430987137 GCA_027410445.1 Discoglossus pictus | reverse complement strand
CCACAGAAAGGCTCATCTTAAATCCCACACACAGGAGAAAATATATAGCAAATGTATTATCTATTCAAATAGGAGCATGGACAAGCTTTCTTGATTTCACTTACAAATATTTATGTCCCAGATGCTGCTTTTCCCATTTACTTTGTTATTTTTTTATTTAGATACATATAACAAAACAGGTACTGACGAAAAACAAGTAAGATGTGTGAATATGATATTTTAAACAAACTAGATAATGCAAAAAAAATATTGTTAACTAAGAAATGTCTAGGTTTAATTTCTAAAAAAAATAATATATATTAGCACATTTGATAAATAAAATATGCAGGAATTATAAATTGCTGAGTTGAAATTATTAAAATGTATACCTAACTTTAACAAATACTAGAAGAAAACTTTATAAAATACTTTTGGAAAATGTAAAAATGAAAAACAATAGTTTTAGGGATAATATTATTGATATATTCTGTTTGAATAGTATATTAAAATAAATTCTGAGCATGTATTTAAACGAAAGAAATAATGTTAATATTAGAATTATTTTTCGTTTTTGTTAGTTCCTTTTTATAAAATTGGGTGTACTAGTGTGCCCCTCCTATATATCAAAGAGACCTGTGTTACATGGATAGATAATAGAGATAATCTTGCTAGATTAGTTTGAATACAAATACACCTCTGATGTTGTTTGTCCTGATAGGTGAATGGGCAAACTGCTTGTGATCTATCACAAGAACCTGGACTCTGAGATGTTCTATACTTCTAGATAAACCCTGTCCTGTGTGAGATGCAAACACAAGCCTTGCAGATTGAAGTCTTGTTTTGTCCTCCCTTTGCATTATATTACTGTTATTATCAGGAAAACCAACAGCCTTGCTCCTTGAGGGGGTATCAGCAGGAGGAGACTGGACATCTCCAACAAGTCTTTGTGCATCTGCCCCCAGGATTTTGTTGCTCCATAATTCTATAGCATGAATGTGCTGAGGAGCCTCAGACTGCAGCAATAATAGCACTGGCTCTATTATATAGATGAATGATAGATGATGCCTCCTCCAGAGACAAAGTGACAAAGATAGACCTATTCATTAACCCTTTCCCAGAAAGTACCCTGCTGCTTCTCTCACACTAAAGGGCTGAAAGTGTTTCTTTTTATTGATGTGAATACTGTTTATGGTTTCTCAATGGGGGCGCATTAGGGTCTATTTATAAAAGAAATGTAAAAAAAAAAGTGCAGCTAGTGTGCAGCTTAAAATATCATGGGAGCCATGGCTCCTAAAAATGTTACTGCTGGCTCCTAAACTTTTAAGCTGTTATACGTGTATTTCTATACGATTTGATCCTAAATAATCTGTCTGGCTCCTAAGTTCCAAATACCTTTGTCAGCTCCTAAATAAGAATCTCCTCCACCTGTTTTATTGTATGGGATCACTATAATTATAAATAACACTATAGAATAATGTGGTAACTTTTTCAAGCATTTTTCATGCATTTAAAAGAGCACTTTAAACATTACAAAAGTTTTCTTTTTTTTAAATATATATAAATATATATATATATATATATATATATATAAATAAATAAAGTAAAGTCTGTAGATGTCATTGGCTGGCAAAGGGCAAGCCCCCAATAGAAGTTAAACTTCAGAATACGTTTTTGTGCTCTGATACCTATTTGAAAAAAAAATAAAAACAAACCCTGACATTATCAAATACCTACTATCTGATGCAACAAAGTAAATAATAACTTAACATGTCCATTGTTAGCTCTTCTTTTCGAGCAATTATATTTAAAATATTTTTGTTATTTATCAATAGGGTTAAATAATGCCAGATTATCTGATATTCTATGGATCCAATTGTGTAAAACTTAAGATATCGTGTTAAATGACATAGAAAGAGTGTTTACCATTTAAATATAGTTTTGGTTATTTAGCAAAGATTCCTAAATAACAAATGTACACGTTTTTATATTACGTTGTATTTACAAACAATATATGAAAAGACGTATATTGATATTTATCTGATAAAAAAATAGATATTTGTATTTATCTAATTAGATGTATGATGCAGAATTGGCTACAAATACATTTAAAGTGACAGTGTCACATATTGTTAAGACTTCTACATCATGTAATTGTTGCCATTGGAGTCTGGGTACAATTAGTGCAATTTAAACATGTGTAAGTAACAAAGTGCCAGATGATCATTTTAATACAATAGGGGATCTTCTAGCAGTGACCCAGTCTAGTTTACTGAAGTGACAATAAAGTGCATTGCTTTGTGTAACCCAGCAGTAACATAAACACATACAACAGACAAGAGCTTTGTTTACTAACAATAGCCCCTTCTACCTCCCCCTCACTTCCTACCTGCACTAGGGAGAGAATACTTTATAAACTCCGTAGATCTCTTTGAAACTTCAATAGGGGGCTTAGGGGAGGGGGCTGGAGAAAGTGCTGGATTTATCCTGCTCTGTGCATGGGGTCTCCAGCCGTTCCGACCCATTGCAAAGTAATCAACGTGTCAGTTTCACCTTTCTTATGCAAATTAGATGTCGTATTGAAGGCGGATCTCTGGGAGGTTTTTTTTTTCATCCTGGGACACAGCCCCTAAAACAGCTGCTACAGCACCAGAGAGAGAGCAAAAGCGAGGAGCTCATACACAGGAAGAGTGTGTGGACATATATACTGGACCTGATACATATAGAGCAGGCACTACAGGACATGTGCGAGGAGTGGGTGCAGCCACCACTGGGGGGACTCTGATCGGATACAAAGTACAACACGAGAGAGAAGGGATCTGCTCCAAGCTGCTGCACGGGACCCCCTCACTCCTCCTGCACCACTTCTTGGGGTATCCAGCAGTTCCTGGCAATGCTCTGACACTATCTACCTGTGGCCATTGCCTGGAGGTATGCAGCTCTGACTTCCCTGTATTATCTCCCAGCCTGTGACTAAACTTGGAGCTGCAGACATGGATAGAGCAAGGGGGCTGGCCAGATCCGCAGTGCTGCTGCTGCTTGGGGCAGGTCTGTGTGCTGGGATTAGCTCCATAGACACAGACAGGACTGGGGATGGCAAGTGCCAACCTATAGAGATCCCAATGTGCAAGGACATTGGCTATAACATGACCAGGATGCCTAATCTGATGGGACATGAGAACCAGAGAGAGGCAGCCATCAAGCTTCATGAGTTTGCTCCACTGGTGGAATATGGGTGTCACAGCCACCTGAAGTTCTTCCTGTGCTCCCTCTACGCTCCCATGTGCACTGAGCAGGTATCTACCCCAATCCCAGCCTGCAGGGTGATGTGTGAGCAGGCCAGGCTCAAGTGCTCCCCTATCATGGAGCAGTTTAATTTTAAATGGCCAGACTCGCTGGACTGCAGCAAGTTACCAAACAAGAATGACCCTAACTACTTGTGCATGGAAGCACCCAATAATGGCACAGATGATGCGCCCAGAGGGTCCAGCATGCTGCCCCCTATATTCAGGCCACAGAGACCCAACAATGGCCATGAACTGCCATCTAAGGATATCCCCAGCAGGACAAGCTGTGAGAACTCAGGGAAGTTTCACCATGTGGAGAAAAGTGCCTCCTGTGCCCCCCTGTGCACCTCTGGAGTGGATGTGTATTGGAGCAAGGATGACAAGAAGTTTTCCTTTATATGGATTGCTATCTGGTCCATCTTATGCTTCTTCTCCAGTGCCTTCACTGTGCTGACCTTCCTCATAGACCCCCAGCGCTTCAAGTACCCAGAGAGACCCATCATCTTCCTGTCCATGTGCTATTGTGTGTACTCTGTGGGGTACATCATCAGGCTGTTTGCAGGTGCTGACAGTATAGCCTGTGATAGAGACAGTGGGCAGCTGTATGTCATCCAGGAAGGTCTGGAGAGCACAGGTTGTACCATAGTCTTCCTCATCCTCTACTACTTTGGCATGGCTAGTTCTTTGTGGTGGGTGATTCTGACACTTACCTGGTTCCTGGCTGCAGGGAAGAAATGGGGCCATGAAGCCATAGAGGCCAACAGCAGTTACTTCCACCTGGCTGCATGGGCCATCCCTGCTGTGAAGACCATAATGATCCTGGTGATGAGGAGGGTGGCAGGAGACGAGCTGACAGGGGTGTGCTATGTTGGCAGCATGGATGTGAATGCCCTAACAGGATTTGTGCTCATACCCTTAGCCTGCTATCTCATTATAGGCACCTCTTTTATCCTATCTGGCTTTGTGGCTCTCTTCCACATCAGGAGGGTGATGAAAACTGGAGGAGAAAACACTGATAAACTAGAGAAGCTCATGGTCAGGATTGGGGTGTTCTCAGTGCTGTACACTGTACCTGCCACTTGTGTCATAGCTTGCTACTTCTATGAACGACTCAATATGGATTTCTGGAAAATATTAGCCACACAAGATAAATGTAAAATGAACAATCAGACCAAGACTCTGGACTGCACCATGAAAAGCTCCATCCCAGCAGTAGAGATCTTCATGGTAAAGATATTTATGTTATTAGTTGTGGGCATCACCAGTGGCATGTGGATATGGACCTCTAAGACATTACAGTCCTGGCAGAATGTTTTCAGTAAGAGATTAAAGAAAAGGAGCAGGAGAAAACCTGCCATAGTCATCACAAGTGGTGGAATGTACAAAAAACCCCAACACCCACAGAAAGGTCACCATGGAAAGTATGAATCAGCCTTCCAGCCTCCCACCTGTGTATGAGAAGACAGCTTCTGCTTCATAGACACTTAAACTGCACAGAGTAGCAAACTGGACTAGAAAATGTGTTATTTTTATCACCACAGCATAGCAAGCCAAGGTAAATCCATCACTTTGCATACAAGTCGTTTAGATGAGTGTTCATTTATCCAGGAAAGCTTTGTCAGTCAAAACAGGACTTTCCATCTAAATGTGAGCTTCTGACATTACTAATTTGTGGGCAGATATTTAATCCACATAAAAAATGATGAGTAACATGTAGCTGAATTAAATGTCAACAGGATAATATACAAGACACAGTTTAACTGCAGTGTAACTGCTAATAGTTTTCAAAGAGTTGACAAAAATGTATTTTCTTTGTACAAACAGATCCCAAAATGACATATTTATATCATTAGGTCCCACAGGGAAATGCCTTAAAGTAACATTGATAGATGACAAGTGGAGACCATATACACATTGAGTGTGAGTCATTTTACACCAGCTTTATTATCCTTGAAATGTATTTCTGAACTTTATAAATTAACCACATTTTACAAATTTACTGGCAACTAACTGACTGTTCCTTGTAAAGATTTAGCAGTCTCAGCACTGGCTAATTTTGAAGTTTTCTCACATTTAGTTAATTATTAAACAGTTGTTACTATGTGGATAGCAGGGGTGTAAGAGCCAGAATAATTGGGGGGGGATACAGCTCATTTTATACACAGGCCATAAAATAGCATATATATATATATATATATATATATATATATATATATATATATATATATATATATATATACACACACACACACACATACATACAAACATAGAAAACTCTGGGGGGGATATATACACATTTGGACAAATTCAATGCAAATCTTCTTATTCTTCCTATTTTATTATTTACTTTTAAAAAGTGACTTCCTGGATTTCCCAAAAGGAAATTACAAGTATATGTGAAACAATATAAAGTACAGACACATTTCAAGCTCTGTTGCATTAATCTTCACATCTCCATAAAATGTCATCTGTCAGTGTTTATTTAATGTCTCTGGCACCCAAATGCTTACCTTGCAAACTCTTCTACATCCACCACCCACAATACTATGTCCATTTTTTTTTTTACAAGAAATGTCCCTTTTCTAAAGACATAGCTCTGTGAATGGGATATAAAGTGCAATATCTTCTTCTCTTTTTTCTTTCCAAGACTTAAAACAAGTATGTTGCTGTTTATAAGGCAACAAAAGAGGCTCCTTTCACAAAAGAACTTAGGGGTCCATCCCTCAGAAACCTTTTAGTCTTACACTCTGTGGCTTTTTTAATGGAAATCAAGCCAAATGTTATACACGTTGGGACTGTTTGCTAAAAAAGAAGGAGATGGATCAATTCAAAGGGCTTATTGACTCTTTCTATTGTGAAACAAATTCTGGCCATGAATAGATCAAAAAAAGCACTAGATACTGCAAAGGGAAACTTTGTATGTGTGTTGCTCTTTGCTGTGCTGTCCATGCACAGATGTTTTTCCTGTATATATTTGTAATATACGATTATTTTTCATGCTTTACTATTTTATTAAAAAAATAAAAGATGTTTTTTTAGTTTGATGATCTGTGTGTAATGCCATTTTCAATACTTTCACGGTTCACATGAAGCATCCATAAATGATTATAGGATGTCTTTATTGTCAGTGTCCTGCAGAAAGGTTTAAGCCCCTATTGCTGGAGGGTCTTTAAAGGTTAAAGGGTGATTTTAGGTTTTATTTCCATTGAAATCCCCAAATTGCAAACAATATGCTGGCTGCAATCTGAGGAATGCTGCTGAGTTTGGACCCAAAAGCTCAAGACATGGATAAGCTTTTAAATAGTTTATCTCCTGATATATTATATCTACTTTCAAAGCCTGCAGATCATAAACATGATCTTTGGGTGACTTTCCAAACTCTGAAGTTGCTTCAAAGAATATCTCCAGTGTATTAGAGGAAGATGAATAATCTATTCTCTGTTATGGAAGAGAACAATTAGATTTCAAAAGAAACAATATGCCATTAAAGGAACATCTAGGCCAGACACTGCACTGACACTTGTGAGCAATGTATTATTAAGAATCAAAAGCATTTCAGCTTTTGTTATTATATTGCATCACTTTAATGTAATTATTAGCAAGTCTATAATCTTATCATTCTTATTATAGATAGATACTATTAGTAACATAGGTAAATATAGGGTATTTATTGTATGTCTAAGAATAACATGTACAAATTAGTAATAGTTGTACTTGAATGATCAGATTCCTACTCTGTATAAAGATAGGTAGATATACACACTAATAGCTGAAAAGCTAGTTTATTTCTTAGCCACCCAAACTAATATATGGATTTTATATGAAAATATATGTAGAATAGCTGAAAAATTGTGAACCATCAGTAATATTTTAGGAGCAATATCTCCTGGGATTTGTTAAGTCCATATATATATATATATATATATATATATATATATATATATATATATATATATATATATATATATATACAGAGAGCAAAATAATGGTAATTAGGTTGCAGTCTCCTAATATTTGACATTTTGCTACTAAATATCTTTTTAAGAAATAAATCTATAAATCGTAAATCTATATTGTAAATTTATATAAATATTCTTACTGTCTCCTAAATTAATCTTTAGTTTATATTCATTTTACAACCAAAAACCAAATCAGAGAGCAACAGGTCCTAAAATGTTACTGCTGTTTTTAGTTAGAACACAGATATTTATATGTTTAATCTACAACTTGGTTCCTAATGGTAAGCTCCTAAATTTCACATAAATGTGTCAACTCCTGTTTATATATATATATATATATATATATATATATATATATATATATATATATATATAATATCTTATTATTGGTCAACCCTTCCTTTTAATGCAGAATACACTAAGCCATGAAGTGAGAAGGGCAGCGAGGGGTGTAAAGTTTCCCATAGGATACAGAGCACATGAGGAACATTTGTACATACATTTTGTGATAAGCTTTTTAGAGATGCAACTTTGTTCTTCCATTTGACATGAAAGGAAATAGTTTTATCTTTCAAGAGATCTTTACATAGAATTTTTTTCAGTAAATACCGTATCTCTGTATACTCTTATTTTACACATATACTATATATATGGTATATAAATGATCAATGGGGTAGATTCCTCAACCATTGCAATGGATGTGAATTGTATTGCTGATGGTATATACATTTTCCCTAATAGGAAATAGGCAATCAGCTTTCAGCAAAATACTTTGTAGCCCTTGCAAAGCTTAGTGATTTTTTGTGTGTAAAAAATCTAGGTAATAAATGATGTGCAACATACCCACTCTCTGGCATCTAAGATCATCTCTCACCAGATGTTTGTTATTTATTTATGGATGGTATATTTCCAAGTAAAGTTTCCTTACCTGGGGGCATAGAGATACATAACCAATCTGTACCCTAATGTACTGCTGTTATTGGCTATGTAGATAACACTCTCAGACAATATGGTAGGCGTGGGCCTGTCTGGGGGTGGCAGTACAGACATGTAACCTCTCTAGTGATTCTGCATTGACATGTCCTAGACACAGGTAATGCTGCTTATTTAACCTCTTCATTATGGGAAGAGTCTGTAACACACCGTTCCCACAATATACCAAATGTGCCTCCAGCACGTCTTCTCTTGTCTGATCTATTATTATAATGTTCAGTAATATATGTATTTATTATTTAGTATCACATCTGAAATGGAGACATGTTGATGTTTTTTTGTGCACTGCTTTGAAAAGTTCTTAGAGCAAATCCTGTTAGAGCTTACCCTGATGGATGCAAAAGGAGGGTATTTCCCTAAGCCAGAAATGTTCAAAGAGAAGACTCTTAATAAGCACAGACACAAACATGTTAGTAAAATATAGGAGGTTAGGCTATAGTCAGTTTATTATATGCTTCAGGAGCATGGACAGAGTGAGCAGCAAGTATCTGAACATAACTCTATAAATAGGATTCATGTCCATTAATATATATAAATGTAGTTTATAAATGGGCAGGGGTGTAGGAGCCAGAATAATTCTGTGGGGGGTGCAGCTCATTGTGTACACAGGCCGTTAAATAACTTATTTATACATACATACCAACATAGAAAAATCTGGGGGGGATTTGTCCCCTCCACCCCCCCCCCCCCCAGTTCCCCTACACCCATGTAAATAGGTGGGTGGATGGCTTTCATTGTTATTGGTTTATTATGGTATCATTGATTTTCAATTTTCTTTTCTTTACCCAATTCTTCAGTAAATTGTCACATCATAGTCTTGTTAGGGCCTTGTTTTGTAAACATGAACCACATTTCACTAAGTTTCACAGCCTCATGGAAGTGGTTTGAGGCTGTAGTTCTAGTTTTCTCTCTGAGAATATCCACGGAAGCCCTTCCGAAGATTAGTGAATTTGTCCGATCGGTTCAGTCTATTAAGAAATTATTAGAAATGAATAGCCAGATATGTGTAGGTTTTCTATGCACAATTTGTTATCATCCCCGCAATAAGTTAGAGAATCTACCTCCACCCATCTAATGAGTTGTTAAACTAGACAATAGCTATTTTTTTAATATGAGTATATGAAGTAGTATATCTAGTTAGGCTTTTAATATGAGTCATAATCCGGATTTGATTAAGACTAATATGTAGATTTTACATTGTGTTTAAAGGGATAGCAAGGTGTGATTTTCTTAAACAGAAGGAAGTTGTTCTCTATTTATTACTGGTTTTCTAAAGGTTGCAATTTAAATTTTCCAATGAAGGACTGCTGTAGCAATTTTACCAATAGGAAATTGTTGTTGTTGTTCAGTCCTTCAGTTGTGTCTGACTCTCGGTGACAATATGGACACATGACACCTTGCACATTTGTCTGTGTTTCTGGTTGTGGTTATCCATATCGTTTTCTTGGCAAAGATACTGGTGGGTTGCCAGTTCCTTCTCCAGTGGACCACAATTTCTCTGACCTCTCTGCTATGACCTGCCCATCTGCCCTACATGGTATAGCTCACAGCTTCATTGAGGTACACAAGCCCCTATACCTTGTCAAAGTAGTGATTCAGAATGGTCCATAGGAAATAGGTATCTCATATTTCAGCGAATTGTGTCGCAGCCCCTGAAAAGTTTAGTGAGTCTAGGAGAATACCTTTGCGTCAGTCTCTTTAACTTGTTAATTATGAGAATTGGCAATTGGTACATAAAAATGTATTAATTAACCTGTTCATGATTTTGCACTGGCCAATAGAGATCCAGCGCCCATGCCTATTTGTGTCCATTTGGCCCCACCTCTTAGTAAGATGAGTGCTCCTAGTGCAGATGTACTTTATGTGTTAAAAGGTAGGGTTGTTGTGACTTGCACATAGTTACAGCGGCAGATGTTTTATTCATGGAGGGATTTTGAGTATTATATTTATAATATATATGGCTTGGAAAATATGTGAGATGCTATACATGCCTAATGTTTTCCAGTATTTAAGGCAGAACTTATTAACACTGACAGCAGAGTGATAAATCACTCTGTGCTTTTAAATGGTGGGCATGTTGATTATCTGGTCTTGGTGCTTGCTTTGATCAAAAGTGACAGGCTTGTCAGTTTTCTGGCATTTTGCCCCAGTTCCCCCTCTTCCCTCAGGGAAGATCAGCACCTGTTTGCATATGCAGACTGCTTTACCTTACTGCCCTCTGGCACTCTGCAGCTCACTCCTTTGGTGCTGGAGAGATGCCTGTGAGGATGAAAGGGTTAAGACACTTTTAACTCTGAACTTTGCCACTGCATATACTGCACTACCTTTACTGAGATGTGATCAACACCAATATTGGTTCATTATGACCCAGATCAGCTACAGTAATTACTTCCTGTGAGAGTATAATATGAGCACTTGCAGTCTGGATATGTTACATCTATCTATCTATCTATCTATCTATCTATCTATCTATCTATCTATCTATCTATCTATCTGTCTGTCTGTCTGTCTGTCTGTCTGTCTATCTAGTTGTTATCTGAGACTGATGGCTGTTGTCTTTGAAAAATTGAAGAGAAAATACCCATCTCAATAGCATGCAAAGCATACATTTATGTTTATAATGGAGGCAACTTACTAAGCATCTCAAGTGCATCTCACATAACTTCTTGATTTACTATGCACTATTAGCTATGGCCCATACCTTGTCATGGTGAAGGATCTTGTGCACATCAGTGAAGCTGTGAGTTATACCATGTAGGGTCACCCAAGATGGGCAGGTCATAGTAGAGAGATCAGACAAATCGCGGTCCACTAGAGAAGGAACTGGCAATACACTCAAGTATTTTTGCCGCAAACACCTTATGGACAAGAACAAGCAGAGACATAATGATATATATGTGCCTGGTTTGCTGCTGTCCATAGGGTCATGGAGAGTCGGACACAACTGAACAACAAATTAACTACGGGTTGAAAGCAGCCCTTCCCACGTCTTCTCAGGTGAAGAAATGCATACTGTTGATGGCTCAGAAGTATTTAAAATGAGAAAGAGCAACACAATAACTAACAAAGTATGTTACAAATTCTGCTTAAACATAGTGCTGAAGGACCACCCCAGTGGGCATACTTCACCATTTTATTTGTTTATCTAATAACTGATTAGCAAGAAAATCAATATTAGAAGAAGAAAAATCCAATGCATCTTTTAAAACTTACATTTGAACGTCAGTGTTTTGGGAACTAGAGGAACGGATTCTATCTAACCCCTATTAAGTGTCCAGGGGATCAATGAAGATCTGTCAAGGAATCTGTCCTGGAGAGAAGGAAAAAGATACAAACTCCCACCAAGACAGCTTCCTGGTTACAACTTTTCACACCTCCTGGACACCTGATGTATCTACTAAAGATTGAAACATGAAAATGTTAAAAACTACATTGATATTTTCCTAAAAAAAATGCTGGTTTTGTGGCTAACAATTTTTTCAATAAATACAATCCTATTATAGTGGTACGTCAGCACTCATCGCCTTTAAAACACATTGAAGTTGGTATTCGAGGCATTTCGGCAAGGAGAAAATGCTTCAGCACTTGATGCTTGCTCGGCACTCATTGCTCTTGCTAAGACCTGTATGAGTCAATTTGCATTACTCCTTATTGTTTAGTACTCATTGTTGCCTTCTGGAACCAATTAATGACAAGTACCAAGGTGCCACTGTATATGAGCACTAAAGTGGTCCTTTAAACTGGAAACTCATAACTTATTCACTTATTCAAATAATCCTTTAGTGAAATCATGTTTTTATAAAGCAAAAAAACGCTTTTAAGATTCATTCCATAGGTATTGCTGTTTTAATGCACAAATACATACATCACATCCATTTTTAAAATAAGGATTATGTAAATAACAAACCATCAGACATCTGCTAAACTATGGGCTCAAATTAATGTGAGCTTTCAGGTGACGTGTGTCATGAGATGATGAAACCAGTCCAATGAGAGCATTATTGCAATTAGTATAGTTATTAGAAGAGTTTAAATTATATCCACTCATTGCAATCTTCTGCTTTTTCATATTTAATTTAATTCATAGAAAATATTTTGAAACTCCGAGTCATCACTGTGTTCTTAGCTTGGGACAGTGGCTCCCAAACATTTTTCTTCAGTGAACCACTGCAGTTCAAGAAACAAGCGCCGTATTAGTCAGGTATGTGCCAAACTATTAGCAGGTGTTTAAGCTGTGATGATTTTTGAAGAGCCTTTTTATGAGTACAGACATTTTGTGTTTGTTACATCATAGGCTGAGAGCTGGAACAAGAGGGTGTGCATTTGTGGGTATCAGTTGAGGGAGGGGTGGGGGGTGAGTGAACACACAAAGATCCATAACTAAATAAGATTGGAATTAACATCACACCCCTTTCCACTCATTGGCCCAGAAACAGACTCCTTGCTTCATAACATGCAACTATACATGCTCTGCCTTCACACATACACAAAAGTTCCACAAATGTATCATAGATCCCTCCGGGGTCTAATTAAAAATTATCAGTATGAATTTTCCCTGCTTAAACATGCTTTTTCGACTCTAAGTTCTCATATATATATATATAGATGAGATGTTAGAGCACATGTATATATATATATATATATATATATATATATATATATATATATATATTTAGGTGCAGTGTTCCTTTAAAGGTTAGCAGGGTCCTGATTGAGCACTTAATTACTGCTGAGGCATTCATGAACCACCTAATGATTTTTCCATCTGCTTCTTGACAATAATAATTCATGATCCATATGCACTTACAAATCAGACAGCCTGTTACATATGCACTTCAGTACTGCTTTTGCTTGCATTTTGTTTCTTAAATAATTTATAATGCAGGTTTGTCTGTGGACCACTTGAATGACACTCTGGCGCTCCTATGACCACAGCTTGGAAATCTTAAAACTCAGTTGCTAAACTCACGTTTTGAAATTATTAGGCTTTTGTTAAAACGGTTTAATTTATTTTCCAACAATTAAGCTTGATAATGGCAAACTGATTTTAGAAGCAAACAATAAAAAAAAATAAACTCAAGCTATACATTTTTAACCTTTAAGAGTATTTTTTTTTCTATACAATCCCATTTTCCTTTCTCAGTTTATTTAATCTGTTTCATTCTCAGAAGAGTGTGTCCTTATAAATGTATGAGTTTTTCATAGCTTCTAATGAAATCAATGGCAGTTGTAGATGTAACATTTCTATTGTGCAGACAGAAGCTATTTGTGAATTCAACATCTCCTCCCACTTCAGGATGCTGATCAGCAGAAACCAAAACGGCAGATTCCATAGAAGCATAATCTCCTATAATAGACTACATTCATTTTTTTTTTTTATAAAAACATTTAGTCTACTTTCATAGATGTTTTTGTCTGAACACCGATTCATTATCCTAGGCTTAGTATAGGACTTTGTTGCTAAATTCAAGTTTTGAAAAGTAGTACTTTGTGTTTAAATATTTATTTAAATTATTCTTGACTTTGAAAAGTATTTTAAATGGTTAACTCTTAAAGATAGTTTCATTTTCTCAGTGTAGCCTTGAATAGTTACCAATTTAACCAAATGAACGGAATAAAATAGGCATTAAAGATCAACATGTGAATGCACAGAGCATATCAAATTGCAATTACCCAACCACTATTGTGTTGTAGCTCAGAGTGCAGGGAAGGGGCTTACACAGAAGAGGGAAGGGACAGATGTTAGAGCACATTAATCTAGCCGGGCCTTTCTTCCACTATGACATAAAGGTTGTTTACCAAAACTTTGGGGCTTCAATTTGTGTGTCCTTTGCGACAAAGGGAGAAAAAAAACTTCTATTTTGTGGCCCTTGAAAAATGAGAATAATTTTACCTCATGTAAACATGAACTTGTGCTGACCTGTAGCTGGTTAGCCGGCTTTTTAAAATAACTCTAGTAAGCAGGCGGCGTTTCTCAGGGTTAATCTTTAAATGTTTTCCAACAGTATCAATGCAGCAAGATGTTTGTGTCCCAGGGGGGAGTGTGGCAGTGGGTCATGGGTCTGAAACCAAAGACCATTACAAGAAAACTGCCGTACACTATATGGAAATTCGGTTAAATGTTTGCATTTGTCACCTTCACATGACCCTAAAGCTGTGGTGGGCAATATCAAGTCTGGTGGTCAGATGGTGGTCAGATGGGGTCTTTAGAGGCTTCAATTGCAGCCCAGTGTTTTATTTTCTCTCAACAAATTTTACATATCAACACATCCGCCAAATATCAAGTATCTAAAGACAAATTCATGTTATAAAATACAAACACAATATGTGCTAATTGTACTGCAATTCCTTATGGTGGCAGCAGCTTCAGTAACATGCATGCCTTTTAGTGACATAAATACTTAATATGTGTTTAATCCTTTAAAATGTAAATATTTCTCTCCTGAGATCTTTGAGAAACAGAGAAGTTTCAGAGAAAGAAAGAGGAACATGGTTAAACTAATTCAGGGGGTTATCCTTAAAAGCTGGGCCGTCCTTCTTGAAGAGGGATATGTGGGAAGGGACAGAGGGACAAAACCGGCATAGCAGAGGTTACAAATATGTTTTTATTTAAAACTATTGCCCCCTGCGGCATTGTCTTCCGTGTAGTTGGCTGCTCAGAAAAAGACTAGGCATGCTCAGACCCAGGTGAGATCAGGGAAGACAATGAATGCAATGCTTCGGGGGCTATAAGCATGATGTCCCATTAACAAAATATTTTGTTTGTAGGTGGATTCAAAAGGCTGACTGACAGCTAATTATTGCAAACTTCAATGTTAGTATGTATGCATTTAAAAAAAAAAAAAAACATACAACTGATAAAGCTGTGAGTTATACAATGTAGGGTCACCCAAGATGGCCAAGTCATGGTGGAGAGATCAAACAAATTATGGTCCACTAGAGAAGGAACTGGCAACACACTCAAGTATTTTTGCTACAAACACCTTATGGATAAGAACAACCAGATACATAATGATATATATATGTGCCTGGCTTGCTGCTGTCCATAGTGTCATGGAGAGTTGGACACAACTGAACAACACATTAACTATGGGGTAAAGCAGCCCTTCTCACCTCATCTCAGGAAATTCTTACTGTTGACGGCTCTGAAGTATTTAAAATGAGAATGAGCAACACAATAACTAACAAAGTATTTTACAATTTCTACTTAAACATAGTGCTGAAGGACCACTCTAGTGGTCATACATCACTGTTTCATTTGTTTATCTAATAAATGATTAGCAAGAAAATCAGTATTAGAAGAAGAACATTTAAATGTATCTTTTAAAACTTACATTTGAACGTCAGTGTTTTAGGATCTAGAGGAGTGGATTCTCTCCACCCCCTATTAAGTGTCATGGGGATGGATGAAGATCTGCCAAGGAATTTGTCTTGAAGAGAAGGAAGAAGATACAAACTCCCACCAAGACAGCTTCATGGTTACAACTTTTCACACCTCCTGGACAGTGATAAAGTACATTGCTATTACCTGTTTTATAAAATTATACCATATTTAGGACCTGCTATGTCAGTGTAATCATGAAAGAAAGACAGTTTCATTACAACCCGTACTGTTCACTCAATGTCAATATTTCTGGAAA
Source organism: Discoglossus pictus (assembly GCA_027410445.1). Taxonomy (NCBI): domain Eukaryota; kingdom Metazoa; phylum Chordata; class Amphibia; order Anura; family Alytidae; genus Discoglossus; species Discoglossus pictus. Next base: position 430,971,282 of record CM050163.1, on the reverse strand, counting down.
TGTCTCCCCCCAGATTGGAATATACCTTAAGAATTCAGTACCTCTATCCTTCCTTAATGATGTGATGTTCACCACTTCTGATAAATATACAGCAAAGGGATTAAAAGGTAATATCTGCTGCATCAAGTGAAAATAGTTGCCCCTTTTAACTGAAGTTTATAAAGAATAGAAACCTTGTGATACTAATCACACACTTTTTAAAATGTGTTAGAAGTATTCAGTTAGATGGGTGAAAAGAAGATCTGATACCACCTGTTAACAACACAAAATGTGGTGGGTAGCCATAGGTAAAAAAAGGAAATACTATTTTGACAGGTTTTACTTGATACCCAATTTATAGGTTATCATATATTTTTGCTTCACTTGCTATGTTTTCCAGCAGCTGTTTGCATTTTAATATCTATTATTAACACAGTAGTTATATATTTTTGCCCAAATTAACTGGGGCCATGCACAAATGCACAGGGATGTTTTGTTAATGTATAACTCTCTATCAGCCTGGCAGAATGCCTGGGAGTCTTACCCTATGTGTCACAAGATTTGTGACTGCTTGTATAGTATATAGAACATTTAGATATTTAGGTTTTATGCTATCCTAAGCATGGCCGGATTACCCATTAGGCTAACTAGGCAGCCGCCCAGTGGCACCTCCATGTGAGGGGCACCACTTTAAAAAAAAAGAATAGTCCCTGGCTTAAAAAAACAAAATACTGCAGTTCATAGACTGGCTACTGGGGATAACCACCTAGAACAAGAGAGTCACAACAGGAAAAGGAACTTACACGCACAGAAAAGGCAAAAATGGGTCAGTGCATCCTTTGCATACTTACTTGCAGGGGCTCCTCCACTTCACTGCCTAGGGGCTCCAAAAATGTAGATCCAGCCCTGACCCTAATCCATTCCTATTTGTGCACATGCCATACCCCTCTTGAAGCTCTTCTTTTCCCCTCTATAACTCAAATAATACGTTTATATGTATATATAGTATGTCAGAAAGTGTCAGGTTTTACTTGCATATAGAAATATCACTGCACATAGACATTTCTATGCATATGTAAACACATTTTAATGTATTGCACTGCAGCTTCAGGTGGCCTACTGCCCCCTGAAAATGTGCTGCCCTAAGCCTAGGCATCATGGGCCCAGCCAGAAACACATCCCTGAATTATAAGAACATTTAGACTGGCAAATAAGAAATGGCACCCAGCACTGTGCATTAGCTGTGATTAGCTGAGATTTTCACAAGCATGCAAATTTTCATCTAAACATTATCCTGAAAAAAAAAAAACATTATTCTACTGTCATCTTTCCTTTAAGAAGTCTTGAAAAAACGTTAAAGGAATTAATGTTAACATGCATTAATCTATGGTTGACACATGGAAGTGTCACATAGGCCTCCATTTTTCTTGCCTCCATCAAAAGCGGCTACCGTTATAACTGTGGATAAAAGCTTAAATTTAACAATCAATACATGGTGCAGTTGGTAAGTAAACCAAGCTTATTTCAACCAAATTTATTTTAAATTTGCCTTTTATTGCAATATCAATATTAAACATTTAGTAATACAGTATTTAGTTTTTTTCCCCTCATTCTTAACAAAGTCAGTAGACTAATGCAGTTGAGCGCAGGGATTTTCAGTTAAATGTACCCTTTTATCTGAACTGGCAGAGTGCCTGGAAACTTTAACTATGAGTGAATCTGAAGTGGTTTCACTATGATGTGCCTGCTTTCATACTTTACAAGTGCATATTTAGACTGGAAATCTATGTAGGAAGACACATATTTATCAGATACATCTTGACAAGTGCAATATACGATGCCTAGAAAAGTATTTTTGTTTTAACGAGGAGTAAGTTACCAACTTTGAATTAAAGTCTGAAATATTACAATGAGCGTGAGCTAATTTATAAGCAATTTACCTCCAACAGGCCCTTATTTCACAAAGATATTTTGTGAACAATGGGGATTACTCACTTTAGTCTGCTGGCTACTAGACTGAGGCAAATCCAGTGACAAAAAAAATGCACACGATTTATCAAAGCAAAGAAGACCATTGTCTTCAGGCAGATTCCTCTTTTTCCACACATTTGTTGCCGGGTTTTATTTTTCGCACTGCTCTGACCGAGATTTGCAGCCGAGCAACTTTAAGAAACAGAACCCAGTGCGTGGAAACATGAAACAGAAAATTATTTTGCCTTTGTATCCTGCCCCATTTTGTGCTGACAAGTTGGCTACAAACAGAAATCGCATGCTCACAAATCTCTCTGTGCGCCTGGGGGTGATCAGTTCTGCTGGTGGAATCAGAGATTAAAGAGGCAATTTTAATAGTTTCTGATCCAAACGTTTCAGCCACATCCAGTTTGATTATCCTAATCTCTGCAGCTCCTAGTGAGTCCTGGTGACATTCAAACCTTTCATCTCTCACCACTGATGTGTGATTTTTGTCAGATAAACACTGGAAAAAACATGATTACATTTCAGCCTCTGTTGCCAACTCTTTCTGAACTTCAGGAAAAACTCCTGAAAATTCAGGCAGTCTCCAGGCCTCCTGCTTCCTCCTGCGTACAGCAAGAAAGAGGGCAAAAGAAGACAGACAAAAGAAAAGGAACAGTCCCACTGAGCAGGAACTCGGAGGACAGAGGCAAAGACATCAAAGATATAGGATACACAGTGATGAGAAAACACCATCAGATCCAATTACTGCAGCCGCTACATTTCCTGACAGGGTCCTTACTGACTATGAACATCAGTGGATAATGCATGAAACAAATGGCATTTGCAAATAAAGACAAGAAACTCTAACATGTGAATTAATTATTTCACACCAGCTAAGATCTTTATTTTTAAATTCGTTTTCATCAGAACCATTTATTTTATTAACCTGTACATTAATTAATAATATGATTTTAAGCTCAGTCTTTGCACTGTATTACTGATCAGCTTATCTTATCGGCAATGACTCCTATTTTATTGAAAAGATTTAGAAGTGGCTACAACAGAATGCATTTAAAAAACAACTTACAAGGAGACGTTAAAGGAGCAATGTAGTCCTATATTTAAAATATGTCCTTTTAAAAAATGATGGGAAAAATGTTGAAACAAAAAAAAATTACAGTTGAAGTTTTTTGACTATTATATGTATGTATGTATGCTGAAGTAGCAGCATCCTTTCAGTCTGTGTGTTTTTATTGGTGTGAGAAGTCTTTCACCTAGATTCACTGAGATTCTCTAGCACCACGAAACTGGTCATTGAAGGTAGTGAATAATATTTTCTATAGAAGAATTTGCCATTGTTGCCTCAGCAAAGCACTTCTCAGCTCTTGCAAGTCTTAGTGAATCTATATTGAGTGCTTAGGAAATTCAAGTTTCTACAATTACATAGCTACATAGTAACTGATGATGAGGGTTCCTTAGTTAGGATTCAGTGCTTGTATTGCCTTGACCTGGGTTTGATTCCAGTCAGGGAACTAAGAGGTCACACCACCCTGAAGCCAAGGTTGGGCCTGGTCAGTACTTGGATCAAAGAGCACCTAGGAATATCAGGAGATGGCAACCAGTCCAGTATCTATGCAATAAATACCAAGTGGATCAGCATGGTATGAATCAGACATGAATGAACGAAGCAAACACACACAACTGATGATGAAGTTTAACATTTTTAGATCTCCTCAGATCCCTAGATGTTATGCAAATTGGGAACTGATCTAGAATAAGGCAAATAAAAAAAACTACTGTGACACTGCCAATTTTCTCATTAGGAAAAACAATCCTTCCTGATCCCTAAAACTGTCTGCCACAATCTGCTTCTTCAAGGGGGCTTGATATGAACCTAGTTCAAACCTACCCCAGCAGAATCGTGTAGTTCCTGTTCTCTGTGGCCATTTCCACGTATGTTCTATATCACATTTTCCCTCTTATAATATAGTATAACTAGGGAACATAATAACCATGTACAGGCAACATATAACCACACACAATAATACATAATCCCAATGCAACAATGTCATGCTCACTTGGCCATATTTATAATTACTGGCAATATCAGTCCTTAAACACTGAAATCATGACATTGGCAATCAATGCCCCTCAATCAATATCCTATCTGTGCTGACAAAATGACATAACCTTATTAATCAAAATATACCATATTTTTCCGTCTATAAGACGGCCCCATGTATAAGACAACCCTATGTTTTTGTGCCCAAAATGAAAATAAAACTAATCAAGGCAGAGGAGACATAGCCAGAGAGAGGTGAGACATGGGGAGACATAGAGACAGGAGAATGCGCCACAGGGTACATCATCTGCTCTCCCTGTTCCCACTTCTCCTCTCCCTGCGGCCACCGCAGCGCATCCTCTGCCTGCTTTCCCCATGTTCCCGCTTCTCCTCTCCCCGGGCCGCTGCAGCGCTTCCTCTGGCTGCTTTCCCCATGTTCCCACTTCTCCTTTCCCTGGGGCTGCCACAGTGCATCCTCTGCTGGTGTGTGGGAGTGTTTGGCACGAAGGATGCGTGTTCCGGGTGCGCTCTTTCCTGGCCCCTTGTCGCTGCTCTCCTCTTCCTGCCTGTGCTGTTCCTCCGCCTCATCCTCCACTCACACAGCAACAGAACTTGCTGTATTCCGTGTATAAGCCAACCCCTCTACTTTAAAGGTCAAAATTTGGGAAAAGAAGGTTGTCTTATACACAGAAACATACGGTATATCCAACTAGTTTTTTAATATATCCATTGAATCTTCTTTCACAATATCCTTTGGTAGCGAGTTTCACAACCTAATTGCTCTTATTGTCAAGAACCCTTTTCTTTTTTCAAGATAAAATTATTTTTCCTCCAGCCTTAGATGGTGACCTCTTGTCAATTGCAAACTTCTCATCAAGAAGATTTCGGTTGACAAAGCTTTTTACAGACCCTGGATATAAGCATTTCTACAAAGATTCTAAGCTCAAACCAAGGCCCTCCATTTTCTGAATATGTTAATATTGTATTTTCTTTGTTCTTATTTCCTGTACAGCGCTCTGGAATATGTAGGCGTGAAACAAATAAAAGTTAATAATAATAATATAAGGTAATCATATCACCTCATAGGCACATTGTTTTCAGAGAGTAATCTAAGTTGGTTAGCTCTTTTTATAGCAAAATCCTTCCGATCCCATAATCAATTGTGTTACCCTTCCATAAATATTTTCTAGCTTTACAATGTATTTTTTTGAGATGGTACCTACAATTCTACTCCATATTCCAAATGAGGTGTTACCAGAGATTTATATAGTGTCAGGATTCACTTCCTTCTATACCCCTCTTAATGCATGATACTATTTAACTTGCTTTTGCAGCTTACTCACCTTTACAGCTGCTTCCTGGCACTGTTTTTTAGGTGACTATCCACAAGCACCCCTAAATAATTTTCTCTCTCTTATATCCCTCAATATGTTTGATTATACATTGCATACTTATTTACACTTCACAAATTTTACATTTCTCTGTTTTAACTCTCACCAATTTGGAAGGCTGTGAGGGCCCTACTCTTGGGAGCTTAAATTCTAATGGATAATTGCTGAAAAATTAATAAATTAAAGTGGGCAAAAAAAAACACTTTCATTCTCACATGTTATTATGACCCTTTATTTATATGGTGCCAGCAATTACTGTGCCACTATTTACAAAGTACAATTAGCAAATTACATACATAGGTATAACATTTTTTTTAAGGTAAGCAGAAATGCAAGTACAGATACAATACCAATATGATACAAATTGGTCAGCAACAGAGTTGAGGTCCTTGCTCCGAAGAGCTTACAGTCTGTGTTCTTCTAAAGGGCTTATTGTAAATATATGACTTTAAACCATCAAAAGAGTTTTTTTTTTTTTTAAATATATATATATATATATATATATATATATATATATTCTTTGAACATGCTAACAAACAAATCAAATAAACACTGTAGTTTAGGAAAAATTATATTTGTAACAAACTAACAACATTAGCATTTGTGTATGCCATGCTAATATCAAGGCTGCAGGAGTTAATGAAATCCCAGATTACATTTTATAAATCCTAAAAGATGATGCTGTGAAAGTATTACTTGCATTATGCCAACAATTTTGTAAACCTCAACAATGGCCAATAGACTGGAAAAGGTCAGTCTACATCCCAATCTCAAAAAAAGGCAGTGCCAAGGAGTGCTCCAATTATCGAACAATTGCACTCATTTCACATGCCAGCAAGGTAATGCTTAAGATTCTACAAGCTCGACTCCAACAATATATGTACCAGAATCTACCAGATGGGCAACCCGGGATCCGCAGAGGAAGAGGCACAAGGGATCAAATTGCCAATGTCCGCTGGATAATAGAGAAAGCAAGAGAGTTCCAGAAAAGCTTCTGCTTCATAGACTTTTAAGCCTTTGACTGTGTGGATCACAACAAAATGTGGCATGTTCTTAAAGAAATGGGAGTACCAGATCATCTCATCCTCCTCCTAAAGAATATGTATGTCGACCAAGAAGCCACGGTCACGACCGAACATGGGACAACAGAATGGTTCAAGATCGGAAAAGGAGTGCGACAAGGTTGTATATTGTTACCTTATTTATTCAACTTACCGTATATGCAGAATACATCAGGCGTAAGGCTGGACTGGATGAATCAAAACCCGGAATCAATATTGCTGGAAGGAATATCAACAATATCATATGCAAATGGTACTACTATGAGGGCTGAAAGTGAGGAGGAACTAAATGGCCTGTTGATGAGGGTGAAAGAAGAGAATGCAAAAACTGGCCTGCTTCTCAACTCATTGCACTGCAAACTGTAAATTCTGCTTTAATTTATTGGTATCCCCTTTCTCTGTATAAGATGGATAAAAAGCATTGCAGCATTTATACACAAGCAGAGCCTGGTAAAAGTAAGATTTTTAAAAATGCTTTTATGCTCATAATTGCTAATAATGTTAATTTATTATGTAAATCACAAAGTTTTTCCTACACTACAGTGGATCTTTAAGCAACAAAGAAATTCAAGGGGAACCCACTTTTCACAGCTTACATCCACTTTTCAAATACTCATAAATATAAATGTATCAAAAAAGACAAAAAAATATATAAATATACGAACAAGAACAGCAAAAAATAAAAATAAATGAGTGTATCATTAACACTGCTTGAGTGGGAGTCCTATGATTTTCAAAAGCTGTCATTGCATAAGGAATACAAGTCTTTTTAAGTGACATCAAATAAAACTTTGATAGACAAGTTTCTTTTCAACACAAATTAATGAACTAGATATACTCGACCCTCCTGCTTGCCGTAATCACTCACCTGCCCAGGTGAAGAGGTGCAGCAGCATAGCAGGATCCCACCTCAGAAATGAATGAACTTAAGCATTTATGTCATCACTCCTCACATATTAGGAACAGCTGCCGGAAGTAAGTTAAAACAGCCAACAATATAAAAATAATTACAATTAAAAGGCAAAGAATCAGTGGAAGAGGAATATTTTTTTATGCTTCACACTATAAAATAATAAATTATAGTATAGTATACTGATCTAGCCTTGAATAGTGATAGATAATCTAGTTCCCTTGAATAGCTGTGTATATTGTTCATGAATCGCCAAAAGGACCCACATAAAAAAAGGATGTAAAAATTGTGAAAATCCTCATTGAGAGAGATGAATTAGTGGGGAATAGAGAAAGATGTAGTTTACTAGCAGCCATTTGGCCGCCATCAATACTTTAATGATGGTTCTTGCCTCTGTGAAAATATATCAAATAAAGCGATTTCGGGCAAAAAAGGGAGTTTTTACCCCAATAATTATGGATATATTAGTAAAGCAGTTTTCCCAAAATGTTTGTATGTTTTTACAGCCCTAGCAGATATAGAGTTGGGTTCCTTTATTTGGACATCTCTTCCAACACAAGCTATCGGATTCATTTTTTGATATTTTTTCCAATGAATTAGGGACTAAATACCACCTCAATCAAATTCTGCTTCCCATTTTAATATCGATGGTGTCTTGAGCCTTTCTTTAGAAGAACTAATTACTCTTAGGCAGTTAGAAATAGAAAACTTTGGATCTCTCAGGACCATATTTTCAAACTGAGTGGTGTCCCTCAATTTCCCCAAGTTATAATCTGAATGGGAGATACTACGGTGAAAAGTTGAATAATTCAACCACTGAGATGAAGTAAGATTATTGTTTTCTTTTAATTTCTCAAATGGTAGGAATTAATTCTCGTCATATAAGTCTCTAAGATAGAGATGTCCCCATTTGATTGAACGACTGGGGGCAGTAGTAATCTGCATGTTCCCTCTAGTTTTTTGATCCAAGGGAGAGAATTCTGATTAACCTGAGTAACCAGTGAGTTTTCCACTTGTAAATATTTAAATCTTTGTTCTAGGTCTAAAAAGCTAAACAGATGTTTTGTGTTTATAGCTTCATGATAGGCAAAAATATTAGGTGAATATAATCCCCCTCTAGAGTAATTTCTTTGTAACACATCTTTACTTACACGTGATCGTTTTCCTTTAAGAATAAAGTTGTCAAATACCCTTTTATCATTTTATTACTATCATTTTATTACTATTTGTTTATCCCCCTTTAATACCCGTTTGACTATCTTCCATAGTTTATCTCAAATGTTAAATATATAAGAAACTTATGTTTGATTGTAAAAATAGATAGCTAAGCCGTGCAGTTAAGGCAGTGATTAATATCAGCTTTTCCCTGCACTCAGGACTGCACTGGCCAATTAACCCATGACTGGTCTTTTTAGGTGAACCCATCATTCCTTGCTCTGCACAGATGGATTTGTTAAGGTTTAACCTTTTGTTTTCTTTTGCTCACTACACAGAGCTGCAGGACTGGCACGTGGGCAGTCAGTGACACATGTAAACCCCTTTTTTTATTTTATTTTATTTCTCAGGGAAAAATGCATGCATTTCAAAAAATCTAAAAGTATTTCAATATGATTTTAGGATACCTTTACTGTGATATTGTACTGAATTAAGTGTCATTTATTTATTTATTTATTGTCCTTCTACAGCTCCTCAGCTGTCTTCTTTTGGACCTATGCGTTTTTATGTGCGCCACTGTTGAAGTGCGCTGCCGCGGTATAGCAAAATAGCAATTCTCTCCTCTAGAGTTGTGCAATTCGACAGGGCAAGCTTGTGCACGTGGCGGCGCTTGAACAGTGGAGCACATACAAAAGGATAGGACCCTTCTTTTTTGCAGTAAAATACAAATGCTAGAACTTTTACACAAAAATTGGGACTTTTCTAGGTGTGCTCTTTTATTAAAGAACGACATATATTTACCTTTAACTTCACATTTAAATATACTGCCTAAAGTCACAGAAGATTACATACAGATTTAGGACTCAAAGGGCCTCATTCAAATGCAATTTGTCCAATTGAATAGGGCTCTATATAAGCATAGAGCATATTTTTTTACAGACGTTTTTAGTTAGTGAAGACCTTGCTTTTGGATAGAAGTTCACTAACTAAAAACTTCTGTAACAAAATATGCTCTGTGCTTATATAGAGCCATATTCAATTGGCACATTTGAATGAGGCCCAAGGGTTGTCACATTACCTTCTCTATCTTTTCTGATTTAAGGATTTTCCTTTTTTATATTGTGATAGAGTGTACATTGCTTGTATAAAGAGGCAGTCAGTGCGCAGGGAGGATTCAGTGAGGGAGAGAACCTGTCCAACATGGTCCACATTTGCTGAACACACACTTTCCAAGCCAAACAATAGTCTAAGTAGACATGCACCTGGTTTTATTAGAGAGCTATATAAGACTGCTGTGTAATGTATGGAGAAGTGCTGAAAGAAAATGTATTTTTGTTATTAAGTGTTGTGTTTGATAATATTGTATAACTGACAAGGAAAGTCAGTTTTTAGGTGAGAATAAAGAATGATTTACACCTACCATGCCAGAACAATTGCTAAATATGTATTGCTTAAGCTGCAGCTAAGCATTTTAGGTAGCAACATCAAAAGGATTCCCTCAGTGTATTTCCTTTTTTTCTGTTTTAAATATGGATGCTTTAATATATATACTTAACATCTGAATAATAGCTTAGACTAGAGCAGAATGTCAGAAAGTCTGCTCACAGACAGCTGTTTCGTCCTTTAGGGACTCATCAGTTCAGGATTGATTTCTGGCAATCATGCATGAAGTAATTACTGTTCTATTGCTTTCAGTATGTCACAGATATCTCTGTTACACCTTCATAGGTTTATGCACCTGGTAAAGCTGTAAACTGCCTATCACTGCATACAAATATTTATGGTATTTCTTATTGGATTATTGGATAAAATAAGTTGTGGCAAGTCTTCCCTATTATTTCCTTTTTACACACTTAAAATGCACCCTGAAGTAATAACCAAAGCATTTCCATGTATCATATTACAATTTCTTTTTAATACTTTGTAACCATTCATTTACTACATTTTATCCATTCTAGACTTACATTGAATTTATAGTGAAATAAAGTTATATAAAGTAAGTACTCTACAGTAGATAACAACAACCTCCTTCTAGTAGAAGTGGTAAGAACAAGCACTGAAAAAAATAGTCAATCATGCTGGCATACATAAAAGGCTATCCTGAAAATATAGGTAGATACAATGATCCGCCATGATGGGCCTATTTGTTCTCATGTGCAGTCAAGCCTAGTTTTTATGCATCTCTTTAAACTAAATATATGAAGTTGGCTGTTACTAAAACATTTGAAGTGTGAAGGTTATCTATAAAGCACCTCTCGCTATCTAGTACCATTAAAGCAGCACAGCTAATGTCCCAGTACTTGCAGAATTGCAAAGTACCCGTATAATTACTTATATGTGCAATTGGTTGTTATTGAAAAAAAAAATGAGTGGAAAGGGTACATATTTGAGGTTGAGAGTTAGCTATTTTAATACATTTGCATAAAAAGAGGGTATTTTGTACTTTCTAAAACATTTTGAATATTACAAGTTCTTCCTAGGAGAGAACTATAAACATGTGACTATGGTAATACATTTTAACCAGTCTTGCTGTTACATTTATTTGAAATATTATGGCCCTCATTCAATTGCTATTTTGGCCAATTGAATAAGGCTCTAAATAAGCACATAACATATTTTTTTAAAGAAGTTTTTAGTTAGTAAATATCTATCCAAAAGCAAGGTCTTCACTTACTAAAAACTTATTTTAAAAAAATATGCTATGTGCTTATTTAGAGCCCTATTCAATTGGCCAAATTGCAATTGAATGATGCCCTATGTGTTTTGTCACCTACGGTATGTGAAAATATTAAAGCAACAAAAGTCCCAAATTCTGTTGTACATTAAAAAATGTTTTCATGAAGAGTGAGTTATAGCTTAGAAAATATACAGTACATTTATATTAATTCTGAGGAAATTGCAAAGTGCTCATTTTGTCCTAGCCTGCCATGCAATACAGTACCTGAAAGTACCTGAAGCTGCTGCTCTATTGTTACCAACCCTTTTTAAATAGTATTATTACAGCTTGGCCAAGCTTCCTCTGAAGTCTACTTAAGTGTCATATTTATAGTATGCTCTTATAAAGAACTTGATAATTGGCAAAATACTTTAGAAACCTTAAAATAAATAGATACATCCTTCGATTTGTAGCTATCATATTCAGTTTTGTTTCATGAAAATATACACACATTTACTTTTTCTCCCAGATTAGACTGGACTCTGACACACATCCACATGCCATATTATTCTGCATGATTGTGACAAATCTTCAGAATTCTTTCATTGCCTGTAATCATTGTTAAAAATAGATTTAATGTATTTTTCTCTCTTGGGAAGAATGGGAGTAACCTTGGATTAAGATAAAATCACTCTTCAGTTGAAATGAAATATTGCTGCTATTATATATATCTTTATCATAAATGATGGTATAATATTTGATGTGCTCTCCCTCTCTCTCCCTGAGCGCCCTCTCCCTCTCTCTCTGTGCGCCGACTCTGTCTTTATGGCCTCTCTCTCTCTGTGCGCCATCTCTCTCTCTCTGTTCCCTATCTCTCTCTCTCCCTCTTTCTCTCCCTCCCTCGGCTGCAAATTGCTGTTAGCATGCGCTAAAACAGTGTTACACACTACAGAAACTATATTCGTGGTATTATTTGTATTTTACTACCCTCAAAGTGGTCTGAATCCCCAATAACACCAGCTAAAATGCTTTTATGCTCATAGCTTACACAGCTGCTAATGTTGTTTATATTTCTTTCTTGCCTTATGAAATTGCTATTCTGCCAATTGAATAGGGCTCTATATAAGCACATAGCATATTTTTGTACAGAAGTTTTTAGTTAGTGAAAACCTTGCTTTTGGATAGAACTAAAAACTAACTAAAAACTTCTGTAAAAAAATATGCTCTGTGCTTATATAGAGCCCTACTTAATTGTCCGAATTGCAATTTAATAAGGCTAATGATGTTTTCCCCAAACTACAGTGACTCTTTAACAGATAGAAGTGAATCAAACACATTGGTAATGATGTTATATGTGTGCTACATTCATGTTATGTTTAAAACTTAAACATTTTTTTCTTAAGGCAGTGACCACTTAAAAATACACTTTTTTAAATTAAAGATGTGGTACTATTATTATTATTATCATCATTTATTTATAACGCGCCAACATATCATGTAGCGCTATAAGTGGGTTCAGATCAAGGCAAAAAACAATAGCAATATTATCATATTGCAAAGGATGGTACTACGGTGTCCCTTTAACCGATTAAATGTATTTAAATCCCGGTGTCCTTGTCCTCAGAGGACTGACACATTTCAAAACACAACAGCAGCGGCCGGTGAGCATCATGGCATTTACATGAGAACTGGCTGCTGTTTGAAGTTCAACTGTAATCCAGCCCACTTGTGTCTACAAACAGGAATCTAAAGCAGCAAAGCCTTTGACGTTCAAATTCCTTTATTTAACATTTCTAACGCTACAAAGGTAATGCGACCTGTAATTTAAAGGAGTTAGGGAGGAGGCAGCGGGGGACCAGAGAGTTTATTGCATTTACATACCAAAAACTTCCCTCCTGCTTGTAACAAGTGCACCCCTTTGAAATGCAGAAGCACTTTTGTCATTGATTAAACAAGCAGTGCCCCTGAATCAGAGAAATAAAGTCAAGAGAGGCCGGCGGCTCAACCCCAGAAATGAGAAATCACATTAAGCCTGGGAGACAACTGAAATGTTCCCTGTCGGCTTACGGTACTAACAGCTTTCTATTATATCACTAAATATGTTGTACTTTGAACAAAGGCCCCATATTAGCTCTATAACTCTTATAACACAAGTCTACAAAGATAAAAGTACATCGTTATTTTTTTTAATAAAACATGCCTATTGTATTCTTGCCAACTGTGCTGCAACAGTGCACTTTTTTTTGCTTCTGATTGCTTTGTTATAGTGCTTGTTAATGCTGAGGACACAAATGCAGGTCTATTTTCTGGGCAAATACCCCTGTTCCTTTTAGTCTCCCAAATGTCACTCTTTTGAAGAAAAGTTCAACATTTTATGGCAAACTCTGCCCTGATCATGTCCTACTTCTTGTTTTCTGACGGCAAGTGTCTGCTCTGTAATATATATATACTAGCGACTTGCCCGTCAAAAAATGACGGCAATGAGATGTGTATGTTTGGAAAGTTGTTTAGTTATTAATATACATTTGGAATTGTAAGATAGCTAATGTTGTTTTGTGTGTACTACTGAAATATATAATTCAAATTAATAAATGAATATACTTTACCTATTTTGAAGCATTGTGGTGAAGATTTGCAATCTGTTTTGATGTTGCTGCAGCATTAGTGGTGTGGAGCTGCTGTGTAAGCGTGCTGAATGTGTGCAGTGTAATACTGTGCGTGCGCGAGCCCAAACCGTTAGCGTAGTTGTGTACTTCCGCATTAGCGTAAAAGGGCGGGTAATGTGTGGTATGCGTTTTAGCGGATTATCCGTAAGTGTTTTCCGTGGTTATAGTGCTGTAGTTTCGTTTTCGTTTTGTTCGTCCGCCGTTTTTTCTCTCGCTTAGAGAATTTTGTAGTGTCTAAACTCTTTGATTTTTAGTTAAGTGAAGGTGTAAGTAGTTTTTTTGAGGTGATGCTTCCTCTTGCTGTAGGTAAGCTTTTTATGTATGTGTTGTGTGTATTTATTGTCTTTTAGCTTTTTTCCTGTCCACAGGTTGAGTCCGATTTTTGCGATGTCGTAATGTGTGGTATGCGTCTTAGCGGATTATCCGTAGGTGTTTTCCGTGGTTATAGTGCTGTAGCCTCGTTTTCGTTTTGTTCGGCCGCCATTTTTTCTCTCGCTTTGACAATTTTTTAGTGTGTAAACTCTTTTATTTTGAGGTAAATGAAGGTGTAAGTTGTTTTTTCGAGGTCGTGGATGCTTCCTCTTGCTGTCGGTAAGCTTTTTATGTATGTGGTGTGTGTATTTAGTGTTTTTTTTTTTTTTTATGTTTGCGAGTTGCGGCCGTATTTTTTGGCTACGGTTTAACGGCTCGCCTCGCTACGCGGGGCTCGCCTGCAATGAGCACCTGCGGCGCTCATTGCCAAAGTGCTCCGTATTCACATTAGTTTTGCGAGGGCCTCAGTTGCTGTCATGGCGCGCCGCCAGCAACCAAGGCCCTCGGCCGCGTCCCTCGCTACGCGAGAGTCGCGGCTCGCGCCCTCGGCTCGCTTTGCGAGCCGGGGCCCGGGCCCTCGGCTTCGCGAGGGCCGCGGGCTCACTACGCGAGCCCGCAAGCGTGAGCAACGGCCCGTAACGGCTCACAACTATATATGTGATATATATAGTACATCTGTGTTCATTTGAATGTCTACAACAAGTTAAAAAAACTTGTTTCATGCCCAGAATTCTGAGAAATAAAGTTATTACACTTAATTCTGGGAACCTTGGCAAGGCCATGCAAATGTGCACACAAAGGCTTCGCTCTTGCAATCCATAACCCTATCAAACATGGCTTCCCTTAAGCATATGCCAGCTGTATCAAACAGCTTTGAGCAAAGCTAGGGCTGGATTTTACACAAGCTAGGAATTCCACCCACGTACAGCCATTTCAAGGTTACAGCCTCTCATCAGTGTGGAGCCGGTTCCTTAGCTTGTGTAGTGGATATTTTGAGTAGGTAGTTCACCACAACAATCATATATGTTTTGGTAGAACATTGTGCACATATTAAGTGTGTGTATCCCTCTAACTTAGTTTAGAAATCATACACAATGGTGGAAACTCTATCAAAGTGCATCATTTTTGGGGGAATACAAGTGGCCCTCTTTGGTAATTTAAAATGCTGATTAATATGTAAATGTTGTAGGTATTTATGTTGCCTCCTTTACCCTTGCTATGCCGATATCCCATGATTACCACCCAAATACTAATTATTAACAATAATGTTAGAGAGAGAAAGTTTTTCAGCATATCATGTTCCTACAGAAAGCTCTGTACAAATATTAAAATGTAATCAAGTAAATAATTTATGATGATTCTACTACTATTGTTAATTATGTCTGGATCAGCAGGGTATAATGTTTTGACACTTACATTTTTTTTTTTTTATAGAGCTGATTTCACAATAAATACGTTTATTTGTGAACCACTCAGCATGTTTTTTACCCTCCACTTTTTGTAGTGTAACATATGAACTGTACATATGTACTGTGGTATAAAATGTTAGCTTAATATATGTGTCCTTATTGGTAGTAAATCTCCAGTAAATATGAAAATCAGAGTTTAGCTTACTTTGTTTAGGGAAATGTGACAATTAAAATTGTGCATAATACCCCTATTAGTATTCATTACAATGTGTTTCCTAGTAAGAGTGTTAAGAGTGTAATACTAACTGTGGGTCCCTTCAAAATAGCAGTGTAACTGTAACTTTTTATGCTGGAAATATTATTAGAGTAACTGAACCACATATGAATAGAAAAAAATAATAATCACATTGACTAAATAAATAAATAGTTTTTCCTGAAAACAGCAGCATGGCAGAATAGACACAAACATGTCTCAAAATCATCCTTTAACCTGCTGATTAATTGTTCAAAACTTGTATTTGACGTCTAAATTGCCAAAATGCCAGGAAACCTCCCAGCATGAGCTTGAAGATATGTTTAGTCTGGTTTAGCCAAAGACAAATACCAGCAACAACAGTGCGACCAAAACTTCCTTCTCCTGAGACTCTAAATGAGTCCACAGGGAAATGGATGAGAATGGTACATGCTGATTAACATATAGTGAGCAGCAGATCACAAGCCTGTCCTAATAGTCACAAATATAATATTATTATTAACTTTTATTTGTATTGCGCCAACATATTCCGTATCGCTGTCCAGGGGATAAGAACAAGGGAAATACAATATTAACAAATTTGGAAATTGAAGGGCCCTGTTTTGAGTTTAGCATCTTTGCAGCAAGTGCCTTTTTCAAAAGCACCCTACAAGACTGAAAACTCGCTACTTACAATCTAAACGGAATGAAAGGGGCAGAGACCTGGGGAAGAGTAACAGATAAGGAATAGCAAGGGTCAGGAAGAAAGTGAAAATTAGAAAGATTTTAATTTATTGGGAGAGGGGAGGGATCTGAGGTGAAAGGCTCTAATCACATATTATAATTGTCTAACTGCGATTCGTCGTCACGCTTCAGACGAATCACAGTTAGACAATTATAAACGGCTGCGCATTGCGCAGAGCGTGGCGCGAGCCGCGCTTGCGCAGAGCTCGGCACGAGCCGCACATGCGCAGAGCGCGGAGCAAGCCGCGCTTGCGCGCAGCGTGGCCCGAGAGCAAATGAGAGTGAGGAAGAGGGGGGGTAGAGGCACAGAGGGAGAGTGGGGAAGAGGGGAGGGAGAGTGGGGAAGAGGGGGGGGGGAGAGGCACAGAGGGAGAGTGGGGAAGAGGGAGAGTGGGGAAGAGGGGGGGGAGAGGCACAGCACAGAGGGAGAGTGGGGAAGAGCCACAGAGGGAGAGTGGGGAAGAGACACAGAGGGATAGGTGGGAAAGAGACACAGGGGAGGTAGAGGAGGGGGAAAAGACACACGGGAGGGAGAACAGGGGGAAGATACACATGGGAGGGAAATGGGGGGGGGGGCGAGGGGAACAGACACAGGGGGAAGGGGGAAAGAGACACAGGCCAGGGGGGAACAGGCACAGAGGGAGAGGGGGGAAGAGGCACAGAGGGAGAGGGGGGAAGAGACACAGGGGGGAGAGATACAGAGGGTGAGGGAGGAAGAGACACAGAGGGAAGGGGGGGAAGAGGTACAGAGAGAGGGGGAAAGAGGCACAGAGGGGGGGGGAACAGAGGAAGGGGTGAAGAGACACAGTGGCGAGACACACAGAGAGAGGCGGGGGAAGAGGCACAGAGGGAGAGGGTGGAAGACACAGAGTGGGGAGAGACACAGAGGGTGAGGGGGAAGAGACAGGGAGGAAGAGGCACAGAAAGAGGAGGGGGAAGAGACACAGGGGAGTGAGAGGAGGGGGAAGAGACACAGGGGAGAGAGTGCAGGGGGGAAGATACACAAGGGAGGGAAATGGAGACACGAGGAAGGCCGTAACAGACACAGGGGGAGGGGGAAAGAGACACAGGTCAGGGGGGAACAGACACAGGGGAGGGTTGGGGGAGACACAGGGGGGGGGAAGAGATGCATGGGAGGGAGAAGGGGGAAAGAGACACAGGGGAGGGGTTTAGAGACACGGGAGGGAGAGGGAGGTAAAAACACAGGGGGGCAGGAGATACAAAGGAGGTAGACGAGGTGGAAAGAGACACAAGGGAGGGAGAGGAGGGGGAAATAAGACACGAGGGAGGAAGTAGACAGAGGGAGAGACTCGCAATGAGCTCCAAAGGGGCTCATTGCAAGGCCTGTGATGAGCGCCAAAGGCGCTCATCACAAGGCCAGTAAAGTAGAGGGGGAGAGGCTTACATTGTGTGGCAAACAGCATTGCCAGGCTTCAGTTTTTATTGCCGTCATTTTTGACGGGCAAGTCGCTAGTATATATATATTAACTGTCAAAGTGTGCTGTGTGACTCTTTCATTGCTCTGCTATTATAATCGATTTTTTAATGTTAACTCTCAGATTGTTCTAAAGTCCTGGAAGATGCTCTATTTTCACAGTGGGAGGGAAATATTGTATATTTGTGGATGTTTAATGAAATTCATATTTTTGAAAGCAAAGAAAAATCATTAAACTGTCCTCTTGGAGATCTAATATTTCCAAAAAATGTGACGACAATGTCATAAATGATAACTTAGAACAAAACCCTTGTTTTGTTGCTTTCACGACTGTGACCTGGGTTCGACCCCAGTCAAAGAACCAATCGGTCACACCAACCTGAAGCCAAGCAGGGTTGGGCCTGGTCAGTGCTTAGATGGGAGACCACCTAGGAATACCTGGAGCTGCATGCTGTGGCCCATTGGAGAAGGAATTGGCAACACACTCCAATATCTCTGCCATGAATACCAAGTAGATCAGCATGGTGTGTTACGTTCCATGAAGTCACAGAGAGTCGGACACGACTGACTCCTTGTCTGAATAGTATTCAATTGATAACATTGAATTTAATACCTATAGATTTAAATTATACCATGCATGGCCTTAATCAGCAAAGTACTCTTGTTGCCCATGGTAATGTACCTTAAAGCTTGGATTCACACCTCCACACTACTTGGCTTATTTTTGAAGCCAAACTTATTTTGGACTCAAACCATCCCACTCCCACTTTAGTCTGTGGAGGATAGATTTGTTCAGGGTTAAAAAAAACAATTGTAATCTTAACTAGCAAAATTAGCAGCAGTGTAAGCCATGGGAATATTTTTTTTGAAGACTTTGTTTATGAGTACAGTAATCCATTTTTGTTTGTTTGCTACATCTCATGTTTTGATATCTGAATCTATCAGATCAAGGATGGATGGGGATTAGGGAATGGGGAGAAGTTAGTAGTATTTCTTAGATAACTGGAAATGATTGAAAGTGACATTACACACCTTCCCACTAACAGGTCCAGAAGTAGATTCAAGTACTGCTCTCCAGAAATGTAAGCGCTCTTCTTTCATACACAGCTTCCACCAGTGTACAATAGGTGCCTACTGGGTCCAGCAGAGGCATCAAACTTTATACTATAAATGAAATATGTTTTTGCTCAATCAGAAGCTACTTATGTGTACATCGGTAGGATAAACAGGTTAAACTCTAAAATCAAGTCCACTTACAAAAAGTTCTAGTTGGGTGTATATAGGACCCTATTTTATTGTCAAAATTGTTTTATGTCCATGTTATATTGATCCCAGAAATCAAGGAGTTAATACATATCAGGCCATCCACATGGAGTAGAACAGATGATTTATTACATTTTTAATTGATATCTACATTTCTGCACTGCGGGTCCGAAACACTAATTGATTGTAGTTTAAACTCCATATTTTACTCCATGATGACGGTCTCATTTACTATTGGCTCTGTCTAAATTGTAACTTACGGGCTTGCTTAATTGATCATGATCATGCCCTGGAATGCGACGTACGGGTTCATGGTTTGAGTGTTGGGGCCGTGGTCCTGTACTAGTGGGCTTGAGTGGATTTCTTCTTGCAACTGTGACAAATTTCTAACCCGCAGACATACAGGCAGTGTGAAGGTAATTACGGGCTTGGAATTAAATGGAGGCCATCCTGTGTAAAATAGTCCTTGCTGCACTAGTAGATTAATTATTAAGTCTTTGCTTTATTTTAGCAATTGGATCATAGTATGCACCATTGTTTAGTACTATATTATATCTATATCATATTTATATTATCTATATTATATCATTTTTTAATCTTGTAAAATTATGCATACAACTGAAATAACAACATTTAACAATACGACATTAGCATTGAAATGTGATTGTCTTCTTTGATGAATTTGGCACATTGTGTTTGTACCAGTCTTCCATCAGGAGGACACTGATAACAGACCATTAGTCTGTCACTATGAGCACTGTGCAGAAGTGATCTGGGCACCTCGATGCTTTATGATGTGGGTGCCAAAACTATCTCACTATATTCTTTGCTTTATAAATTTTAACTGCTTCTTCCTATAAACTACAACCATGGTGTATTGTACAAATCCATTTTATCTTAACTGCAAAAGAACTAAAGAAAAATTCAGAGGGAAAATGTATTCAATGTATGGCCTCAGAAGAAAAGGCTGTTTTTGATGCCAGTGGGTATCTGAAAAAACTACAAAGTACCGTCCCCTCCAAAAATGTTGTGTTATGAAGCACATGAAATGCTTTTTCAAGTTTTCCTTTGAAACCTTATAATATGCATTTTATTACGCAGGTCACAAAAGCGTTTCTTTTATGAGAGGTAACAGGAGCCATGTTTAATTCGGGAAAAAAAGCCAACAAAGGCAAGTAAACATGGTACTTGATAAGATAAGAATCAAAGCATAATGCAGGATAAGACATGTTGTGTAGAAAATGTGTATATAAAGAGACAACCTGACCCACCAAGTCTGCACATTTTAAATGATAACTGTGAGACATGTAAAGAATCACTTACATCCCATATTTATAGTACCATCTTAATTTTATTATTATAGGTAAAATATTTTAGATTAAAAAATGTACGTAAATCCAGCCTTTTATTCATTAACAATTAAATGCAGTTTTCTTTAAAGGGCCACTGTAGCAATCATACAAAAGGAGTTAAATTGTTTATTTACCCATTGATTGATAATTATCAATGAAATCAATATTTCGAGAAAATAAATTCAATTACGTTTTTAAAACTTACATTTGAAATGTAGTGTTTCGGAGACCAGGAGAACTGCATCTCCTCACCACCATTATGCGTCAGGGTGTAGGAGAGGATCATCCCAGAAGGCTGTACTCTAATTTTGATCACTCTAGTGAAGGAGGACAGCCTTCTGGGCAGGTTCTCAATAAAAATTGTTTTGGGAAGTTTTCATTTGTAAAGAATGTACAGGAATCAATGTTGTATTTGTTACATTACATCCTGAGAGCTGGATTAAAGGTGTGTGTTTGTAGTTATCAGTGGAGGGAGGGATGTGGAAGGAGGGAACAGGCAGAAGTCCAAAGCTTTTGTTTAATAACTGGATAATCAGGAAATTAACATGAAACCCATTCCCCCTCAATAGCCTAGAAGCAGACACTTGCATCATTCAATGCAACCATAGCTTTCTAAGAAAGTAAACACACCTCTCAGACACTACTTCCACCAACGTATCATGGATCCTCCAAGATCTAGCAGAGGCATTGGAAGCTGCACCCCTTGCATAGATGAATAGCTCTACTGTGTACATAAGGTTCCATCTACCATCAGGGCTGAGCAGTCACTTCTGCAGGGGCTCAGACAATGTATTTGGGCCTCATACCATCCACTCAACATAATCACTCTCCAACTGATATTTCTCGCAGTCCCAACCATCAGGACTGAGCAGTCCCTTCTGCAGGAGCTCAGCCAATGTCTTTGGGCCACATACCTTCCGACCATCAGAATCACTTTCCAACTGATACTTCTCCCAGTTACATCTACGAAAAGGACTGAGCAGTCACTTCTTTAGGGGCTCAGCCAATGTCACTGGGCCTCATATCATCCACTCAGCAGAATCACCCTCCAAATGACATGTCCCAAGCCTTATCTACCATTAGGACTGAACAGTCACTTCTTTAGGGATTGAGCCAATATCATTGGGCCTCATATTATCCACTCAGCATGTTGCAGAATCACTCTCCCACTGACATTTCCCAAGTTTAATTTACCTTGTTCTCTTTTTGCCTCCAGACTTAGAGCCTCATACTCTATCACTCTTCCATCTCTGAACTCATATAACAAACCCTCCCACCTATCCTATCCACACCCACCTATGATTTCTGTTCATTTGTAGTGCAGTTTTAGCACTATCACCTTTTTTTCACAGCTGATACACCCACAAACGTAATCACTCATTAACCCACTAATCTCTCTTCAATTGCTTGCCAAGACTTGTTTCTTCCTTTTAATTACTTAACCTTTTGTTTCATTAATCCCTTTAGACTTTAAGTTTGCGAGTTTCCAATCTTCTAAGGTGCTTTGAAAAGAACACCATGTATGTAAGATTTTAAACTTAAAAACAGGGCCCTCTATATAAATATATATTTTATAAATGTATTTTATGTCATTTTTTAAATCTAATCCCTGTATAGTGCTATGGAATATGGTAATAATAATAATTCATTTACAAGGACAAAAACTACTGAGCAAACAGCAAAAATTATAATTGCAGCCCAAAGCAAATAAAAAAACATATAATAGTTAAGAAATACATGTATTTAGATTTTACTTTTAAATAATTTTGTCCTTCGATGTAACATAGTAATTGAGGTTGAAAAAAGACATTTAGTCCATCAAGTTCAACCTTTTTTGCACTCATCTGATCCTTGTAATTAGGATGCCAGAGGAAGGCAAACAAAAATTCCATTGAAACATTGACAGTTGTCTCACAAAGGGAAGACAGTCCTTCCTGACCTCAACATTTTGGCAATTGGTTTACTCCCTGCATCAATACCCCTCCTTCACTAGTTATCCTAATAACCTGGTATGCCCTTTTTATTCAAAAATATGCTTAATCCATTTTTAAAATAATCTATTTAATTTTCTGTCACAACATCCATTGATAGAGCATTCCTCAACCTGACTGCCCTTATGGTAAAGAACCCTTTTTTTTTCTTCAGGTGAAATCTTTTTTCTTATAAACTCAAGTGATGTCCTCTTGTCAGCTGACATCTCTTGGTACAAAAATTTCTTTTGACAAAGCCTTATATTGACTGTGGATGTATTTGTATAAGGTAATCATACCCCTCTTTCTAGAGAAAAAAACAGTTTGCGTCTTTTTTGGAACTCAGCGCATGTCACAGAGGAGGAAATTGCTCCGAACTCGCGATTGCTTGAACTTGATGCGTTGGACTGATCAATTTGCTTGGAAATCAAAACTTGCTCGAAAGTCGATATGCTCATGACACCCCTCAGGAAGTGGAATAAAGGTAGTACTACAAGAGCCCAAGTGCAGCCTGTGCCTGTAAGAACCAAAGTGCCGCCTGTGCCTACAAGAGCCCAAGTGCAGCCTGTGCCTGTAAGAACCAAAGAGTAGCTTCCAAGCAATAACTTGTCTCCTCCTTCTACTCCTCTACATTGCCACCATCAAGTCCTCTCAGTAAAGTTAAAGTGAAGTTAAGTTCTCCGTTATTTGATGTAATTATTGTTTTTTATTTTTATTTTTAAGGTTTTGTATCAAAAGCAAGACCATCAGTTCAAACTAAAATGAACTAAACTAAAGTGAAAAATCTGGAACAGATTATTTAAATTTACATTCATTCCTATGGGAAGTGCTTGTTTGAAACAGAACTTGTTTGGAACTCATCCTGCTGTCCGGAACAGAATTAGGACGAGAACCGAGGTACCTCCATTCCCTTTATTAATTTTG
This sequence comes from Discoglossus pictus, assembly GCA_027410445.1. Taxonomy (NCBI): domain Eukaryota; kingdom Metazoa; phylum Chordata; class Amphibia; order Anura; family Alytidae; genus Discoglossus; species Discoglossus pictus. The sequence goes on along the minus strand of CM050163.1, from coordinate 430,947,805 downwards.
TTGCCCGTCACTGTACCTTTTCCAGTTTTAACATATCATTTTGGATTTATATAATGGCAGAATTATATTTTCTTCCATTCTTAATAAATGCTATTATTTTATTTTCATTTGTAGATGTTTGGTATTGAGCTGTTAAGTAGGTGGTTGTCCACAATCACTCCCAAATATTTCTTAATCTCTTATACTCATAGATTTGTTCTGTTTAGATTATAAATTGCATGCTTAATTTTGCTTCCCAAATGCATAACTTTACATTAATTTTTATTAAATCTCATCTGCCATTTAGCTGTCCATTCTTCCCTTTGCAGTGAAAGTACACCATTTTCTGATCTGTAATCTGCAAATATTGAGACAGTACTTTCCAGTCCTACTTCTAAATCATTCATAAATATGTTAAAAAGGCGAGGACCTAATACTTTGTACATTTGTTTAAAATTGACATTAGAACAACTTTAAAAAAACTTTCAGGAGATCATCTAAAGACCTTTTTACAAGAAACTAAATTTCTCACCAGTTTATTGTGAAATAAATGAACAAATGATTTGCAAATAATAACAAAGAAAATGGTTAATTAAAGATGTGAGGACGTAGTACCAGTATTATCGCTATTGTGCACATGCGCTTCAATGGGGTGAGCTTTGGCCAGTTTTAAAAATAATATTTAGCTTTATTGCTCTGTCTATACAAATATAAAAAATGACAGGGAAGACCATTACCTTTCCAGCATTGATATAGAGGATAGCTTAATTGAACAAATTGCTTTACTGCACGTTATTAATGACTAATTAGTTTTCTAAAACGATATTTACACACACATAGCAGGTAACAAAATGTTTAATACTTATCCTCTTTACATCTGTTCAGTAGTGTGAGTGCATGATGGATTGAGTATGTTTGAGAGAGAGAATGAGAAAGTGGATTAGTGTCAGTTGAGAAGGACAGATTTAGAGGGAGAAAGAAAGATTGGAGGCTGCAAGATGCATCCCTTACCAATTCACAAAGTGCAGGGACAGAGTAAGGATCCACTCACTATTAGTCACACTTTTTTTGTCCACCTCATCCCCTTTGATGCTAATGGTGGACACGGAGGGCGGCCCAGGATCCCTGGGTAGCCGGAAGTGTCCTATGACCCGGCGGAGCCTGGGCGCGCTTCCTCCTTTGCGCTGGGGGGCTGGCGCAGTGACGTGAGAGGCGGGCGCGTCACGTTTGCGCCATTTTACCTCACTCAGCGGCCCTCCAGCATGGTGATCGGACGGACCTGGCTGAGCTCCTGCAATTTATAGTATCGTGGGCTTGTTGTCTTATTTTGTCTGTGTGTCTGCTCTGGGGGTGGTGTTTGTATGTGCTGGGGGTGTGATTGTATGTGCTGGGGGTAGTGTGTGTGTGTGTTTGCTGGGCTTGGTTTGTGTGTACTGGGAATTTTTGTTTTACCCTCACTGGCTTTGGGTTTTGGTGGCCCTACAATAAAGGGTCCACCCACTTTGCCCTTATTATAAAGGGTTAACGCCCTGGGCTATTCTGTCCCTTCTGCAGCCACAGTTACATCCCCTTCCCACCCTCCCTCCCCTTTTTGTTCCTTTCCTGTGTCTGTTGCTGTTTGTTGTTTTCACTTCTGTGTGTCCCTAGTGGGCTAGTATTTAGGGAGTTGGGGCCAGTTAAGATGGAGGCAAGTGACACCAGTGAGCTGGAACACCTCCTTGATTTATTGCGCTCCAAGGCCTTATGCCACGGGGTAAAATAGCTAAAGCACCGCCTAGACGCTCCAGAAGGCGAGTCAACCCCTCCCCTGCGGACCCTCAGGTGCAGCCTTCAGTGGCTAGTGGCCTGGAGAATTTGGCGGAGGCTAGCTCCTCTGGAGGGACTGCATGACAGCGTGGGTTAAGAGCATGCAGTCCCACAGAGAAAATGGTGAGGCCGCTGCTTGCGGCCGCCGGGGATGGTTTGGTTATACAGCAACCATCACTTCAGAGCAACAGGGGAGCTAAGCTTAAGGGTGTGAGAGATGCAGGTCATAACGACCATACTGTGCCTTTAGGACCAAGTACCTTTTGGGGTCCAAGTACCAAGGGAGGCACGCCCAGCAAGGACCAGGAAAGCCACTTCCAAGTACAGTCTCTTTTAAGGTGCCTGATAAAAGGCAAAAAGTGCACACGGTCCCACACGCTCCGCCTTGGCCAGGGGCGGTTGAACCCGTAGTTGACATGGCTCATAGATAGGCACGGACAGTAGTGTCCCCAGTTGACAGCCCACCCTTAGACGGACTGAATTTTGGAGGTTCTGGGGGCCCCCGGTAAATGGTTGACGAGAGTGACTCCTCTCAGGATAATGACCGCCCCCCACGGCCCGCCGCATGCAGGCACAGACTGGCTAGTTCTTTTTGCCTTCCTAGGAGATTTAGGGATCCGTCCAGATCCCGTAGCCGGAGGTCGTGCACTTGCAGTTTTGCATGTTCCGGTTCTGAGCGTGAGGCAAGGAGACCGAGCTTGCAACTGCTGCCTACACAGGGATCCAGTCAAGCTCAGCCGTTGATGGCGGCCCCCTGTGACGCAGGTGAGATGGCGTTTAGCCAGCACTTAAAGACATCTTACACCGGCACAAGGTTGGGGGGTCAGGACACATTACTAGCAAGTCTTAAGGGTGTGCTAGGTGAGCACAAGGTAACGCTCTCTGACAAGGAGTTTGCAGATTGGGTCGCAGGGTTGGTGGCCAAGGATTGGGCGGCAGGACCTGCTTCACCAGTGATGTAAGGGCGGACGGCTGTTCTCGCTGTTAATCGGGTTACGGGTGATAGTCCCGCTGACAGGGTTGCAATGTCTCCAAAAACGGTTAGAGTATCGGATGCGTCCAGAAGAGCGACAGCAGTATGCTCATTGGATAATTTGGGGGCCCATCTAACTCAGGCGTAGTGAGTTTGTCTAAATATTTTCCCTACTCCCACTGTTGCGGTTTGTTGACCCTGCTGATTCCTCTATTCGTGGCGATATAAGCGATAGGCGTTGATTTTCCAGGATCCCGCGCACATTTAACAACTGGCTTCAGGCTTTTTCTATAAGGGCGTGTGTCGTCTATTTGGAGGAGATTAGAAGTGCTTATCGTACCTACGCCGGTATGGCATGGTGGAAATACGAAGAGGATTTTCGCCAATGCATGGCGTCCAAGCCGAACATGGCTTGAAAGGAAAAAGCCAATTGCGTATTGGTTGAACGTAATGACGCCCATGAGGGCTGGGCCGCCCTTTCGAACGGGGACAAGCGGGGGACGACCACCCCCTCCCAGGGCAAGTGGCAGGCAGATCTGCTACTCATTCAATGAAGGCGTATGCAGATGGGCGTCCAACTGTCGCTTTCGACATGTCTGCTCCAACTGTGGGGGGGAACATGCATTGGCAAAATGCTTCAGGCCAAAAGACGCAGAGAAGCCCAGTGAGCAGGTTGCAAAAGGGCTGGACGCTATTGTTCCTAACCACAATGCTCCCTTGGCTAGAATGTAACGGTGAGCAGAAGGGGAAGACCTCGGCAGTGCAGCTGCTGAGGGTTGGGTTCCGGGATGGCTTTGCAATCCCATGTAACACGGGTTTCGCCGGCGGTCATCCACTGAACCTTAAGTCTGTGCGGGATTACCCGGGGGTGGTTAGGGAGAAGGTAGGCAAGGAAATAGGTTTGGGCAGGGTGGCAGGCCCTTTTCGGTCACCCTTATGGCCTCACCTGAGGATCTCTCCCCAGGGGGTGGTGCCAAAGAAGGAGACGGGGAAGTTCCACCTTTCCTACCCTTGCAGCGTTTCGGTTAAGGATGGCATAGACAGGGAGCTGTCGTCTGTGTCATATGCCTCCTTCGACGCGGCTACGGAAATGGGCCGGTAGCTAGTCGTGGATGGCAAAGGCTGACATTGAGTCGGCTTTTCACCTTCTTCCGGTCCATACGGATAGCCACCACTTGCTAGGTTCTCACTTTGAGAATGGGTATTATGTGGACCTCTGCTTACCAATGGGGTGCTCCATATCTTGCGCATTCTCCGAGGCGTTTAGCACGTTTTTGCAGTGGGTCACGTGCGAGAGATCTGGGGTAAAAGTATGGTGCATTACCTGGACGATTTCTTGTTTGTGGGTACGGCGGGTCATGACACCTGCCAGTTACTGCTTAGAACGTTTCAAGCTATGGCGGCGGTGTTTGGCATTACATTGGCTCATGAGAAAACAGAGGGCCCGGTCACGACGCTAACTATTCTCGACATTCAGATTGACTCAGAGAAAATGAAATGTAGCCTGCCAAATGATAAGGTGGTAGACCTCCAGGCGGATTTGGTAGCTCTGGCGCAAGCTAGGAGGGTTACACTGCGGAGGCCGCAGTCCATGCTGAGGAAACTGAACTTTGCGTGCCGTATTATGCCCATGGGCAGGGCATTTGACCGGCACATGGCCATGGCAACGGCAGGCATACAGCAACCACACCATTTCGTTGTGTTGTCTGCGGCAATGAGGGAGGGTGTTCGTATTTGGCTGGCGTTTCTAAGCGAGTTTAACAGAAAGACACTCATTCAACGTAGGGAGTTGTCTAACGACAATTTACAGCTCTATACAGAGGCATCAGGGGGCTGCGGTTTCGGGGCGTATTTCAATGGCAGCTGGTGTGTGGGCAGGTAGCCTGCTGATTGGGTGGAAGCCGGTTTGACAAAGAACCTGGCATCCCAAGAGATGTTCCCTATAGTGGTTGCACTGCACTTTTGGGGCAGTAGGCTAAGGGACCAGCAAGTCGTCTTTTTCTCTGACAATATGTCAGTGGTGGATGCCATTAATAGGAATACAGTGAAATCGGCCACAGTGGTGCGGCTAATTAGGCACCTGGTCTTGGTTTGTCTTCGGTTAAACATGTGGGTTAGGGCTAGGCATGTCCCCGGCTGTAAGAATGGGATAGCTGATGCCCTTTCTCGTTTTCAGTGGGAGCGCTTCAGGAACCAGGCGCCGCATTCGGGACAGGAGGGCTACAGCGTTCTGCTGGAACTTTGGGAGCTTGGAGCGCAGAAATAGCGGCACTGGTACGGCAGTCCCTAGCTCCAGCCACGTGGACAGCTTACAAAAAGGTCTGCAAAAAGTGGCAAGACTTGGTGGAGCTGGCAGGTGGTACGGGTTCGGAGGACAAGATGACAGGCATCTTGTTATGGCACTTACTCCGCATTAAGGGCGTGGGCTGCTCAAGGGACATGGTGGGGCGGCAGGTGGTGGCATTAGCCTTCATGTTTAAGTTGGGTGGGAAGGCAGACCTGACAAAGGTGTTCCTGGTGAAGCGCGTGATTGGTGGTATGTCTTAAGGTGAAGTAGTGCGGGACAAGAGGCGCCCCATCACGTTTGCTCTGTTATTTCGGATCAGTTCTATGCTGGGTGACGTGTGTAGCTCTCCCTTCAAAACCCTGCTTTTCCATACTGCCTTTTCTCTGGCCTTTTTCGGTGCATTCCGAGTAGGAGAACTGGTATTGGCTAGCAAGCGGGGTGCCGGGGGCGTACAACTAGTAGACGTCTGCCTATACAAGGACAGTGTGGCGATTTGGCTCCGGCGTTCAAAAACAGACCAGGAAGGCAGAGGGAAGAAAATTATGTTGCACAGGGTGGGTTCGGAATGTTGCCCCGTGGATTGTATTCGTAAATATCTTAGGCGCAGGTCACAAAACCTGGGCACTCTGCTAATACACGAGGATGGGCTTGCTCTCTCCCGCTTCCAATTCTCTCAGGTCCTAAAAGGCTGTCTGCAGCGCCTGGGGTTTGATAGGGCCGAATTCGGCACACACTCATTCCGAATAGGCGCGGCCACGGTAGCTGCAGGCTCGGGGCTTCCTGAGGGAGTGGTGAGGAGAATTAGGAGGTGGGAATCCAGATGCTATCAGAGGTATGTGAGACCCACGGCAGCTGCAAACTAAAAGCCTTATTAAATTGTGATTCAGTAAATTTAAAAGGGCTCTATTTAAGCACACAGCATATTTTTTTTACAGAAGTTTTTAGTTAGTGAAATTCTATCCAAAAGCAAGGACGTCACTAACTAAAAACTTCTGTAAATAAAATATGCTGTGTGCTTAAATAGAGCCCTTTTAAATTCACTGAATCGCAATTTAATAAGGCTGTAAGAGTTTTATATCTGTTGCAGGTGCCAAACAACAGCTCTGGGTTGTCGGTCACTCCTATATTTATTGGGCTCAGAGGTTCGCTCCTGAAGACGTTATGGAAGTGCACTGGGAAGGTAGATGTGGCCTGCGGTGGGCAGAAGTGAATGGGCTGATTAATCATTTGTCTCAGTGTGGTGGTAACCCAGCAATTATATTAGTACACGCAGGGGGCAACAATTTAGATGTGGTTCCTATGAAGCGCTCGGTCAGGGACATTAAGAGGGATATGGTTAGCTGGAGGGATAGATTCCCGAGAGTGGTTATTACCGTATTGGTCCGATTTTTGAATTTGCGAGTTACAGGTGCGGCTTATATTCGCGACTTTAAAAAAATCACTGCCGATTTGCGAGCTTGCGAATTACGTGTGCGGCTTATATTTGCGAACGTAAAATTACTGCCAATTTACGCGATTGCGAGTTTAGGGTGCCGATTTGCGTGCTTGAGACTGCGGTATTGTAGCAATTGAATAGTGATTTACAGTTTTAGTGATTCTAACATCCTGTAAGACCTGCAACCTGCAAAAAAAGTTACAGTACTAATTAGAAAGCCTGTTTCTTGCAATGGCTGATCACTTGGAGAGATTCTTTTTCCCCTTGAATTTTACAGGTGCGGCTTATATGCGGGTGCGGCTTATATTTGGACCAATACAGTATTTGGTCGAAGATCATCAGGAGTACGGTTTGACGCTCCGCCAGGGATCCCATCCGCCTTGATAGGGCACGGGTTAAGGTAAATAAGTTGGTGACTACTTTTGTCCAGAGGTTGGGATTCCTGGCTCTGCTCTATGCGGAGTTTGAGGAAAAATCTGAGGATGATTGGTTCGGGCACGATGGTGTTCATTTATCTGAAATCGGGCTCGAGTTAATGATGCTTGAATTTAGGGAGGGGATCAAGCGGGCCAGAGCTTTGTTGGGGGGGGTCGCAGTCCCGTGAGGGGTCCCGTAGCTGCTCGGTGGCGGATGGGGGAGTTGCCAGGCTCAGTAGGTAACAAAAAGGGTTGTGCCCCCTACCTCAGTGACGAATAAAAAAATAATAAGTAAATAAATAAATAAATAAAAAAAAAAAATAAAAAAAATATATATATATATATATATATATATATATGGAAAAGAAAGTATGGAAATAATAAATGATTATTGTAATGTTCTAGGACTTGGTCGATATTGTATGTTTTTGTTCTGTATTAGCTCTGTGGGTTGGTAACTTTATTTGTGGGTGTATTTGGTAATAAAGTTTAATAACATGTGTTTGTTGTTGGCGCAATGGCGGATGGGGGAGTTGCCCGGCTCAGGAGGTAACAAAACGAGTCGTGCCCCCTACATCATTGGTACAGTGACGAATAATTGGGCCCTACGGACGTGGGTCCAGGAGCAGGAGGTTACTTCCGCTGGCCGGGCTCCTCCCTCTTCCATTATGTAATGTAAAAAGGTATTAGTCAATAAAGCTGTGGCCCGTGTTTTTTCTCCATATTGTTGTCTCCCTCTTTATTTTAGTGGGTTACCTGTTAAGATTATGCTGTACTGAGTGCCAATGGATCCTGCAGGGGTCATGTGCTATGTCCCTTTTAATGTTTGCCTGTTTAATCTTGCATACACAGAAATTACGCATATTGATCTTTAAAGAGCCTTTTACAAGACAGCATGTCTTTCAATTATATTTTTATGATATTCTAGACACTTTATAGTGAATCATTTAATGTTCCCTAGGTGTATACTTTATATATAAAAGAAAATTATGATAAAAAAGGCAAGATAAAGAGTTAAACATATTCTAATTATCAGCATATTTCATTAACTTAACTATACTTTTCAACTGTGTTTGCAGAAGATCAGATTGTGCAGACAACTTGCACATGAAAAACGTAACGAAATTGAAATGATAAATGTGTGTTTTCTGTGAAGCTTCAAGATACGATTCCATTTTCTTCTGCCTGGCGCTTGGAAGATCTCTCCCACTGTCCTATGTGTTGTTGCAGAATATAGAAAGCTCCTTGCTGCGCTGTGCACAGCTGGGAGTGCAGAGTTAGCAGGCTGAGGTCAGCACTGAGCTGCAACACTATTTGAAGAATCAGGCATAGAAAAAAATAAATAAAGCATTTTTTACAGCCTGAGACAGGATGCCTTGTAAAATGTACTGATATATTACTACTGCCTCATATCAGTGAGATATGCCAAATGAAAGAGCAAGTGCAAAAGGAATAATTTTTGCTGATAAAAGTAATGGTCCTGAAGGACAAATGTGTTTAATGATTTGTTTTATTGCATTGGATGAATAATCTACTGATTCAAAGCAATGTCTGTATTTATGCCTCTGCATCAAAGCTGTTTAATGAAATAAGACATCAGAAATGTGTTTGACAATTGTGACATTACCAGTGTGGCTGTTTAGGCCTACACTTTTCTGGGGGTACTCGATGTGTACACTGGGTATACCTATCTATTACTGTTAAATTTAAATGTATAAAGGAATAACATTGTAATGTAACTTACATTATTACAAAAATGTAGTATTGCAATCAGGTCCGGATTTAGCTTTTTGGAGCCCCTGGGCAGTAAAATCAAGGAGCCCCTGATAGCATGCACCAATTTTTTTAAATTAAATAAAAGGGCAATTTTGTGCAGCAGCCTTCCCCACCCCAAACTCAGGGGGTATCACTTGTGGCAGTAGCTGGAGTTTTAACAATACACCTATGCTACATAAATCTGGATAGAATACTGTGTATCCATCCTGCAACAGGTTGTAGCAAACGCACTAATGTCCATGCAGCCACTGGCATAGGAAGGGGGGGACCGCCCCAAGAATAATCTCTTTGGGGGCAGTACCAGCTGCGGTGAAAACGCCAGTCAGTTACTGCTGATGCCGCCCCCCGCGTGCGTGTGTCTGAGTGAGTTTGTATATGTCTCTGTGAGTGAGTGTGTGTGTAAGTCTGTGAGTGTGGTCTGTGAGTGTGTTTGTGTGAGTGTGTGCCTCTTTGTGAGTGTGTGCTTCTGTGTGTCTGTGTGTGTGAGTTTTCAAGTCTGTGAGTGTGTGTGTTGGTGAGTGACTGTGTGTGTCTGTGAGTGAGTATGTGCATCTGTGTGAGTGTGTGTAAGTCTGTGTGTGTCTGTGAGTGAGTGTGTTTGTCTGTAAGTGTATGTGTGTGAGTTTGTGTCTGTCTGTGTGAGTGTGTGTCTGTGAGTGCGTGTCTTTGTGTGTGTGCCTCTGTGTGAGTATGTTTGTAAGTCTGTGAGTGTGTGAGTCGGTGAGTGACTGTGTGTGTCTGTGAGTGAGTGTGTGCATCTGTGTGAGTGTGTGCATCTGTGAGTGAGTGTGTGTAAGTCTATGTGTGTCTGTGAGTGAGTGAGTGTGTTTGTCTGTGAGTGTGTCTGTGTGTGTGCGTCTGTGATTGAATGTGTGTGTCTGTGAGTGTGTGTGTCTGAGTGTGTGTGTCTCTGTGTGTGAGTGTGTGTATGTAAGTCTGTCAGTGTGTTTGTGTCTCTGTGTGAGTGTGTGCTTCTGTGTGTGTGTTTGTAAGTCTGTGAGTGTGTGTGTCAGTGAGAGACTGTATGTGTTTGTGAGTGTGTGCATCAGAGTGAGATTGTGTAAGTCTGTGTGTGTCTGTGAGTGAGTGTGTTTGTGAGAGTGTGTGTCTGTGTGAGTGTGTGTCTGTGTGAGTGTGTGTCTGTGAGTGTGTGTGTCTGTGAGTGTGTGATTGTGTGAGTGTCTGTGAGTGTGTGAGTATGTGTGTCTGTGAGTGAGTGTGTTTGTCTGTGAGTGTGTCTGTGTGTGTGCGTCTGTGATTGAATGTGTGTGTCTGTGAGTGTGTGTGTCTGAGTGTGTGTGTCTCTGTGTGTGAGTGTGTGTATGTAAGTCTGTCAGTGTGTTTGTGTCTCTGTGTGAGTGTGTGCTTCTGTGTGTGTGTTTGTAAGTCTGTGAGTGTGTGTGTCAGTGAGAGACTGTATGTGTTTGTGAGTGTGTGCATCAGAGTGAGATTGTGTAAGTCTGTGTGTGTCTGTGAGTGAGTGTGTTTGTGAGAGTGTGTGTCTGTGTGAGTGTGTGTCTGTGTGAGTGTGTGTCTGTGAGTGTGTGTGTCTGTGAGTGTGTGATTGTGTGAGTGTCTGTGAGTGTGTGAGTATGTGTGTCTGTGAGTATGTGTGTCTGTAAGTGTGTGTGAGTATCTGTGAGTGAATGTGTGTCCATGTGTGTATATCTGTGAGTGTGTGTGTGTCCGTGAGAGAGTGTGTGTCTGTGAGTGTTTGTCTGTGAGTGAGTGTGTCCGTGTGTGTGTGTCTGTGAGTGTCTGTGTGTGTATGTGTCTGTGGGTGTGTCTGTGTGAGTGTGTTTCTGTGTGAGTGTGTGTGTCTGTGAGTGTGTGTGTCTGTGAGTGTGTGGTTGTGTGAGTGTCTGTGAGTGTGTGAGTATGTGTGTCTGTAAGTGTGTGTGAGTGGCTGTGAGTGAGTGTGTCCATGTGTGTATATCTGTGAGTGTACCTGTGAGTGTGTGTGTCTGTGAGTGTGTGATTGTGTGAGTGTGTGAGTATGTGTGTCTGTGAGTATGTGTGTCTGTAAGTGTGTGTGAGTATCTGTGAGTGAATGTGTGTCCATGTGTGTATATCTGTGAGTGTGTGTGTGTCCGTGAGAGAGTGTGTGTCTGTGAGTGTTTGTCTGTGAGTGAGTGTGTCCGTGTGTGTGTGTCTGTGAGTGTCTGTGTGTGTATGTGTCTGTGAGTGTGTCTGTGTGAGTGTGTTTCTGTGTGAGTGTGTGTGTCTGTGAGTGTGTGTGTCTGTGAGTGTCTGTGAGTGTGTGAGTATGTGTGTCTGTGAGTATGTGTGTCTGTAAGTGTGTGTGAGTGGCTGTGAGTGAGTGTGTCCATGTGTGTATATCTGTGAGTGTACCTGTGAGTGTGTGTGTCTGTGAGTGTGTCAGTGAGAGAGTGTGTGTCTGTAAGTGTTTGTCTGTGAGTGAGTGTGTCCGTGTGTATGTCTGTGAGTGTACCTGTGAGTGTGTGTATCTGTGAGTGTCTGTGTGTGTATATGTCTGTGAGTGTGTCTGTGAGTGTGTGTGTCTGTGAGTGTGCTTTTGTTGCCCAGGGCTGCCCCTGACTGTGATGGTGGGGGGAGTTAAGCTCAGGGGTAGCCTGTGCGACAAAAGCTCTTGCTACACCTACATAACATTTACATAACATCATCAAAAATAAGTGTTTGTCTGGTGGTATTGTGCCATAAAATTCATGGAGGGCAACAAATTCATTTCTCTGTCTAATACATAATTTTCAGCAGACAGAATGCAATAAAAAGAGTTCTTGATAAAATATCCATTCAGCCCATGGTAACAGATCCTCTAGTGATTTTTGGCACTGTACTTATAAATTTATTTACTAATGAAAGATGAAATGCTGGGGATAGCCTTTAAGGCAGGGGTAATGTTTTTTTTTTTACAAATTTTACCAAGGTCCAAATGTCTTTATGAAAATTAAGACAAAGGCCCGAATCCATATTTGTCTTCTGATGACACATACAAATATTTTAATATAATGAAATTCAGAAGAGAGGCTGCAACACCTAAGCAAGAGGCACTACGAACTAAACACTGCCATGAAGACCAAGGAACTCTCCAAATAAGTAAGGGACAATTTTGTTGAGAAGTACAAGTCAGGGTTAGGTTATAAAAAAATATCCAAAACTTTGATGGTCCCCAGGAGCACTATCAAATCTATCATAACCAAATGGAAAGAACATGGCACAACAGCAAACCTTCTAAGAGACGCAGCACAGAGACCTAAGGTAACCCTGGAGGAGCTGCAGCGTTCCACAGCAGAGACTGGAGTATCTGTACATTGGATGACAATAAGCCGTACGCTCCATAGAATTGGGCTTTATGGCAGAGTGGACATACAGGGAGAAAAGTGGGGGATTGTGAACATTTAAAAAAAGGTTATAAAAATACCCTTTGTAATTTGGTCAGTAGTGATCAAAATGTATTTCTTTGGATGACTAAAGGCTCTTTAAAGTCTTTAAACATTTTTCCACTCCAAAGGTTTTTTCTACTACTTGTAAATATTGAATTTTATGGAGAGACTTAGAAATGAGCTCTTCTGAGAGTTGGAGATCTGCTTATTAGTGTAATGGAAATAGTGAAGATCCCTAATATTCTATATTCAAGGATTTAGTGGAGGATGGTGGTCTGTTTGTGTTTATGCCACCAATTAGACCATCAATATGTAAGATGTAATTTCTGTATGGGGTTTGTATATAGTTTCCATATGCTTCTTAGTTTGTTTTTAAGCTCATTTATCTATAGGAATAACTATCCCTATAGAAGCATCTTATGCCCTTTTATTTCAATATTGATCTATTGGGCTAGATTTATAGCTGGCTGACAAAACCACTCTTGTATGCACATGCAGAATAATATCCTTTCTCAGCTCTAATTCATTAAATGGCAAAGTGGCCAGAAGAAAGCCATTACTTTCAGCAAAAAACAAAATGCCACATTTTGAGTTTGCGAAAAGGCATGTGGGAGACTCTCAAAATGTATGGAGGAAGGTGCTCTTGTCTGATGACTTAAATTGAACTTTTCAGCCTTCAAAGAAAACACTATGTCTGGCTCAAACCCAACATATCGCATCAACCAAAGAACACCATCCCCACAGTGAAACATGGTGGTGGCAGCATCATGCTGTGGGGATGTTTTTCAGCAGCCGGGACTGGGAAACTGGTCAGAGTTGAGGGAAAGATGGATGGTGCTAAATACAGGGATATTCTTGAGCAAAACCTGTACCACTCTGCATGATTTGAGGCTAGGACGGAGGTTCACCTTCCAGCAGGACAATGACCCCAAACACACTGCTAAAGCAACACTTGAGTGATTTAAGGGGAAACATGTAAATGTGTTGGAATGGCCTAGTCAAAGCCCAGACCTCAATCCAATAGAAAATCTGTGGTCAGACTTAAAGATTGCTGTTCACAAGCGCAAACATCCAACTTGAAGGAGCTGGAGCAGTTTTGCAAGGAGGAATGGGCAAAAATCCCAGTGGTAAGATGTGGCAAGCTCATAGAGACTTATCCAAAACGACTTGGAGCTGTGATTGCCGCAAAAGGTGGCTCTACAAAGTATTTACTTTAGGAGGGTGAATAGTTATGCACATTGACTTTTTCTGTTATTTTGTCCTATTTGTTGTTTGCTTTACAATAAAAAAAAAACATCTTCAAAGTTGTGGGCATGTTCTGTAAATTAAATGATGCAAATCCTCCAACAATCCATGTTATTTCCAGGCTGTGAGGCAACAAAACACAAAAAATGCTTTCCCTTTATCTAGTATACTGCTACATTCCTTTCTGACATAGAAATGTTAAATAAATAAATAAAAAATAGTATAAATGTTTGCAGAATGCTACTACTTTAAAGAAAAAGTTGTCTCCAATAAACAAAGGGTAGAAGGGTTAAAGGACCACTGCATTTAAAGAAAAAGACATTTGTTTCCCAAGTATGTACCAAACTAACACTATGTGCAGGTGGGTAAGCCATGAACATAAAACATTTTGAGGGGGAAATCTGAATATTTGAACTCTTAATTTATGAGCATGAGAATCCATTTTGTATTTGTTACATCACATCCCAAGAGCTGAATCATAATGGTTTTGGGTACCTGTGAATAGAAGGGTTGGGAAGGAAAGGATAGAGAGCCATTAGAAAGGTAATTGGATAAGAGTGAAATGGACACAATGCCCACTCCCTCTCACTTGGCCAGAAACAATCCCCTTTCAACATTCCCAATTTCACATATACACAACTTCCACCAATGTATCATGGGTCCTGCAGAGGCATCAGAATTTTTTTTTCTACTTAAAAATGTATGAAATTTTTCCTTGTTAGTTATGCTCTAAGTCAGACTATTCAAAGAAACATTTTTTATTGAGCAAAGTCACAACACAAAGCAGGATGTGCAAGTGGAACCTTCACAAAAACTGTGGATAATACATTTTCAGTTAAACAAATACACATAATAGGAAATCTTAATCAAACAATGCAAGTACGTGACAAATATTTACATACATGTACAAATAAATATACATTAAATAATGCTAATCAAGGCAATGGGTAGGCCATAACTAGACTAGTGTATTGATGAAACACACATATATACACAAAATATAAATATTCTATCTCTACATAGCAGCCCCCCCTTCAGCAGCCACCTTTACATGGCACCCAGACCCTCTCTACATCCACCTCCATACTTCACCCATCCCTATCAGCACCCACATCACAGAAACCATCCCCTCTCAGCACCCACCTCACAGAACCCATCCCCCTGTACTTTGCGGTCATCCACCTCTTCCGTGATGTGAGTCCTCAGCTTGCTGAAATACTCCAAGCTGCCACCTCTTGGAGCTTCAGTAGAAATGCTCTACAAAAAATAAAATTAAATGTAAAAAAAACAAAAAACTAAATAACTCAGCTCATTTATCAGTAGATTCTATATTTGTTCACCTAAGGATATCCAGAGTAGTGTAATTCATTGTTTTAAGCATCTTTAACCATACCCAACTCTAGTGTCCCTAGGCACAGCCCCTCCCATATGCCCTCTTCCATTCTGTTATGCCCTGTTTATGTTAACATGTACTCATGATTTTGCTTTCCACTATTAAAACACAACATAAGGAGAGTCTATAAATCCACCATTGTTGCTTTCAGTTGGCTGTACCAACTAGCCCATTTACAATACACAGCTTGTGGGAGCGGGGCAAGTGGATTCCATAGTTAAAGTACATGATCAGCCATGTAGAAGTATGATAAACACCCAAAGTTGACTGTCTAGATTACCTTGCAATAAATTTGGTCTTGACAACGACCATGTTAGTATCTACAACTTTTGGAGATCGAGATTCAACTAATTCCGCTGGCAATGTCTGAGCTTTCTTCTATGTCAAGCTTAGTCTGATTTACGCACCAGAAGCTGCGTTCTTGCTGGACTTAAGAAAGATGAAGATTCTAGGCCAACACCTAGGGAAGTACTAATTTTTCTACTTCGCCACTCATTAATCATCTGGAGGTTTTGAGACCTTTTTTGGAACATGTGGGCTGTCACGTACATACTATTAATATTTATGTGAATTGTGAGTGTATAAAATAATTAATAGTAAAAGTATCTGCTGGTTTCAGCTTCAGTTTCCAGTGCAAAATTCCTACTCACATGACAAAAAATAACTAAACTTTTTAAAATTACTGAATGCTGCCTTTGCCAATTTGTTTCATATGGATCCCTTTGCAGTGCTACTTGCCCACTGAGTCTGATGTTAACCCTTGCTGTATGTGTACACTGGTATTATACAGCTGTACCTATTCAAATTAGTTGTGCATGCACTGTACCAAAAACACAAAGAGTCACATTATATTGGGTAATGGCCCACATTCAGCCCACTTGCTGCAGAAATTTGCACTTTACTTTTGTCCTATCAAGTGCCACAACATTAAGTTTTTTTTATTAGAGCTGAACAGCATATGCATCCAAAGCTCCAGTAAAGAGGAAAGATGTCTGCTACAATTAATGCAGAATCAAATATAACAGTTAAAATGAAAGGCTGCACTAATTTTTAAAAACCTGCCGCCCATTATCAAGCCAAGTTTTCTGAAAGAGCATACTATTTCAAGTATATTGTTTACAGAGGAATTACATTACATTTAATATATATGTGGGCATGTTTAGTGCCAAGCTGCAAGACATTATAAGATCATATAACAATAAGTGACAACATCTGCCGTCATTGTTTGTTATTAAGATAACATTAACAGTAACCTTAAAACACATACATAATACAACCTACAGTGCAAGTTCTCACAAGCAGAACTTTCAGCGTGTCTTATTTTGGCTGGCGGATGAACAATGTTATTTTTAGGTAGGTCATTCTATGTTGGCTTTTTGATGACAAAAATCAAATATAATAATTATAATGAATGTGAATAGTTTTGTGGACTTGAGTGCACTGAGAATAATTATGATTAATAGATAAATAACTCACTATACAGATAAAGTGTCACCCTGGCATTCAAAAATACTACACTACACAAGTCCATATTTTGCACAGCTACCACAATAGTAGTGGCCACTCTTTCAGGCATCTGGACCCACGGGATAGTGGCCCACATATTGTCTGGCCCTCTACCCTCACCTTATAAGTTAAAGACCTGCTTTGCCAGTAGTAGTGAGCCTCTACCCTGTAGTGAGCCTGTTCCTTTTGCTTTGCACATGCAGTAGCTCCACCCAATTATATATATTTATCACTCTCTCTCTCTCTCGCTCTCTCTCTTTTATCACTCTATGTCAATCCAGATACAAGTTGATACAATAAAATAAAGGGTATTATCCATACAATAAAGTTTTATTAATTTATTTAGGAATTGATCTGCAATAAAATCAGTATTTATAGAATACAAATTCAATATAGCCTTCAACATAGCCTTTAAAACTTACATTTTAAATTTGGGAATCATTTTGGGGCCTGGTATTCCTTTGGAGACCAATGATTATTTCATGGCTATAATAGTTTAGATAACCCTTTAGATCTCATATAATCCTTGTAATTACTAAATTGTTAATTGTTAATTGATACAGAGAAAGCCCCCCCCCCAAAAAAAACTCAAAGATGGAAGAAAAAATCCTCCATGACCCAAAAATTTCTAGCAATTGGATTACTCTCTGGATTAATACTCCTTTTCTAGTTATCTATATAAACCCTGCATATCATTTTTATTTGAAAACGAATCCAACTCCTTTTTAAAGTTATCTATTTGTTGAATGATTGGAATCTTTTTGAAAGACCTCTTGAACCATAAATGTATTGGTTCTAATAGGTGTTATGGAACTGGGGTACCCCGATGTCCTTGGATTGGAACTGAAATTAGCTGACCATAGTTAAAATCAGGGATACTTTGGTAGTAGGAATTGGGGTAAATAATTTATATCTTGAAATAACATTATTTCACAGCATAAAAGGAGTGTAAACCAAACAAAGGTTTAAATAAACTGATCTAGACAGACTGCTGTCGGCATTATATGTATAGCATTGTTCTCTTGTTTAGTGGTTAATTCCAGTAATATGGTAGAATCACAAAGCCTCCAGAGATGTGTTTTGATAATATTCAGTGTCTAGTACTGGAATAAGATTCTGTACAATGATTTTGGCTATTGCTATAAACAAACATTCTATACAATGTACTATTTTATCACAGCACAAGTACACGATCCCTTGGCAAGCTTGTAAAAATGGTCTAATCTTGCCTTTCATCTCAGTTACACACACTAGGCATAGCACACACCCTGTGCATATACACAGTGGTCCTTCCAGGTTGGCCTGGGGGAATAGAGACCGGATCAGCAGCACACACCTATCGTTTGGAGCCATAAACTTGTGAGATATCTCCCAACATAAAGCCCCATCACTCCCTTCAAAATGACATTCCTATCTACTCAATCTGCTGCCAGGGACATTGTCGGGACAAATACCGTAACACCCTACTCTGATATATAGTGCTTATCAAATAGTTTGCACCAGAACACTGAAACTGAATGAAAGCCTCCTTTAAAGCAAGTAGTGGTATGTCATAATAAATAAAGCATATTAATATATAGACACATTAAACATCACAATATAGTGAAAAATTGTAAAAAGTGCACCTTGTTTTATAAACCTTACAATTTTCTGTTGTTTTTCTGCTAGTCAGCATGCAGATGTGAGGCCCATGGCTGAAGGTCCAGATTAACAAAGATAACAAAAGAGACATCTTCTAGTGTTATTTTCTCACACAAAGCTTCCTGGTTGCTGTTATGTGGTACTGTGAGGTCAAGATTGTTATTTTCAGCTATTTTTTTTTTCACAGAAAATATAAGCATTTTGCAGCCTCTTAATGAATATGGACCAGAGACTCGGCTACTAACACTAAAGCTCTAGCCTTAAAAATCACATCTGCAGTATTATCATAAGCAAAAGGAAGCAATGTTATTTCCCCATTTTTTTTTAAAGTGACTTTTAAAGCAATTTTTTTATAAATACTTTTTTCTATGTATCTTTATTATTCAATTCACACCAATTAGTTTGTAACAAAATGTGTGCTCTTTGGCAGTTTTGTAACCACAGTAAACTTAATTGTGTAAGTAACTCCTTTGATCTCACTGGGGGCTATTTCCATATTAATGAACTTTCTTGCTGTCTGCAGTATAAAGGTGGCAGGTCAAAGGCTGAGAAAAGGTCAGAGGTCAATATAGTTATCTTGGTGATATGGGTTTCCGTGGATACTGAAAGACAGTTTAAATTCTGTAAGAACTGTAAGATATTTATGTTAAAATACTTATATTAGAGAACATCTCAATTACTTAGTTGTTCTATGGAGTAAATCTAGTTAGGTTTGACATATTAAACATATTGTAGCTCAAACTAGTCTAAAACTAAATGAAAGAATGTACATGGGTGTATTTAGGTAATATGTTGCCTTCGGCCATTCTGATTTGTGTGCCTCCATGCCACGTCCCACTTGTAGTTCCTCCTATCCCCTTTATGCATCTCAAATCATAAGTTTATGTGTGTTTATGTACTTTTACAGACAGAAATATCATTGGATATAGACATTTCTCTGCATATATAAACATATTTCAATGTACTGCACTCCATCTTCAGGCAGCTTGCTGCCCACTGAATATGTGCTGCCTAGGCCTGAGCCTCATGTGTCTAGGCAAACAACACACTCCTGAGAATATATATAAATATAACAACATTCTACTAATGTTAGTAAAGGTTTCAAAGTCATGCTACAATTAAAGGAACTGCTAGAAAAATATGGGATAATGATACCCTTTTTACTGAATACTAACTTGATATTCAGTGTTTGCAAGAGTAATGATCAATACTCCACACAGCTCTGACATCATCTTAGAGATCATACCTTACAAATCATACAACCTCTCACAGATCTAATCTTAGATTCTCTTACTCTCACACCCTTTTCTAACTCCCTCAGTTAAGTGTTATGACACCCTTGTATTTCCTGAAACACTGGTTCACAAAATAACCACGCTAATAGGATTCCCCGCCTATATTTAATGCTGCAAAAACTCATTAACATGGATCTCAGAAACCATAAAAACTGCTAAAAGACAAATGTAGCTTGGTAAAAACGTCATGTTTGTAAAACATGTTACAAGCTAACAATATTAGCAGATGTGGAAGACAGAAACATAAAATCATGTTTTAAAGAAAATATTATATGTTTTATTTTTATATATATATATATATATATATATATATATATATATATATATAATATATAGTTTACTCTGGTTGTGTGATGGGGGCTTCCACAGTGTGCTGCTAGTCTGTCTGTTTCTTTAGGGAGGAGGTTATCCTGTGGATACCCGATTCAATTGGGCTATCTCAAGTTACTACAGCCCGTAAGTGAG
The DNA here is from genome assembly GCA_027410445.1 of Discoglossus pictus. Lineage (NCBI taxonomy): Eukaryota > Metazoa > Chordata > Amphibia > Anura > Alytidae > Discoglossus > Discoglossus pictus. The sequence goes on along the minus strand of CM050163.1, from coordinate 430,928,223 downwards.
GCCGCCAGTTAATTTGCTGTTTGCGTGCTCCAAATGGGTTGCAAATTTACGGCCTTGAAAACTTTGCAATGGTTAAACCCGGAACTTACGGCCTCACAAAGCCTTTGATCTTTCATTTTCGCAAGAGTTACGATTGCAAAAATCGCAAATTGCTATTCAGTTGCTCCTACTCCCCAAGCCGCAAATGGTTTCACAACTGGAAACGGCAAATGGAGAAAATCCTACGAGTACTAGAGAGGACCCTGCAAGAGGGTTTAACCCCTGTTCGTAGCACTGTAAATGCAAATAAAAAATCAATACTGTACTGTAAATAACGGGGAAAGTGATGAAAGACATTAGAATTAATTGCACAAGCTCGCAAATTCTGTATTCTGCGGTTTTGCAAGTCTGATCGCATATCGGACCCCCAAACCTAATTGATTGGCATGTAACCTCCATGTTTTACTGCCCTAATAATGATGGTCTCATTTTCTATTGGCTGATTCGAAATGGAGGTTACGGTCTTGCTTAATTGATCATGTTCCCGCCCTGAACTGCTATGAGCCAGTGCATGGTTTATGGAGTTGGCTTTGGGCCAGTAACTTGCGGGCTTCATCAATTGAATAGCTCCGGAATTGGAGAGGGATGGGAGCCCGCAGCACACCTGCAGACATACTGCTTACATCCCGCGAGATGTGGGCTTGCAATTGAATCGGGTCCATACTATTCTACTGAGATATATTGTCAAATGGCTGTATGAAGTAGTGATCTTTCAATGGGTGTACATCATCATCAAAGCTATACTGAATACAATAGTTCAAAATGAAAATCAATGGGGGGACTTAATAAGTATCACAGTGACTGTGATGTGCATCCGTGCATTTACTAAGGCCTGTTCCCTATGTGCAGACATTGCCATCCCAACCATTCACGTGTTATCATGGCCCTTGTGATTGCTTAGTAAATATCCCTCTGTATTAATTTACTATGCATTTTGTAAAAACATTTTGCAGATTATCAAGTCAAGTTCCTCCAAACAGAATACTATAAATATGGAACTTCAGTGGTCCTTTAATTCACAAAGGATTTGCTAAAATTGGCACCATATTCCATACACACAATAATGTGCAACAAAGCCAGTATCTACAGCTCATTGTACATCTTCCCATAATGTCCTGTCTATTCCCCTCTTCAGTACAGATATTCAATGCCAGAAGCAGCAAAAGCCATTAGCTATTTAATCACTTGAATATTTTCACCTTCAGTTTAAATATATTGTATGTACAAAATCAGCTTCACAGCTCAGTGAGGTATCTGTGCCATTTTCATTACTTTGTGTCCTTTTCTCCCTATATACACTACCAGGTCAATGCAATGCATATTGCATAGTAGATTGTTGAAATAAAATGCATACACTTTTTAACATTCAAAGTGGTAATGTAGTCTCTCCCCTCCTTCATCTCCCCCATGATCTCTTCCCTTCCTCATCCAACTTATATCTCTAACCCTTGATCCCCCTCCCTTATCTCTTCCCCTAATCTCCTCCTCCATTATCTTCCTCATCTCTCCCACTATTACCCTCCTGGTCACTCCCCTTCCCTTTCTCCCCACTTCCTCATATTCACCTAATCTACCTTCCTTCTCTACCCTCCCTCACATCCGCTCTGATCTCTTCTCTTCCTGATCTCCCCCAATCTCTCTCATCTCCCCCTTCACTATTTCTCTCTCCTTACCCTGCTCCATTGTCTCCCTCTCGCTCCTCTCTCCTCCCTATAATTCCACCTGGTCTTTCCCTCTATCCATCATCCCCCGGTCTCTCTCCTTCATCTCGCCCCCTATGCCCCCCTGGTATCTCTAGCTCCCTCATTCACACACAATCCCCTCCCTGACCTCCACCATTCCTCATCTCCCCCTGTTATAACCCTTGACTTATCTCTCCCCCTCTGAACCCCCTGGTTTCTCCTCTCCCTCAACTCCCCCTTCTTCACCCCTTCTGATCTTTCCACTCCATTCTCTCCCCACTTCATAATATCCACTTCCCTTATCTCTTTCTTCTGATCCCTCCCTCTTCCCCTATAACCCCGCCTCCTCTATTATCTCCCCCCTATAATTCCCCTGCTCCTTCTGCTACAGCCCCCACAAGCTAATCATCTCCTATCCAACCACTCAAAGTTACATTTATGTTCAATGGACCTTCCTGTCAGGAGGAAGTAAGGATAGGAATATCTAATGGCATTGTGCACGCATGATGTAATTTGTTATTTGTACACTATCAGCCGTATTAAATTGCAATTCGGCCAATTGAATAGGGCTCTATTTAACCACATAGCATATTTTTTTACAGAAGTTTTTAGTTAGTGAACTTCTCTCCAAAAGCAAGATCTTCACTAACTAAAAACTTTTGTAAAAAATATGCTCTGTGCTTATATAGAGCCCTATTCAATTGGCCGAATTGCAATTTAATAAGGCTGTATATCATTCAGGATTTTCTTCTAGGCCGGGAAGAATCAAACGCTGGGAAGGCTAAACTAACGTGCTTAGCCATGGAAACTCAGTCTGGCGAATATGTTAATTAACATGCTCGGTGGTTGAGGGGTTAAAAGACCACTGTGGTCCATTTTTTTCTATATTGCTTTTTTTAAATAAAATAAAAACTAAATATTTTCTTCAATGTGTGGCTCAATTCTGCTTTCTTCCCAGCTGCTTGCCTATTGCTTTCTCAATTGGGAGGTGTCCTTTTAATCTAATATGCTTCTCTATTGTACTGCTGCAAGCACTAGCGGATGTAACTGCCACATTTCCATTGTACAGACATAAACTTGCTTTGCATTAAAAGTCTCCTCTCAGAGCAGGAAGTTGATGTGAGCTGGTAGATTCCACAGCAGAATACGTTCATATAAAAGATAATAAATTAAACCGCATTATTAATTTGTTGGATATTTTTAAGTGTAGTTCTTTAAAATGGTAAATGTTAGTCATATGCCAACAGTGATCCTTTAAGATAATTTTTTATCAATTTTAGCACCAGCATCATGTTGATTTTTTTCTGATTAATGTCTGAATAATGTTTTTCTGTACATATCTGAATATATGTATTTTCTGCTTGTATTGTTGTAACCTTCTGATGTGTTTGATAAAAAAAATATTAAAATTAAAAATAGGAATATGTTCTTTTGTTTCTACTAGAACTCTATGTGCTGATGCAAGATGTATAGCAGCTTATATCTATCCTTAATTCTGTGTACATGACAGCAAGAGATCCTGCCTGACATATAAACTATTTGTGGTCCTGGTTTACTTGTATGGGTTTTATTTGAATATTCTAAATGCATGTACATTTGTTAAAACAGAAGATGAAAAATTATAATATTCTAACAACATTTCTGCAGAGCAGCAATTAATCCGACTAGGCAATGCGATTTGAAACATAGAGATGTCTAGGTAAGCTGCCCACATTTATTGGCATATGCCTGGCACAGAGCAGGCTGCCTCCAACACCTGCAACAGACAGGCTGAGAGTTTTGCTTGTTTGACATTCCCAGTCAAAACTGGCCTGAGGGTAAGACTTATGTCATTCGAATCATGTCACCATGTGTAGGCTGAGAACAGGCTCATACTTCCCCCATTCTGTCAGGTTTGTCTGTGCTTTTTAGTTTGTTATTTTTTTGTGTGTGTGCTGGGAGCTTCTCACAGCAAAACACATCCGGGCTTGTCTGCTCGATGACCTTCACTGCCAAAGGCAAAAGTGACATTAATACACACCATCTTTTTACATGTTGCCCTAATTTGGCTGTTGTGTAATATGCTGCTTGTGGATTTGTGTCTGCAGAGTATGTTAAAGCATACGTTTCATATATGCTATAAAAAGTTATTTATATCACATTTTACAGAAAGTGAAGTGAAATGTAGCATTGTAACAAGTTCAGAGCATAGGGATGGATTCAATAAAAATGGAGCCGTATTGCAATCTATCAAAGATCATTTGCAGAAGCCCCCTTCATGGTGTCAATACAGACCATTTTCCTATGCTTTTATGGTTCCCATGGTTTTATGAAACTTTGGGCAGCTCACTATCTTACTTTCTCTGTTATATAAGTAAGTGCAATATATGCAGAGCAGTCCTTTCATTCTGCCCCTTGTTGACAGTAAAGCTATTCTATGGTCCCTGTAAAAAAATACCCTGTGAATCTAACTGACCTGCGACAAGGAGGGTTTTACCGTTGCTCTCTAGCTCCAACGTACAAATGCCGCCTCGCATTAGACGCTGAGTCTGAAGCTTAGTAGTCTCCATAGCAATGCCGAACGATACCCATTACGTGAACACACTACACTAATATCCTCCCTCATATACAGAGCCCGATCTACCTTTTTGGAGCCCATAGCTGTAAAGTGGAGGAGCCCCTGCACGCCGGGTATGCATGCACCCATTTTCCCTTTTATGTGCATGTATATCAATATCTTGCTGTGTGAGCAAATCACAGACATTTTCCCATAACAGCCATTTTACAACATGGCTACTCATACACACGTCGAGATATTACTTGTTTATTAAATGCATTTTATTTTGGGCCCTATTATTTATATTGTTCTATGGGAGGGCAGTGAGCCCATGCACACAGAGGTACAAACACACACATAGAAGCACACATAGACATACACACACATAGAAGCACACGCAGAGGTACACTAAAACATACATACATACAGACACAGTCGGATACACAGATTCACACACAGATGTACATAGAGACATACAAACATATAGAGGCACACAGACACACATACATTTGATAAAAAAGTATTTTATCCCCTGCTGATTTTGAACGTTTGTCCACTGACAAAGAAATGAACAGTGAGAGACAGAATAACAAAACAACAACAAGAAAAACGCATGTCAAAAAAGTTATAAATTGATTTGCAGGTCAGTGAGGGAAATAAGTATTTGATCCCCTATCAATCAGCAAGATTTTATCTTTTATACAGGTAACGAGCTGAGATTAGGAGCACTCTCTTAAAGGGAGTGCTCCTTATCTTAGACTGTTACCTGTATAAAAGACACCTGTCCACAAAAGCATTCAATCAATCAGATTTCGAACTCTCCACCATGGCCAAGACCAGAGAGCTGTCTAAGAATGTCAGGGACAAGATTGTAGACCTACACAAGGCTGGAATGGGCTACAACACCATCGCCAAGCAGCTTGGTGACAAGATGACAACAGTTGGTGCGATTATTCGCAAGTGGAAGAAACACAAAATAACTGACATCAAAGTCTGATGCTCCATGCAAGATCTTACCTTGTGGAGTTTCAATGATCAGCCCAGAACTACACGGGAAGATCTTGTTAATGATCTCAAGGCAGCTGGGACCATAGTCAACAAGAAAACAATTGGTAACACACTCCATGAAGGACTGAAATCCTGCAGTGCCCGCAAGGTCCCCTCTGAAGTTTGCCAATGAACATCTGAATGATTCAGAGGGTAACTGGGTGAAAGTGTTGTGGTCAAATGAGACCAAAATCGAGCTCTTTGGCATCAACTCAAATGAATGCTGCCTATGACTCCAAGAACACCATCCCCACCGTCAAACATGGAGGTGGAAACATTATGCTTAGTTTTTCTGCTAAGGGGACAGGACAACTGCACCACAACAAATGGACGATGGTCGGGGCCATGTACCATCAAATCTAGGGTGAGAACCTCCTTCCCTCAGCCAGGACATTGAAAATGGGTCGTGGATGGATATTGCAGCATGACAATGACCCAAAACACAGAGCCAATGCAACAAAAGAGTGGCTCAAGAAGAAGCACATTATGGTCCTGGAGTGGCCTAGCCAATCTCCAGATCTTAGTCCCATAGAAAATCTTTTGAGGGAGCTGAAGGTTCGAGTTACCAAACATTAGCGTCAAAACCTTAATGACTTGGAGACAATCTACAAAGAGGAGTGGGACAAAATCCCTCCTGAGATGTGTGCAAACCTGGTGGCCAACTACAAGAAACGTCTGACCTCTGTGATTGCCAACAAGGGTTTTACCACCAAGTACTAAGTCGAAGGGGTCAAATACTTATTTCCTCATTGACCTGCAAATTAATTTATAACTTTTTTGACATGCATTTTTCTTGTTTTTTTGTTTTGTTATTCTGTCTCTCACTGTTAAAATACACCTACCATTAAAATTATAGACTGATCATTTCTTTGTCAGTGGACAAACGTTTAAAATCAGCAGGGGATCAAATACTTCCCCCCCCCCCCCCATTGTAGAGGTATAGGCATATACTCACACAGAGGCACACATTCATACACATACAGATATATACACCCATAGTCACACATACAGTACATACACACAGAGGCACACATATATACATAGAGGAACACATACAAACACACATATAGGTATACATATATACACATAGAGGCGCACATACACACATAGAGACAGTAGAGGTGGTAATGGATAATAAAAATTACCTAGAAATGTGCCAGAGAATTTTAAATGATGACACCAATTACAGTATTCTGGATAGAGATCTGACAAATTAATTCCAATCTGAACTTTTATCTATACTTACCTCATGCTAAAGACACTGAAGTGATTGATTCACAAGTTTATGCATATCTTTACAATAAACATCCTACACGTTCAATGTTCTACTTACTTCCTAAAATTCATAAGAACAAGTCGCCTATTCCTGGTAGATCGATTGTTTCCAGAACAAATAACATGACACATAATATCAGTTTATATGTTGATAATCTAAAAGATATGGTAACAGTTACCATCATATATACAAGACACTACCAATCTGTTATATCATCTCCAAGATATTTGTGTGCTTGCTAATACTATCTTATGCAGCATAAACGTTGAACAATTGTACACGTGCATACCTCGTGAGTTATGAATCAAAGCCGTGGAATTCTTTCTAAGAAGTAAAAAAACTGACTTACAGTTTATACTCACAAAAAAATATTTTTTCTTTAACCGTAAGTGGTAGCACCAAAAGAGTGGTACTGCAATGGGAACACCCTGTGCTCCCAATTACGCCAACTTATTTTTAGGATGGTGGGAGGACACAGTGGTGTTCCCAGAAAATATGGTTAAAAAAACACAAAACATACTATTGTGGCATTGTTTCATTGATGATGTGTTGTTATTTTGTTATTGACAGGCACAATAACAGAACTAATAACATTTGTCTCAGACTTGAATAAAAACAACTTAGGCCTACACTTCACTTATGAGTCTAATAAAAATCATATTACCGTACTTTTTTGGATCTCGATATCTATAAGAGTACAGATGGAACCATACAGACTACAATTCATAGAAAGCCAATAGCCACTGTAACGGAACCCATCACTGTTTTACCCTGTTTTATGGTTATGTAATTCTTATGGTTAAAATATGATCACATTGCTATACTGTAGATATGTTGGTTTATGTTCAACAGAATATATTGGCTCAGAATACTACAGCTACTAGGCTAATAGATAATCCTATTACAGAGACTCCTCATAAGAACAAAGAGAAGTATAATCTGATCAATGTCTGATTGTATCAAAGTAGCCAGGTAACCTCCGGGGGGTGTGACCACACCTATTGTCTCTCTATGTGTATTGTGTGGCCAAATATGGGGGATGTGTATTGCCTGTGGAAAGAGATGTGTATATATATTTCTGCATATAACAAAATAAAGTCAGTATTCTTTGACTCCCAATTGAGTGTTGTCCAATATGGGTGGTCTGGGCTTCTGAGACTGCGCAGTGCTTCTATATGGATATTTAATGCTGAACCTGACTCTCCCTCTGGAACTCTTGGATGGGATTATACCAACTTCACTTTTACACAGCAGCTTGCCAGGGAAAAGGACGTCTCCAACGGCTGATACCCTCTCACTACCGGGGTAGCCGTTACATTTGGTTGGCAGCGGTGGGATGGTCCTTTTATCCAGAGAGCAAGTGCTGAATGGAGTCTCAGTACGCCAAGCTGAAAAGACCCACACTAAAAGATTTATTGGAGAGTCGGGGTAGGAGTGCCAGTAACAGGCGACGGAGGGAGCTGATAGCTGACCTGCTGGAGCTGGACGAAATGGATAGATCCATGGAAGTAACGGAGCCCCTTACATCTGTCAGCGAGGACGACGTAATTACTGGTATTGTACAGCGGAGATTATCCTTGTATCCAGAAACGTCCGTGGAACTAATAAACCAGCTGCTCCGGGAAACAAGGGAGGAGATATAAAACTAAGAGGAGACAAGAAATGGAACTGGTAAGAGCTAGACAGCCCATTACACATGCAGTTCCTACAGGACTGGGTGAGAGATCGCCGCCCTGCCAACTTAACTGAGGCAGCGCGACTAGCAGACGAATACGCAGAAACAAGGAAGGTGAGCCAAGGTACCACATGACCAGCACCTAGAACCGAGGCACGCACCCCAACCTACGCTGCACGCACAGAATTTCGGGCTCCAGTACCCCCAGGACCTCCACGCCCTCAGGGGTCTTACAACCAGCCCCGGGAATCTTACAAAGTGACATGTCATCACTGCAGTAACACAGGGCATATTGCCCGTTATTGCCCTTTGAGATCAGCCAATAACAAATGGAGGCGCACAATACCCCACACAGAGACCCCGCCATCACGTCCCTCTGCTGCTCACTGCCTGGAAATCAAAGGGAGCCCTGAGAAGTGTTTGGGAATCTTGTATGAGGCCAACCCCATACAGGCTGCCTCTCCGGATAACCGCCAGCATCACCGCCAAGAGGTGCGTGTGAATGGACAGATAGCACAAGGCTTAAGAGACACCGGCGCTACCATCACTTTGGTGCAGAAACATCTTGTGAAACCAGAACATGTATCAAATCGTACCGTTGCTGTTCGTGTCGCAGGGGGGGCTGTTTTGCGCTTACCCATCGCCCGGGTACACTTGGATTGGGGAGTCGGGTCGGGAAAGACCACAGTAGGCATCATGGACAATTTACCTGCTGAGGTCGTGCTGGGCAACGACATTGGCCCTCTAGCCTCATCATTTTTACTCACGACTGCTGCTGCTTGTCCCGTGACCACCCGCTCACAAACCCGTAACGAGGACGATCCTACAACAGGTCGGGAGACCCAGGTAAGCCACAAGCAGACACTTAGCACTAACGCTACAGAGAGACCCATATATATATTTTGGCATGGACCGGTATGCACCCTGTACATCGCAAACGAAGTATAACCATTGGTCAGTATCTGCGAGCTAGGAGAAATTGTTCTTCAGATACAAAATTTAAAAAACAAGTAGATATCTTAAAACAAAAATGTAAAATCAGGGGTTAAGCAGACAGATGTTTATAAATTGAATATAAAAAAGTATTAACAACAAATAGGAATTAACTTTTGAATCCAAACAAAATAAATAACAAGACCAAAAAAGATGAAAATAAAGTGAGGTGTATATTTACCTATGGGCAGAACTTTCAAGAAATCCGACAAAATTATGGATAAATACTGGTGCTTGTTAAAAAAATGACAAGGATTTATGTGAGGCATTGTCTGATAAAGCTCAAATAACATACAGAAGACCTCACTGTATAAAACATGACATTGTTCACAGTATTTTCCAAAAACCTGTACCTCCAACAACTTGGCTAAAACTTTTGACAGGCATGTTTCGGTGTGGAAAATGCTAAGCGTGCTAATACATATATCCAATAAAGGAATTTGTTAATCCAAATAATGATAAAACATGCAGGATAAAATAATGTCCTAATTGTGCTTCTTCTGGAGTAGTGTATGTAATGCAATGCATTTGTCACAAACTATACGTTGGTAAAACGATATGCCAACTCAGAAGGCGTGTCCTAGAACACGTTTACTCCATTAATAATGAGTTAGACACTCCAGTATCCCGTCATGTAAAATATTACCATAATAACAATGCAAAGGTAATTATGTTTTTTGCAATTAAAAATGTTAGGCTAGGTCCTAGAAAAGGAGATCTGGACAGGATCCTCCTACAGAAATAATCTAAATGGATCTATCAGTTGAAAACAGAGAGAGTCCAGATGGCTTGAATGAAGGCTATTCGTTTACTTCATTCATATAAAATTTAATATTTATTTATGTTAGGGATTAAGTTTCATTCATGGGATGACATTATATAATACAATTTATACTTGGTTGAATCAGGTATTCATTGGTTATTATTTTTATAGATATAAATAAATACACATATATGCTTCAATAAATTGGAAAATATCATCAAGTTGGAGTGTGATATACATATTTTATTTAAGTCACGTTGTAGATCACTTTCCGTACACATTTTTCTTTCTTAGTTTTTAATATTAGTTCTCATAACTTACCATGTTTAATAATAATTTTAATTATTCACAGCAATAAAACTTTAGGTTTGATGTTGTCACCAAAGTTTATAATTAAAAAATAAACAGATAGTTTTCACCACTACACACTGAAGTAGCTGATACATATCACTAATGGAAAATTGTATTATATAAATTCAAAACTGGAATTAAGATTTATACAAGATGATAACCACATAAAGTGGTCTTTAAATATTTATTTTTCTGCACAAATCAAAGCAGTCATTAAAAATAACTATCAACTTTTTTTTTTCTCTATTTATTCTTTTTTCACTATTGTTCACTAATCATTTTATTTTTACTAATTTTTTCCATTCATGGGGCCTCATTCTATTATCGGCCGTAAATCGGCCGTAAGGCTGCGATTCCTTGCGAGGGTTCAGTTAACTCGCGATTCTATTATACGGCCCCGCAAGGATCTCCTTTTACGGCCGGCCGCATATCTTGGAACCGGCCGTAATCTGTGAAATATAAAAACTCAAAAATAAATTCAAGCCTGCACTGTACAGCTCTGTAAATGCTAGGGATCATATTGGGGGACATGAGGATTAAAAGGAACCCACTCTCAAGCTTGCACATCTGCCCAAACCCGAGTTCAAATTAACTGTTTATTTTCCGGCTGCGGCGTGGGTGTGTCTTAGGTGCTCCAAGCACTCTGGACTTTTTACATGGATATTTTACGGATATTAAAAATAAAATATTTTACGGATTTAAGTACAGGATAATTATGTGCTATTTTTTCTAACACCTAAAATCCCTTTATAGTCTTCTCAAAGTGCAGGATGGCTTTATTTGAGCTATTTTATGTGCTTAATTGGTGCTAGCGAGACCTCTTTCCTGCAAGTAAGCTGCGGCTCGTTTTTAGCCTTGCAGAGAGGTTTCCCGGAGCAATTGAATTGCAAATCTCTTGCGGCCGTTTTAGATCAAAGGCTTTCCTCCGGCGCGAGCGGCCGCAAGAGATAGCAAGGCACCGGCCGCAAGCCTGCCGGAGCCTACGGCCGTAAGGGAATAGAATAGCAGAATAGCTTGCGGCCGGTCCTTGCGGCCCCGCAACGGCTGCGGCCGATAATAGAATGAGGCCCATGTTCAGCAGAATCAAGAATTGAATTATTATTAATTTTATGATTACATCAAGAATAGAAAATGTTTATATATATATATATATATATATATATATATATATATATACAAATTAAAATGACAAAAAGTAATAAATGTCATCTTGTATTTTTATCATTATTATATGCTGTATAGATTAATGTGGATGTGCAAAGCAAAATACATAAGTCCTAATGAAGTTTATTGTGCATGTGAGGCATCTCATATATATACATATATGTTTTTTAGTCTAGTCATATAGAGGGAATTTCTATGTTCGCTCTATTGGCTTCTGCGCATGTATATTGTGAAGAATGTAGGAATCAATCATGCAAAAAGGCGCATGTGCGCTGTCTTAGTCCATGAAATGGTTATTATAACAATTAAAAACTTTCAAATTATTTTAAAGTCCTCAACACAGCCCATTATGCATGTGCGCTGTCTTAGCCCATGAGATGGTTGTTTTAAGCAATTTAAGACTTTCAAATTGTTTCAAAGTCCTAAACACAGCCCATTACGCATGTGCGCTGTCTTAGCCCATGAGATGGTTGTTTTAGTTATTTAGGACTTTCAAATGGTTTCAAAGTCCTTAATACAGCCTATTACGCATGTGTAGGCACTTGTATTCTGAGGAAGTCAATGCACACAGAGGGAAAACTTCAAAGTCGGTCTCAGAGACTTTTGCGCATGAGCAGAAATTAGGTCACTACGCAAACGCGTGCGTCTTACGACACTACGCACGCAGATGCATTTGGCTAATGGCTTCATCCACAACAAGGTAATCAAAAGTGCTACATGCACACCATATGTTTTTTAAATCATAATAGCCTTTGAGAAAGCCCATTTCAGGGTGAAACGGAAGGGCAAACGCCCGTTAGGTAGGAACCTTACTAACACCAAAATAGTAAGTCTGGCAAAGAATATAAGAGGGTAGGCAAAAGAAGAAGTGATTATTCCCATTACCCACGCCATACTTGGTCAGTCCATATGAGACCTTAATTGGTACTCCAATAAGGCTAAAAACTATTTTGTTTTTGGTTGTATGAATGAATGAGTTTGTTTTTAATATCAAAAGAGCCAACTTTTCCCCAGTCTGGATCTATAAATTTTTTCTATCCACATAGTAGCTGTTACCTTATAAGAAATTTAGTGGAAAATTGTTGCCAAGTTGCTAGATATTGATTTATCCACAAATTCCTTATTGATTATAACTGGCTAATGATAATTCTTTTGACTAACACCCAAACTTACTGATGGATATGGTAATAATTACCAAGGGCCTCATTCTATTATCGGCCGTAAATCGGCCGTAAGGCTGCGATTCCTTGCGGGGGTTCAGTTAACTCGCGATTCTATTATACGGCCCCGCAAGGATCTCCTTTTACGGCCGGCCGCATATCTTGGAACCGGCCGTAAGCTGTGAAATATAAAAACTCAAAAATAAATTCAAGCCTGCACTGTACAGCTCTGTAAATGCTAGGGATCATATTGGGGGACATGAGGATTAAAAGGAACCCACTCTCAAGCTTGCACATCAGCCCAAACCCGAGTTCAAATTAACTGTTTATTTTCCGGCTGCGGCGTGGGTGTGTCTGAGGTGCTCCAAGCACTCTGGACTTTTTACATGGATATTTTACGGATATTAAAAATAAAATATTTTACGGATTTGAGTACAGGATAATTATGTGCTATTTTTTCTAACACCAAAAATCCCTTTATAGTCTTCTCAAAGTGCAGGATGGCTTTATTTGAGCTATTTTATGTGCTTAATTGGTGCTAGCGGGACCTCTTTCCTGCAAGTAAGCAGCGGCTCGTTTTTAGCCTTGCAGAGAGGTTTCCCGGAGCAATTGAATTGCAAATCTCTTGCGGCCGTTTTAGATCAAAGGCTTTCCTCCGGCGCGAGCGGCCGCAAGAGATAGCAAGGCACCGGCCGCAAGCCTGCCGGAATCCCCGGCCGTAAGGGAATAGAATAGCAGAATAGCTTGCGGCCGGTCCTTGCGGCCCCGCAACGGCTGCGGCCGCTAATAGAATGAGGCCCCAAGTGATTATTTATCACATATATAGTTGTGAGAAATACGGGTTGTTGCTAACGCTTGCGGGCTCACATAGTGAACCCACTGCAACTGCGTCCCTTGCGAAGCAAGGGCTACAGTTGCTGGCAAGGAGCGCTTGGGGAAATAAGTGACATAACCACTCATCCCTATGACCCCATATGACTTAGGAGTATAACCATTGGTCAGTATCTGCGAGCTAGGAGAAATTGTTCTTCAGATACAAAATTTAAAAAACAAGTAGATATCTTAAAACAAAAATGTAAAATCAGGGGTTAAGCAAACAGATGTTTAAAAATGGATTATAAAAAAGCATTAACAACAAATAGGAATTAACTTTTGAATCCAAACAAAATAAATAACAAGACCAAAAAAGATGAAAATAAAGTGAGGTGTATATTTACCTATGGGCAGAACTTTCAAGAAATCCGACAAAATTATGGATAAATACTGGTGCTTGTTAAAAAAATGACAAGGATTTATGTGAGGCATTGTCTGATAAAGCTCAAATAACATACAGAAGACCTCACTGTATAAAACATGACATTGTTCACAGTATTTTCCAAAAACCTGTACCTCCAACAACTTGGCTAAAACTTTTGACAGGCATGTTTCGGTGTGGAAAATGCTAAGCGTGCTAATACATATATCCAATAAAGGAATTTGTTAATCCAAATAATGAGAAATTTAGTGGAAAATTGTTGCCAAGTTGCTAGATATTGATTTATCCACAAATTCCTTATTGATTATAACTGGCTAATGATAATTCTTTTGACTAACACCCAAACTTACTGATGGATATGGTAATAATTACCAAGTGATTATTTATCACATATATAGTTGTGAGAAATACGGGTTGTTGCTAACGCTTGCGGGCTCACATAGTGAACCCACTGCAACTGCGTCCCTTGCGAAGCAAGGGCTACAGTTGCTGGCAAGGAGCGCTTGGGGAAATTAGTGACATAACCACTCATCCCTATGACCCCATATGACTTAGGCAGGGAGCGCCAAAAGCGCTCACTGCGCTGGTGGAGATGAGCGGCGTAGGCGCTCATCCCTACAACCCCGCACAACTTAGGCAGTGAGCACCAAAGGCGCTCACTGCGCTGGTGGAGATGAGCGCCATAGGCGCTAATCCCTTGACCACGTACGACTTAGGCAGTGAGCACCAAAGGCTCTCACTGCGCTGGTCTAGATGAGAGCCATAGGCGCTCATCCCTTGACCCCGTACGACTTAGGCAGGGAGGGCCGAAGGCGCTCTCTGCGCTGGTGGAGATGATCGCCGTAGGCACTCATCCCTACGGCCCGCGGAACTAAATCTCAATTACACCATTTACAATGCGAGGCCCGTAGCAGTTTGAAAAAAAATGTGTGTAAAAAATACGGCCCGTAACACTTGCAAAAAGTAAAGCGGGACAACAAAAAAAAAAAAAAATAGGACCTGCGGCACTTAGAAAAAAAAAATACAAAAACAACAATAACACCACCAAAAATAACAAAAATACAAAAAATAAACCATCACTCACAGGACGGGGGACAGGCACAACGTCTGGGAGTCAGGTTGCACGACAATTTAACCACAATTTGTCGAATTTCCACACACGAAAAAATGGCGGGCGAAAAAAACGAAAACGAAGTTACACAACCCCTAAACAAGCAAAACACCGCCTTTTCAATGAGTGCCAAAAGTGCTCACACCACCAAAATTACACGAGCGGAGAGGCTTGCAGGGTGCTCAGACAACCAAAAGTAGAGCAGAGGAGAGGATCGCAATGAGTGCCTAAGGTGTTTAGCACAGGGCTCACAATGAGCACCGAGAGTGCTCAGAGGAGCAAAAGTACACCAAGGCAGAGGCTCGCAATGAGCGCCAAAGGTGCTCAGACGAACAAAAATCTTACATTGTGTGCAAAACAGCATTCCCAGCCTTACAATTTTATTTACCGTCATTTTTTGACGGGCAAGTGCTAGTATCCTAATAATCACTGGTCCAAAGTAAGGCTCATTGCAACGTATTCACCTTTTTATCACAATTTTTAAATTCCCATTTCCTTTTTTAATAGGTCTTTTGAATAACTAAAATTGGTATTGGGCAAAATGTTTTTTTTTATAATGTGAAAAAATAGCATTGTTTCTTTGGTGTTCACTTTTATATGCAGTTCTTCTTTAACTTTATGTTCACTTTTATATGCAGCTTTTACCTCACTAAAGCTTGTCGTTGTAAAGTGATGAGCTTTGTATTACTGTTAATGAGAGCACTGGCAATTGGGAACCATGGAGAAACATTTTGATTATCTTCAAGTGTTGGTATTGTAGGTTTACTCCTCCATTTAGAAATGGATATACAGAAGTGGTGTAGGTGGCCTAGTGCTTGGCTAACACTCAGGAACTGACAACCAATCTCCAGCTTAGCAGCCTGGGCCCTACCCTGATTGGAAATCTAAATATTGACTTTGGATAAAATTGTTCTGAACTATGTATAAGCTATGATGAAAAAAATATATTTGTTTACTAGGATACATGCCTTTATATATATATATATATATATATATATATATATATATATATATATATATATATATATATCCTGAAGTGATTTCAGTTATTTTAGTTCCTTGTCATTGCAGGCAGAGGATGTAGATATGGTTCTCTTACTGTCCAGGTGTTACTGAAACATTTTCAGGAATTGCGCACCATTATACATCCTCTCTATCTAACTTTACAACATCATGAAGTTCAATTAATTCAGCTTGCTAACCAAGTACATGTTTAAGAAATAAAGCATAAATACATACATATTAAGCATAAAATATATTCCTATCTAATTTTTCCATGTCACCTAATTAGCTGAAAGCCTACTTACTCCTCAGTTCTTGCTTTTTAATTAAAAATACCAATTATTTATGAATAGAAATTTAAACAAAGACACCACACCCCGTTTATAGGTTTTACTGCAATGTGTCTTTATGTTTTGACAGCCCACACTATCCACAAACGATATTATCAGTCAGTTGAAAGCATTATTACTTTTTTATGTGATGTACTTCCTCGGCAGTTTTGTTCTCTTTCTTTTTTCCACTTTAAATAATTAATGCCGTGTTTTGTTCAGCAGCTCAAGAAATGGGCAAAAAAATAGATGCTTGGCTTATCATGCAAAACGCTGGCACCTTCCAACAATGCAGGCACATTAATAGGTGTGTACACTGCAACATAATGACAGCATTGTTATATGGAACACATTATGAGTGTTTGTTCAAATGTTCTCAGAAAAAAAAAAAATATTGAGCTGATTCATTTAGTTAATAAGGGGTTAATTTGGAACTGTGTCTGAGCCATATGTTTCAGCATCCTAAGGGCATCTGTCAGATTACCAGCAGGAGATGTGCTTTAACATTGCAATCTGTAGCAGCAAGCCGTCAAAGGCATCATAGAAGGAAATGCATCTGTAAACTTCCACATACTCTGCATGTATACATATTGTCACAGTACTAACCCATTTTACATTAATATTATTATTATCCTCTATTTATAAAATGTCAGCATAATCCATAGCACTAAGCGCAACAGATACAGTGAGTACATAAGACAAATATGACGAGGATTACAGGTACAGAAGGTGTACATGGGCCTGCTCTTGTAAGAGCTTACAAAGTGGTGGTATATTTCTGCCCAGGCCTAGGGCAACACATTTTCCGGGGACAACAGGCTGCCTCCAATTACCAGTACAGCAAAAACAGAATAGTATGTACATATGTGCAGTGATATTTCTGCCTGTAATAAACATTTTCTGATGTACTGTATATATAAATACCACACACATACAGTTATACATATATGTGATTATATTAAAATTAGAACACATCAAGTATCAAGGGACATGACTCCAGCAGGATCCATTCTGCGCATTCATACAATAACTGACACTGAGAAAGAACAGTATGGGTAAACCAACGGGCCACAGCCAATTTATTAAACCAACATATATATGTACCAACATGGTATCCACATACTTTTGTGCTGCACCCGCCCAAGAGATAGGGGCAAGCCCCCTTTTTTTTTTAATAACATAAATTTTATTGAGAAGTTCTGGAATTGCAATGACAAAACAAAAAGAATAATGAAAAACATAGTCCACATGTTATCTTATAACTAACATCATATTGCTAATATATTAAAACCATGCCATTTAAATAAAAACTCCATTCCAACTCTTTTTCTTATTTTTAGTGATTCTGTCCAAATATATTCACACTAGTTTCTTAATACTCAGCAGTATATAAAGCTTATAAAGTCACATTGCTCAAATTGCAGTAATTCACATTTCCATGGATGAACCTGAGCAGCAGGAGATATGATAAAAGAAAATAAAATAGAAAGAAAACAAGTGACATTATATAACACCTATGGTGGGGTGTCATCCCCCATTAATTCCCCGCTCAGCCAATCTTAAGGTAGCCATCCTCCCCCCCTGTACCTTTGGAGTACTGAAGAAATATCTCTCCGGGTCCTCTCACCACTTCTCCCCGTCCGCTCCACACTCCACTCCCCAGCCGCACATCAGGAATGGCTTCTTTATTGTGTTCCCTTAACTTAGTTATTATATATTACTGTCTGTGAATAGAATCCAGGGTTCCCAAACCTCCAGGAAGCAGTGATGTGTATCTGATATGATATGGGTCATCCACTCATTAATGCAAATGGCAAGCCCCTTTTTAATTATACCCCTGGCCCGGGCAACTCCCCATCCCTCCACTGTGGCCATTATTTTACATACAAAATACTTGAAGCTATAACATATACCCCATGACATACATTACAACTAATTCACACATTACTTTTATATATACAGGTATATACATTTTTTGTTTTACATAACACCACCAAAACTTAAACACACCCATGACCTAACCACCCCTAACGCCTAAATCCTGGGAGGGTGGGAGGGTATACGCACGCTGGCCGACCGCAGAGTGAGACAAAATGGCGCTGGCTTCGCGGCAACACCCCTCCCGGCTCCTCCCTGCGGCCAGCCAGCCCACCAACCAATCGGCATGTGCAGGGCTCCGCCGGGTCACCAGACCCTCCATGCGACTGGAGCCCCGCGCACTACAGGCCTCCATGACCCCAGCAGGATCCATTCTGCGCATTCATACAATAACTGACACTGAGAAAGAACAGTATGGGTAAACCAACGGGCCACAGACAATTTATTAAACCAACAGATAAGCCGTCTACAGATTATCCTCCCCATGGGTAGGATCCGACAAGCAATGGCTAACTTCCCCAAGATAGACCATAGCCGCCTGAGGGAGACCCTTATGGTGCCTCGCAAAGCCTCCAACTCCGACCGCAAATCTATCACCTTGTCCAACGGCAGGCTACACTCCATCCTACTCGAGTCTAACTGAATTCCCAAAAATGTCAAACAAGTTACCTGGACCTTCTGTCTTTTCACCCGCCAGGGGAACCCCAAAAACTCACGCCACTATTTGGAAAGCATCTAATAATTCCTGACACACGCAGCCGTCCGCCGTACCCACGAACATGAAGTCATCCAGATAGTGAACCATACTGGAATAACCCGCCACCACCCAAGTGACCCACTGGAGAAACGTACTAAATGTCTTGAAGTTGGCGCATGAAATAAAGCATCCCATGGGTAGGCAGAGATCCACGTAGTACCCCCCCCCCCCAAAACTGACATCCCAGCAGATATTGGCTGGATGGGTGCACCGGCAGAAGGTGAAAAGCCGATTCCACATCAACCTTTGCCATCAATGCCCCTGGTCCCGCACTAACTGCGTCGCAGCGTCAAAAGACGCATACGAGACGGATGACAAATCCTTGTTAATCCCGTCATTCACCGAAGTGCCCTCCGGGTACGTCAAGTGGTGAATGAGCCTAGTGGTGACAGATGCAAATGCTCTATTCGCGGTACCCTGAATGGCCCTGCCATTTTACCCAAGCTCACTTCCTTCGCAATTTTTTTCTGCACTACTCCGGGGTGCTCGTCTGCCGATTTTAGATTAGCCGGAAAGCTGCCAGTCAATTCCATTTCACATGGAATGACAAAGCCATCTCGGAACCCCTTGGTCAGCAATCGTGCTGCCGCCGCCCAGCCTCCCACCGTACCGTAGCGTACGAGCCACGGGAGCATTGCGTCCAGCAACACCGGTGTCCTGTCCCTTTTTTGGTGGCTCGCTAATGCGGGCTGCCCCCCTCTGACTCGCGCATCTTGTCGCTGCATGTTCCCCGCCGCAACTGGAGCAGGCGTGCTTAAACTGGCAATTGGGGAACCATTTGCAAATGCCTTAGTTGAAGGCGTAGCAAACATTGAGCACTGTTCCAGCTGCGTGGGCAGTTGGTCTGCCCCCCCTGGTCCGAAAGGACGACATAGCCCATGTAGGTGTCACGTTTAGCCAATATGCGATCGCCTTCTCGCTCCATGCCATGTGCGGCCTTGTAGCCATGCATTGGTGAAAGTCCTCATCGTACTTCAGCCATGCCATTCCCCCGTATGTCCGATAAGTGCTTCTGATCTCCTCCAGATACACGAAGAGAACAGAACACTGAGAATGGAACTTCTCCCCCGTGACGCAGGCCAGGATAGAAAAGGCTTGCAGTCAGCTATCACACGTACGCGGGACGTGGCTAGAAGACTGCCTTCTATCTACCCCTTCACCTCTTGTGCTACCCTCCCTAAAATCCATTGCCCGTGAAACTGGCAAGAGAGAGAAGATATCAATAAATTCCCTTCTCCATATACGCTCCTTGACCTCCAGGGTCAAATGCGCCCCAGGTTATCCAAAGCGCACACTGCCGTAGCTCTCAGGGACTAATCCGAGACCCTAGGAGAATCCTGCGGTGCACCCAACTGCTCAACCGCGCCGGGAACCGCCAACATGGCATGACGCTCCCCTGGTACACACCTCATCTCAATAGCTAAGGAAGGCCAAGCGCTAGCGGCTAACCCCACTACCCAGTCCCTAAAATCCTTATTTGACAGAGCTACCCCGTGACCCCCCAACAAAGCTTTCAGTCCTGCTACTAATTGTCCCTACTCCCGCTCCCCGTGAGGTGTAGGTGCTGGTTGTGAGCGCTCACCTTGTGATCGTGTCAATGGTTTTTGGGGGCCTTGTCCCTGCCCCTGCTCAGGTGCCATCCCATGAAGCCTCCCCAACCAACCAATGCAGCTGCAGGATCTGCGGTTGCTAGACCGCGATCTCTCTCTCTCTGGAGTCTCTGAAAAGGCAAAAGGAACTTTGACTATCCTGTCTGTGCCTGTAAGATGAGCATCCGCGTCATCAAGGGAAGACTCACTCTCCTCCCCCACTGACCCTACTGGGTTGCCTAGGTTACCCAGACCCTGTCCCCGTTGTACACGGTCATTGAGTCAGAAACCGTCAGCAGGAGGCAGAGGAGTCAGTCCCGTAATAGTACTTTATCTGTCGCTGTCAACTACAGACTTGGTGTTTGTAAAGGACGGCAGGGAAGCCTGTACTGCCCCTGCTGCCGTTCTAGGAGTGGTCAACGTAAAAGAAAGAGGACTGTACCTTGCAGTCGCTTTCCTGGCTCTCACCGGGCTAGCCGCTCTGGTTCCTTTGACTACTTCAAGTCGGCATGCTTCGCTGTTATCATGCATCCGCCCCCCCTCTGGCAAGATGCCCCCGACCGGAAATAAACTGTTCAGCCTGCCTGCCAGAGGGGCGTTGGTCTCCAAAGTCGACAAGCCGCCAGCCACCGCAGACTGCTCTTGGGAAACTGCAGGGGAAGGGGCTGAGGCACCCGCGGGAGTGCCTATGCGGTCCTCTAGCCACCTCACTCCATGGCAAAGGACCTGAGAGCGAATCACCCCTAGTAGGTGATACAGCTCTGCAACAGCCTGGGCATCCATCTAAGGATGGTCAAAAAAAAAATTGGCGAGGGACAGCTACCTAAAGGAATGGACCTGCAGCGGGCAATAAAGACTGCAGGGAATAATGGAATACAAAATCTATAAATACTCCAAACCCCCACCAACCCGGTAACCCCCCTTCTCGAAATAAAAGGGGGCAGGATAAAAAAAAGCAAATTAACCCCTAGAGCAGGCTCCACTATAGGAACTAACTGACCCTCCTATCACTAACCCCAAGAGAGCTCAGCTAATGCTGCAGCAGCCAGAAGTGGCCTGGTCATACCCAGCTAAAGGAGTCTGGCCCCCTAATAAAGCTATGGGAATCCCACTGGCTAGCAGGAATAAATGCAGATATCAATATCTCCCAGAGGATATAACAATATATATATGGTGCACATGCCCCAACATACAAGCCAAGGATGCCAGACACAGAACCACAGACAAACAAGACAAAGACAACCCACAGCGCCCAAGGCACACACAACACTCAGACACCAAAGCAACCAGGCACACACAGCAACCCAGGCACACACAGAAACCGAGGCACACACAGAAACCGAGGCACACACAGCAACCCAGGCACACACAGCAACCAGGCACAAAACCCCCAAACCCACCAAGCACCCAATCCCAATCCCAAACCCCAAGCAGCGATTTCTGAGTAAACTTTTGTAAAAACATATAATATCCAAGTTTCTTTGTTAAAACAGTTGCTTTTACTGTCATTTTACATTATTTACCTTATAAGTGTTAATAATATTAATAAAAAAAAGTTCTGAGCTACCCCTATTTTGCTTCAAAGTTCTTTATGTGAAATTTCCTTTCTTTCCCCTGAAATTTCCTTCTTAAAATGAGGTGCGTGTTATACGCTGGTGGGTGTTATACGCCGATAAATACGGTATGTATAAAAAAAATAAAAAATGTCCGTCCACTTACTTGTAAGAGATATACAGAGTAAAAGTAGGGGTAGTTAGGTAGGCATTTTTATTATTTCATGATTTATTTTTCTTGCTATCCCACCATTCCTGGAAGATAGCAGCAGTGAAGGAGTGAGGAATTCTATAGGGACCCCTGCTCACTTTTTACAGCTGATGGGGCACCCCTTGCACACAGATTGCTATGAAATGAAATGTGCTGTGTTGGGCTTTGACTTAACTCAGATAAATACTCCTGTAAATCTCACGATGAGCTGTGATGCTAGTACATCACACCCACTAGTAATACTTTATCACATTACACTAGTAAACCTTTATCAGCAGCTCTAAATTTCACAAAACAGCATGTAGAAAATAAAAGAAAAAAATAACGAAGAAAGAATCACATTGTACATCCAAGATTTATATATGGTATTGAAATTACAAATAAATGGGGTAAATCTATAAAAAGCATCTATATAAAAAATATCGGGAAAATATGGACTGTGATACCAGATGGTTGTCCTATGTCACCAGAAACTATAGTGACAGGACTGACCCCGCCCTGCTTGATCAATCTGTATAATTTCAGTTTGATGTTCCAGCCAATCACAGGAGACAAAATCCAGGTATGGTATGTCTCTCTAAACTATTATTCCTGATGTTCCAACTAAAAGAATCATGGTCATTTCCTTACAATTGTTAACCATTTCCCTATATTGTAAAGTGGTCTTTTTCATAAACATGCTTTTTCATATATCTATGAACCGGCCAAACTAAATTATTAATGGCTTAAAAAAACTAGATTGCAAAATGGAATGGTATTTAGTTGTATATAAACAAACCAGCAAAGACAATATATACTATATTTATCAATCAGCTGATTGATAGGCATGTCCCCACCCTTATAAATGTAGATAAAACAAACTGATATATCTTGTTAGACTGGTATTGTTACTAGAAGATAAGTATAACCATGTCAATGTGTGCATATTTTAGAGATGGTATTAGAGGATACTTGAAAGCATTTTCTCTTAGATGTATCTTGAAGAGAACATTTGATAATGTTTTACTGTGTGTTTATTTTTTATAATGATGTTTCTGAAACAGTGAGTGTATAACTGGAACAGTAAGTGTATAATTGTGTTTGGGGGCTTTCCCAGTCAGCCAATGTGCAGGTATAGAGCTGTATGAATCATAACTTCTTACATTTCCTGTTAGGTTCAATTAAGTTTCAGGTTTCAAGTTTTACTTAATATCTTTTCATGCAAAAACACAACTTTGTAGAGCTTTTAAAACATACTATTTTAAATCCATGATAGCAAAATGTTGTGTTCTTTTAACAATATCAACATTTTCTAGAAGGGGGAAAATGGGAGACCAGGAGATGGGGAAGGGGAGATAAGGAGAAGGGGGAGAGGGGAAATGGTGTGCCAAGAGGCCCTGGTGAGCTTAAATGCATTGTATATATGCACATATATTATATATATTATATAAATACATATTATATATATATATATTTATATACATATTCACCAGGCCTGGTATTCACTAACTCCGCCTCTGCACCACACCCCACCCACTTCACTGGCCCAAAATCAGGACATTACATCTAAGAATGCAACCATAGCTCTCCATTCTCACATATAACTTCAAACAATATATCATGAATCCTTCAGGATCCTGCAGAGACATAAACATTTATTCTTTTCTAATGAAATAGTTTACAACTTTTTTCCTGCTCAAATATGCTTTATCAGATGCAAAGTTTTTAATAAAAAAAATATGCAACGAGTTAGTAATTGTCCTATTACTATAAGCAACCAGCAACCTTAAGAAAAGCACAATGATATAAGGCCAAGAACTCTAGTCTTCAAGGTCATATGAAAGACCGTTAATAAATAATCAACAGTTCTTGCTCATTTATAATTATTGTACAGTTTAAGGTTTATGAAGTTTTAATCAAATGTGATTTGCGTTTCACAGCAGGCAGCATCTTGTAGGGTCCTGCTTGCTAATCTCTGCCTGTCTGTATGTATTAAGCTATATTCTCCAATTGTATCTACCCTATTCTTACTCTTATTTATATTTAGTGAACAATGGATGACTGCCAACCTCAACAACACAGTCGATCTATTCTGTTGCCTTAACAATAACTAATTATAAGCAATAATTTATGACTAGCTACATGCCCGTCAAAATGACGGCAATAAAATTTGAAGCCTTGCACTGCTGTTTGCCACACCTTGCGAGGCTCCCCACTTCTATAACCTGCCTGCCTCGCGATGAGCGTCTTTGGCACTCATTGCAGGCCTCACAATGAGCGCCTTTGCGAGGCTCTCCCCTCTCTACTTCCTCCCAGTGTCTTACCCCCATCCCCTGTGTCTCTTTTTCTGCCCCTCTCCTTCCCCTGTGTCTCTCCCCTTCTTCCTCCCATGTGTCTTTGCCCCGTCTCCTCTGTGTCTCTTCCCCCCTGTGTCTCTTCCCCTCTCTCCCTCCCCTGTGTCTCTTCCCCTCTCCCTCCCCTGTGTTTCTTTCCCTACTCCTCTCCCTCCCCTGTGTCTCTTTCCCCCCTCTCCCTCCCCTGTTATTCTCCCCCCTCTCCCTCCCCTGTGTTTCTTCCCCCCCTGTGTCTCTTTCCCCTCCTCTCCCTCCCCTGTGTCTCTTACCCTCTCCTCTCCCTCCCCTGTGTCTCTTTCCCCCTCTTCTCCCTCCCCTGTGTCTCTTCCCCCCTCCCCACCTGTGTGTCTCCCCCTCCTCCCCAGTGTCTCTCCCCTCTCCTCCCCTGTGTGTCTCCCCCTCCTCTGTGTCTCTCCCGTCCCCTCTCTGGCCCTTTCCCCCTCCTCTCCCTCCCCTGAGCCTCTTCCCCCCTCCTCTCCCTCCCCTCCCTCCCCTGTGTCTGTCCCCCGTATCTCCCTCCCCTGTGTCTCCCCTCCTCCTCTCTCTCCTCTGTGTCTCTTTCCCCTCCCCTCCCTCCCCTGTGTCTCTTTCCCTCTCCTCTCCCTCCACTGTGTCTCTTCCCCCCTCCTCTCACTCCCCTGTGTCTCTCCCCCCCTCCTCTCCTTCCCCTGTGTCCCCCTCTCCTCTCCCTCCCCTGTGTCTCTCCCCCCTCCTCTCCCTCCCCTGTGTCTACCCCTTCCTTTTCCTGCCCTGTGTCTCCCCCCTCCTCTCCCTCCTGTGTCTCTCCCCCTCATCTCTCTCCTCTGTGTGTCTCCCCCCTCCTCTCCCCCCTGTGTCTCTTCCCCCTCCTCTCACTCCCCTGTGTCTTCCCCCCCCCCCTCTGTGCCTCTCCCCTCTCCTCCCTTGTGTGTCTCCCCCCCTTTCTGGCCCTTTCCCCCTCCTTTCCTTCCCCTGTGTCTCTTCCCCCCTCCTCTCACTCCCCAGTGTCTCCCCCCTCCTCTCACTCCCCTGTGTCTCCCCCTCCTCTTCATCCCGGGTGTCTTCCCTCCGCCTCTCACTCCCCTGTGTCTCTCTCCCCTCCCTCCTATGGGTCTCTCCCTCCTCTGTGTCTCCCCCCTCCTCTCTCTCCTCTGTGTGTCTTCCCCCCCTCCTCTGTGTCTCTCACCCCTCCTCCCATGTGCCTCTCTCCCTTCCTCCCCTGTGTGTCTCCCTTCTCCTCTGTGTCTATCTTCCCACCTCCTCTCCCTCCCCTGTGTCTCTTCCCCCCTCCTCTCACTCCCCTGTGTCTCCCCCCTCCTCTCACTCCCCTGTCTCTCCCCCCTCTCACTTCCCTGTGTCTCTCCCTTCCTCTCCCTCACCTGTGTCTCCACCTCCTCTCACTCCCCTGTTTCTTTTCCTCCTCGTCTCACTCCCCTGTGTCTCCCCCACTCTCCTCTCCCTCCCCTCCTGTGTCTCTCCCCCCTCTCCTCCCTTCACTCTGTCTATCACCCCTCCTCTCCCTCATCTGTGTGTCTCCACCCCCTTCTCCCTCCCCTGTGTCTCTTCCCCCCTCCTCTCACTCCCCTGTCTCTCCCCTCCTCTCACTCCCCTGTGTCTCCCCCTCTCCTCTCCCCTGTGTCTCCCCACTCTCCTCTCCCTCCCTTGTGTCTCTCCCCCCTCCTCTCCCTCCCCTGTGCCTCTCCCCCTCCTCTGTGTGTCTCCCCCCTCTCCGCCCCTGTATCTCTCCCCCTCCTCCGTGTGTCTCCCCCTCTCCCCCCTGTATACGCGCCAATCCGGGGGTACACACGACCAGCCGCTCATGCGTGCCCATTTGGGGGCGCACGTGACAGGCCGCTTGAGCATGCGCAGCGCATCGATCACTCGTAGTTGTCAGCTATTGACAACTATTATATGTGATGGAAATCAAAAGGGGAGTGCACTTTTTGCACCATGATATCTAAATAATACCAGCCAATTTGGGGGGGTTGCTCATGTTCGGATTCATTGTTGGGAGTAATTAGAAATGGGTGCGAGCTAAAAAAATAAAATAAAGATGCGGAGCTTGGTTGGAGGATCAGTAAGGCTTATTAATAGACAAAAAATGCAAACTTAAGTGTAAAATTAATCATACATGTGTTCCAGCCTAGGCTCACAAGTCACTGGCCTAGGGCAGCATATTTTCAGGGGGTAGCAGGGTGCCTAAAGTTGCTGATACAATGCCATGGAATTTGCAAACAAATGTCTACATGCAGATAATTTTCTGTCTGTAAGTGTACCTGGCACTTTCTGACTTGCTGTATACTTTCATAGACACATAAATACTTATTATTTTCTATATAGGTGTGTGGTAAATTTATGACTGGGATATAGCAGGAGGAAAGGTGGAATATTAGTCAGGTTGTTAGGGTGCACATAAATCTGAGTAGGCCTAGGGCAACATAAAAACTAAATATACCCAATAATTTTCACAATAAATAATATTCAAAGTGATTGCTACCACCTGTAGTTTTAAATTATACCATATTGAGAACTTTTCACATGTCTGTGTAACTTAACTTATTTCTTCCTATTCAAAGTTATTTCCTTCAATAAGATTTACAAATTAATAAGCCAATAGTATATAAACCTGGGAAATAAATATGTGTCCAATAATTTCCAATATAATGCCTTACTTATGAATTAGTTATCTTTTTTTTACAGCAAACTAATGTTTATGCTTCTCTTTTCTCATTTGTGAATATCGTGAAGCTTTTTATAGTGACGGACAGTGAATGAGTATCTATAATTACCTGTAACTTCCAACACTTTTTATTTTATTTTGAAGAACTTAATAATGTACAAAATGTTTTTATACAGTTAAAACCATTACAATTTTGCTTTTAATAATGATGGCAATGTTGTCCTTGGTCTGAGAAGGATTAGAAACCAGAAAGGAGTGGGCAGAATTGTAGATTCCAATAAGATCTGCATTCATTTCTGTTACCACATCCTCTCTAAGTAGCCCACTTGAAAATAGAACTTAATGGCAGAGTAAGGTCCTGTGGAATAATCCCCTCAAGCTACAGACTAGCAATCTAAGATGGCATTCCCTATTTAGTTTCTAAAAATGCTTTTTATGTTCCTGTCATATCTTCTAATGTTGTTATTTTTTAAATTATTTCCAAACTACAGTTGTACTTTAATAGGACATGCAAGGCTTTTAGATTTAACTAGGTCGTAAATATACAAATGTATCTATTTACTGTCATGTACTCTGTTTTATTAAAAAGTGCCAATAAGTTCTGTTTTAATCATACACATAGTACTTGCTGGGACTGCCCTCTGACACATTGAACCACATTAAATTAGTAGCCTGCAACTCAATCACAGACAGTCGAATGTCTGCGGTGTGTTGCGGGCTCCCGTTCGTCTCCGATTACAATGCTATTCAATTGGTCAAGGCCGCAAGTTACTGGCCACAAGCCAAAACCGTAAACCAATTCAGCAAGCCCATAAATGTCCATTTTGAATCAGCCAATAGAAAATGAGACTGTCATTATTACGGCAGTAAAACATGGAGGTTACAAGTCAATCAATTAGGTTCGGGGGTCCGATATGCGATCAGACTCTCAAACCCGCAAAATACAGAATTATGAAAAATAATGTAAATAATGTTCTAGTCCATGTGGGTGGCCCGATATGTATTAACTCATTGATACCCGAGATCGATTTAACCCCAAAATATCAGATACAAATAATTTTATTTCCTGACGATTTGCGAGCTTGAGACTGTTGTGCAATTAATTCTAATGTCTTCCATCGCGTTCTCCGTTATTTACAGTAAAGTATTGATTTTTTATATGCATTTACAGTGCTACAACTGCTGCTGTGGACAGGGGTTTAACCCCCTTGCGGGTCCTCTCTAGCACTCGTTGGATTTTCTCCATTTGCCGTTTACGGGTGTGAAAACTTTTGCGGGCTTTTTGAGCAATTGAATAGCGATTTGCAATTTTAACCTTGCGAAAGTGAGAGATCAAAGGCTTCTGGAGGCTGTAAGTTGCAAGATTAAGAATCACAATTTTTTCTAGCGCAAAAAGATGCCCATTGAATATCAAATTAGCTTGCAACCTCACTTACGGGCTTCCAGATCTCCTGAAAGCTATATTAGGAGAATGTGGGCCATACTCTGTAGTACTT
The DNA here is from genome assembly GCA_027410445.1 of Discoglossus pictus. Lineage (NCBI taxonomy): Eukaryota > Metazoa > Chordata > Amphibia > Anura > Alytidae > Discoglossus > Discoglossus pictus. The sequence continues at coordinate 430,899,364 of CM050163.1, read as the reverse complement.
TCTGTGCAGTATCCTATACTATCAATCAGTGACTATGTCTCAGCAGCATGAGATTTTTCCCCTGATTGGCTAGTATGAGACACTGCACATCCAGTACTACAGAGTCTGTGTCTTCGTGAGTTGCAAAGGGTAGACCCAATGTGGTACTATTTGTATGATTTTTGTCAGTAAAGCTTATAAGCACTTCTTAGTAAAATAAAGTATAGAAAAGTAAATATATATATATATATATATATATATATATATATATATATATATATATATATATATATATAATATACCTAGTAAAATCCAGAAAGCCTTGCATGTCCCTTTAGGAGCCATTCTGGGGAACAGAGTGTGCTAGGATTTATTATATTTTGATATTTCTGTTAAGACCCTCTAGCACTTCAATAGTTAATTTCTGGGCACCAACCTACCCCAAGAATTCCATCCTTAGCGAAAGTTATAGTGACTTCTCCTGGGTGAAACTGCTGGGGTTTGGTATTGTCCTGAGAAAGCAGAACAGTCTGTAAAGGATGATTAACTTTTACAGTCAACGCCACTGAAATAGCTGTACGCATCTATTCAAACATATTCACTCTCTCACGAACACATACACAGCGAGACACAAAACCAATAAAGAAAAATCATCTTGCAGGGACAGTACCCTCTGAAAGCACTGAGACAAAGAAATGAAAAAGCAGCAGCTCCTGGAAAATAAATGAACATGAAGCGCAAATAATAATTTCACGTTCCCATGTGATTTTTTTTATTCTTTTAGAAAGAAATTGACCTTTAGTTGTCTAAGCTGCTTTTCAAAGTTTAGAGACTGGGCATTGAAAATGACTCCAGGTAGAGAACAAAGAGTGTTAGAGTATACGTTTGATGTGTATTTTGTTTGAGTTTTAACACAAATACTTGAAAGGAAGTGTCTTACATTAATTCCACCTTCCTACTAATGTACCTTTTAATATATAGGTTGAAGAATTATAAAATTTCCTTTTCCCTTTGATTCCAAAAAATAAATGGTTGCCATCTTGTGTTAGTATGTAATAAAGGATATTACTTTTCAAGTAGAATTAAAAAATGGGACTAATAAAGTGGCATTAAATAACACCACACTTAATGTTATGATATGGAGCCTACCTAGTATATTTGTAAAAAATAAAAAAAAAGAGTTAATAGTGGAATTAAGTGTGGGCCAGTGAACGCAATTTTCATGTTAAAACTATTTTTTAGTTCACCAATAATTAACATTAAAAATACATGTCCAAACAGCAGCAAAGCAAGGGAAATATGCCTTCTCTAGTTATTCAGGATATCCCTAAATGCCCTTTTAAATCAAAAATATACCCATCCCTTTTTTAAAGTTATCTATCGAATCCGCTGTCACAACCTCCTTTGGTAGAGAATTCCACCGTTTAACCACCCTTACTGTGGAGAACCCTTTTCTTTCTTTAAGGTGAAATATTTTTCCTTTTAACTTCAAAGGATGTCCCCTTGTCAGATAAAAAAAAGTTGGCACAAAAAGTTTGGTTGACAAATCCTTATATTAACCTTTGATGTATTTATATAAGGTAACCATATCCACAGGGCAGTATTCCAACATGAGAGCGACCCCAAACACACCTCCAAGACGACCACTACCTTTCTAAAGAAGCTGAAGGTAAAGGTGATGGACTGGCCAAGCATGTCACCAGACCTAAACCATATTGTGCATCTGTGGGGCATCCTCAAACGGAAGTGCAAGGTCTCTAACATCCACCAGCTCCGTGATGTCATCATGGAGGAGTGGAAGAGGACTCCAGTGGCAACCTGTGAAGCTCTGGTGAACTCCATGTCCATGAGGGTTAAGGCAGTGCTGGAAAATAATGGTGGCCACACAAAATTGTGATACTTTGGGCCCAATTTGGACATTTCTACTTAGGGGTGTACTCACGTTTGTTGCCAATGGTTTAGACATTAATGGCTGTGTGTTGAGTTATTTTGAGGGGACAGCAAATTTGCACTGGTATAGAGGCTGTACACTTACTACTTTACATTGTAGCAGAGTGTAATTTCTTCAGTGTTGTCGCATGAAAAGATATAATAAAATGTGAGGGGTGTACTCACTTTTGTGAGATACTGTAAATAAATATATATATATAAATTATGGGTCAAAGCTTTCAGGAGAAAGACATACTGCTCTATAGCACTAGTGACCACATCTGGCAATGCATGGTTAAGTTTAATTTTTCTATTTTTTGTGTCCCCATTTAATCCGGGGGGGGGGGGGGGTAGAGGGTTTTAAATAAAAACTGCCCTTTTAATATTAAGAGTTTTTGTTGGCCCCTTACAGCTTTATTTTTTTTATTCAATCTCAAATGAGACTGTGTTGTGATCACCTTTTTTCCAAAGGTTCCTCTATTTCAACATTTAATATATCTATATTATTCATGATGGCAAATACAATAATTGCAATTCCTCACTTTCAATTATATTTGGGGGTTTATAGCATATCATTACCAATATTCTTTTAAAATGTGTTCATCCACTATTGCAACCGAGATAACATTGATTAGGCTCTCTTGGTAAAGCTTGAATAATGTTATTTCAGTTTAAGTATTGTACTTGTGGGCAGGGGTATAGCAATAGCCATTAATGATGTAAACTGTGGTTTTAAATTATATTTTCTGGATAAAGATTTGATTTGCTGCTGTCTGCACATATATTATTAATGATAATTAATATTGAACTCAAAATAGATTTAACATGAAAAGTGTATTTACTGGCCCTTTAATAGTGTGTTCAAAATCTTCTTGAAGGTGGTCAAGCCTACTTCACACACAGTGGTGCATATCTTGACTGTAATCAATATATATCTAAAAGCTGAATACACAAAATTGTCAGCAATGATTGCTCTGTCTATAAAAACTGACCACAGCAATTAGTTACCCCAAAGGACCCCACTGATCTCCCATTCCCACTTGCCTCAATTCTTTTACAGATTTGACATTATCTGCAACGGTGTTCCCCAGTATTCATGTCCATTGCCCAAGTTACTTCCACAGAACTTCCCCAAGCAATGCATCTAAACACTATATCAATTAGAAGGGTTATATTGCTTTCTGACACTACTTATCCTTGATCCTTGGGTGAAAATGAGTTAACCAGTAATAATATAGCTATAGAGGAGCTTTTCTGCCTCCAGGGGTCCACTTCACAAGGTGCCAAGGACCTGGGTTCAAGAGAGAGGACTGTATGCTTGACCAGCTGATACAGGAGTGGCAGCAGTCAAGAAGATTACTGTCTCTATGAGAGTTGGCAGTAAATTAGACATGAGATGGAATCTCCATTGTTCACCATATTGTCTATCAGACTCTGAAGCATTAGATTAATTCTCAATGATGTGAAGTGACAGCATGGCGAATCTTTCATCAATGTGTAATTAGATGCCATTGTCATTAATTGGAAAATTCCATTAAAATGGAAGACGGACATATTTCATTCATATGACTGGATAATTACGAACATACTCTTGCCAATTTCCATACAGCCATAAAGGACTTTTACTGGTCCCCTTGTTCCTTGTAGCATATATAATTGTATTATGTTACTGCTCGCATATTGTTCTTGAGTTAAATTTATGTTACAGCAATACTCTGTTGGCATAATCTGCTAAACTAAACTAAAACTAACTAAACTAAAACTAACTAAACTAAAACTAAAGTTTATTTAAATATTTAAGGTTATATATACAGGTTCTATGGAATTGTCTCTGTTCTCCATCATATATCTCTCCCTGTCTTGTACACTTTCATTCCTGCAAGAGATCTTTCAGGTCAGGTGTTGCTTACGAGACCTAGAGCTCATCCTCAAACTTTTGTATGTCTTAAGTATTTTAATTAATGTTTACACCAGTATTTACATTTTTGCTTTTTTTTCATTTCAACGTGTGCCTTATAAGTTGGTAAATATGGTTCTAACAACATTTTCTATGTTATTTTATTCTATGTCCCATTAAAAGGATTTTTTTTTGCAAATACCACATGGTTCACATTCTTAGAGGGGGAAATCAAATTAGTAAGGCAAGCTAGGGGAAGTATAAATGGAAGAGCATATATATGGAAAGGGGAAGATGAAAGTAGAGTAACAATTTTGTAGAGGCTTTGACCTTGATTGCCTTTGGGGAATTCAAGTAGCTGTAGGTGGGCAGAAGTAAGAAAAAGACAAATTCCAGATAAAGGGGTCAAGTTATGATCATTTGCGATAATAAACCATGTTAGGGAGAACTTATGAGGGTGGTAGAATGACTGAATAGTTCCCCAGCAGAGATGGGCAAAAAAACAAATAGGGTCTAATGTTTTAAAACATACAGAAACATGGCAGAATTGAATGGCTCGGAAGACTACTTTGCCATCTTGTCTGTGTTTCCAACTGATAGGGTTAACATGCAGCAATTAAAACCAAGTTGTGCAGGACATCCTGAACCACAGACAGGAAGCCTTTGATGGGGGATCCACTTGTATGTGAAAATATTTGTTTGGTATTACACTCAGCCTACAATAGTATCTTAATTCCTCTCATAATTTTTTTCTTGAAACCAAAGAATAAAAGAAAAATTATTAATACTGCAAGAAAAAGAGGAGATTTTGTATTATGACAAGTTACAAAATGTAGTTGGACACATCAAATGGAAACATAATAAATGGAAAAGAAGAATTAAATTATATTTAAAAGGATTTCTTAAAAAAGCCTATATAAATTATATAGTATATTAGTTGATATGATGTGTCACTGCTACAGAACAAGCTTCAGAATGACCTGACTACTGCAGGATAGACAACTTTCTTCTCAAACCACAACTGAAGCAGCAGAAACCCAGCAACTTCTTCTGACTGGATAACAACAATCTCACTAGACCTGAAAATATACACAAGGACTGTCTTGCCCTGTCACATCCTGGTTGAACTGCAGCTGATAAAAATTTCAGTTATCTTAATTATTTAAAGATTATTTTCTTTAATTAGTGGCACACTAAAACACCATTCCCTCAATATTACTTACCGTATTTACTCGAGTATAAGCCGAGGTACCTATTTTACCACAAAATACTGGGAAAAATGACTTGAGTATAAGCCGAGGGTGGGAAATGTGCTGCCCACTGTGTCCCTCTTGTGCTCTCTGTGTCCCCCTCTTGTGTGCCCTTTTCTTGTGTCCCCCCTCTCTCTCCCCTGTGTCTCTTCTCCCCTCTCCATTCCCCGTGTCTCTTCACCCCTCTCCCTTCCCTGTGTCTCTCCCCCCCTCTCCCTTCCCTGTGTCTCTCCCCCTCTCCCTTCCCTGTGTCTCTTCCCCCCTCTCCCTTCCCTGTGTCTCTTCCCCCCCTCCGAATATCACCCTTCTCAACCTCCCTCCTTAACCTCCCTCCTCAACCTCAACCCCCCCATCCTCAATTCCCCCATCCTCATCCTCAACCCCCCCTCCTTAATCCCCTCCTCATCCTCAACCCCCTCCTCAACCTCCCTCCTCAACCTTCCCCCCCCTCCTCATCCTCAACCTCCCTCCTCATCCTCAACCTCCCTCCTCAACCCCCCTCCTTATCCTCAACCCCCTCCTCAACCTCCCTCCTCAACCCCATCCTCATCCTCAACCCCCCATCCTCAACCCCCCTCCTCATCCTCAACCCCCTCCTCAACCTCCCTTCTCAACCTCAACCCCCCTCCTCATCCTCAACCTCCCTCCTCATCCTCAACCTCCCTCCTCAACCCCCTCCTCAACCCCCCTTCTCATCCCCAACCTCCCTCCTCATCCTCCCTTCTCAACCTCAACCCCCCTCCTCATCCTCAACCTCCCTCCTCATCCTTAACCTCCCTCCTCATCCTCAACCCCACTCCTCATCCTCAACACCCCTCCTCATTCTAAACCCCCTCCTCAACCTCCCTCCTCATCCTCAACCTCCCTCCTCATCCTCAACCTCCATCCTCAACCCCCTCCTCAACCCCCCTCCTCATCCTCAACCCCCTCCTCAACCTCCCTCCTCAACCCCACTCCTCATCCTCAACATCTCTCCTCAATCTCCCTCCTCAACTCAACCCCCCTCCTCAGCCCCCCTTCTCAACCTCAACCCCCCTTATCCTCAACCCCTCATCCTCATCCCCCCATCCTCATCCTCAACTCCCCCATCCTAAACCCCCCTCCTCAACCCCCCTCCTCATCCTCAACCTCCCTCCTCATCCTCAACCTCCCTCCTCAACCCCCCTCCCCATTTTAAACCCCCTCCTCAACCTCTCTCCTCAGCCCCCTCTTTAACCCCCCATCCTCAACCCCCCATCCTCATCCTCAACCCCCCATCCTAAACCCCCCTCCTCAACCTCAACCCCCCTCCTCATCCTCAACCTCCCTCCTCATCCTCCCTCCTCATCCTCAACCTCCCTCCTCATGCTAAACCCCCCTCCTCACTTTACCCCTCTATATACCTCCCCCTCCCCCTTTCTCCTCACTTACCTTCATCTGCAGCTTCTCCTCTGGCCTCCGGTCCTTCCTGCGCCGGCACCCGGTATATGCTAATGACATGACGTCACATGCGTGCCACGTCATTAGTATATACCGGGTGCCGACGCAGGAAGGAGCGGAGGCCGGAGGAAAAGCTCCAGATGAAGGTAAATGAGGGGAAAGGGAGTGGGGGAGGTATTTAGAGGGGTAAAGTGAGGAGGGGGGTTTAGAATGAGGAGGGGGGATTAGAATGAGGAGGGGGGTTGAGGATAAGGAGGGGGAAGGGAAAGAGGCACGGGGGCAGAGATACACGGGGGTTAGAGAGACACAATGGGGGAAGGGGAACAGGGGGGGAGAGTGACTAGAGTATAAGCCGAGGGGGCCCTTTTTAGCCTTTAAAAATAGGGCTAAAAAACTTGGCTTATACTCGAGTATATACGGTATGTTCTTTAGGGCAAAAGTGAAAATTGGTGATATTTCTTTAGAATAACAAAAGCAAAACTGTGCGATGACCATTGGCTTAGAAATTTTGAGTCGTTGGCTGAGAAAGATGTAGAGCGAGATGAATTAGGGAGAAGACAACTAGGATCCCTTCTGATATTTAGGAATCTAAGCACAGCATAATAATGGATGATCTTCGGTTAATGATATTAGTGTATTCTATTTAAATCAAGAGACATACATTTTTTTTTCTCAATAACCGTACCTTATACAATACTTTTAAAATACTTTTTATAGGATGTCAGTTACACTCACTATAGGTAATTCATTAAAGTGACCCTGATAAAATCAAACAACTTAACTTCATTTTGAGATTATAACCAGAATATTTCCAAAACAAGAGAGCTCCAGTTAGTTCATAAAAGGTGCAAATATGAATCCAGGCTACTTGAAACCTCTACAAAACTGACCAAGCCAAACCATGTGTTGAGTGGGTGCTGTCTACATGTGTAGATGTTTCTAAGCAATGTTTGAAGAAGTCAAAATATGCATATTATAGCAGCATCAAACCTTGATGGAGAATTACTAAGAATGGCAGAAGAAAGCATTTGATGGACACTTAGGTGCATTCTCCATTCCCCTGTTACCAGAAAACAGATTGTGAATTCTTGAAAGTGATGCTAGGCAGATCTATTAGGTTTATAACTGCTAGAGATAGATAGAGATGGATAGAGAGATAGAGAGATAGAAATAGAGAGAGAGAGGGAGAGTTACTCAGAAAATTATTATTCTACTGATTTACATAATCAAGACACTCACAACCTGTGGCACAATGGTGAATCAATAAGCCACCACATGGGCTGCAAAGCTGCCATTGCAATTATATTTTCTAAATGTAGACTCTGAGAGGTTGAAGCTATTATGGGACATTAAGCCACCATAATGCTTTGTCTATATACATATATTTCATAACACTAAAAAATGTTATTACCGAAAATACAATCAGTAATAAACATAACGGCATAAAGTATGCATATAATGCACTTAAAATCATATGGTTCACGTTTGTTATATATCTGTTATTTATAATTACTTCTACAGGGACAGATGTACAGCACTGTGATTTATCTATTAGACATATAGGATATAGCAGTCTCAAATCCAATGCAGCCTGAAACAGAAAAATTCTTATATAGACATTAAAATGTTGGAGTAAAGGTATTCTTATTTTTAAGATCAGTTTAAGAAAATGTAGAGGGAGGTGTAACTCACTGCAAAGGTGACTGTCTCTCTCCTTATGATCACTTACTAAGGAGCTCCTGCTGTGACTTTTAAAAGGCCAATAGACATGTCTGAATTCATAATGTGTTAGAGCATATAAAATCCAGCAGGGATTTCCAAAACCATGGATCTTTTCTTTTCTTTCATTCCTTTTTAATACCCCACTCTTTTAACACTTTGGGATGCACTTTTATCGGAAAAGACAAATTTTTCAACTAGATAGTAAACCGTTTTGGGTTTGGGAGTCCATTTTTTTCTTCTATGTTCCATATCTCTTCTGATAGTTTGCAAATAATTAGAGCTAAATTATTTAAAAGCATTTGTGCATAAAAATCCTCCCTTGGACTTTCTGACCAGGGCATTTTTCAAGTCATGCTGTGCTTTGTAAGGGGTATTATACAACTGCCTTAAATGGACAAGCACATTATTTGGGGCATCAGAAATAGAGCATTTGATTTAATGTCAAAGCAAGTTTTCATTTTCAAATAAATGTCTCAGAGAACAAAAAAACTATATATATATATATATATATATATATATATATATATATATATATATATATATATATATATAAATATATATATATATATATATATATATAAAAAAAAAAATATATATATATATATATACGTATATATATAGTGTGTGACATCATTGGATGCACCGGCAGGTGAGGATGCAGTTTAGGGGAGTGCTGCTAGAGAGGGGGATCAGGAGTGGGGGAAGATAAAGAGGGGCCAAGGAGGGATCAGGCTGTGGGAGGATAAAGAGGGTCAAGGGGAGGATCAGAGGGGCCGAATGAGGGAATCAGGAGGGGGGATCACAAGGGTTGGGAGGATTAATAGGGGCAGAGAGAGGATCAGGAGGTGCCGAGGGGGATCGGGTGGGGACTCTGGGGTTCTGTTGAGAGTCTACTGTATATAGATTTAGTGTACAAAATGTGTTGTGTGTTTAATCGTTCAGTCATGTCCGAATCTCCCTGAACCCATGGACCGCAGCAGTGCTTATCCATTGGAGTGGTTTGCCAGTTCCTTCTCCAGTGGACCGTGATTTGTCTGACCTCTCTGCTATGACCTGCCCATCTTGGGTGACCCTACATGGTATAGATCACAGCTTCATTGAGGTGCACAAGCCCATTCACCATGACAAGGTAGGGATTCAGAAGAGGAAAAAGTGTTATTGCATTATTTATTTTACTATTTATTTGTATCGCATTTATACATATATGTATATATGTTTTTTTTTTTATCTTATGGGTTTGGGCTGCGCATCGCGTGTGCTTGCACCGAGATCGCATAGCCGGCCGGGTTATGCACGCGCGCGTCACAGCGGCATCTAGTGGCAGGAACAAGTTGTACATAAAAAAATGGGAATAGTTAGTTTACTGTCCTGTGATTCTAAGAGATATCAAACAAACTAACAGCAGTTATTTGATTATAATCAAATTATATGATTTTCAGTGCAGGAATACCAAGGGTTAAGTGATGCAGTTTGTGAAAGGGGCTGCACATAATAATATAGGGCTGGGTGTTGTTTTTCTGAACAATTAGTAAATTCATTGTAATTTTGTAGATTTCCCACAGTGTTTATTAGGATACTCAGAGCAGTTAGACCAGTTTTTAGCATTTAGTAAGTTCTTTCACCATTTTAAGATTTCATTTTCAGTCTCATTGTATAGGGGGCAGTAGTAGATGGTCCCAATGTGTACCCGATAGTGCAGTCAGTCACACCCTGTAGGAGACATTCCTATCATGTTGTACACTCATTTACAGTGTTTAGTACACTCTATCTCACCATGTACTACTGGACATTTACTCACAATATAGTAGCCCCAGTCTCACTCTATAGCAACCTGTCGAATTCTGTTCTTCCACCAAATGACATTGCTCACCAACATACACATGGGAGCTGGGAGCACACGCGATGCGTAGCCCAAACCTATAAGATCCCATTTTCTTTTTAATATTCTATTTTTATAATTAACATTTATTAATAAAACATCAATATTTTACACTATGGGTAAATTTATTAATTATGGTAAATACATGAAAAACAACAGTACAGATTAAAAATGCTGATACGGAAAGAATTAAGGTGAATCACAAATGTATATTCATTTTCTGTACTTCTGTACTCTGTACGGTGGAGGGCTTCTATCACTTTTCACTCCACCATAAGTTTAATGATTGTTGTAGTGAATTACTCTCTACAAAAATCCACCACACAAACCAGGAACCATACCCATACTGATGAGATCCTAAGATCAAAACAGTGCTGTCTGTGGGTAGGTCTACTCGTTTGAGCATAACCCATCCTGTGCTATGGTTAAAGCTTTGTAATACAGAGATCATATGCCTAAAATACAGTATATAGTGTTTTTTAGATTAATAGAGTGAGAATGCATTGTGGTCTGATTTGCATGTCCCCGCCCAGTTTCCCAGAGTGTAGTGCATCAACTGTATTTCTGAGAAACTTGAACAGGAAGTAAGTTTATTAACTTATTTTTTAGACATTCAAATAGTATCACAAATGTACTAGCTATATATATATATATATATATATATATATATATATATAGGGAACATAGGGTCATGTTTAAAATGACTATCTCAGCAGGTATTCCTGTGAAAACGATTACACTTTGCTCTTTGCTTATAGAACAGGATGAATTGACCAAGCTCTTTTGGTTCTGATATATTTGGACAGATATAACTGGTCTTGTGACTCAATATAGATGAACTTTTACATTTCTGCTTTCAAGACCTGATTACAGCCAGTTCTCAGCCACAATAGGTTGCTGAGTTTCTAAAGAACTGTGTGGATATGGCTATTCTTTATTTTCAAGAAGGTATTTTTTTAACATGAGCATGGCCCTTTGAAGTTTGTAGCTGAGAAGATGCTGGGGGCCAAAGGTGAAGGCTGAGCAATAGGAGTGTACTTTCCAGTCACAGAGTGAGTTGAAAGGGTGCTAGAATAAGTCTATTGATATTCAGTGTTTTGAACTGCCAACAATAGCAGTGGTACAGAGGTCATAGCAGCTGCACAAGCCTAAATCGTGCATTAGTGGAGGGAGATTAAATGTATCTGGTTTAACCACTTCAGTCCTGGAAGGACCTGCGACCTGCTACTTTTAAGTTACATAGAATCCAACTGCAAAGCATTTTCTTAAAACACTTTTAGAAATCGTTGTTTTTTTTGTTGAGGCTCTGACACATTTTATAAACTGACATAAAAGGTCTTATATTTGTTGGTGCTCGGGATGAGTGAAAAAAATGAAAAATACAGACTAAAGTTCATTTTGCTTAAATAAAAGAAAGTATATATATATATAAAGAAGGAAGCTGAGCTGGGACATGCAAATCTGCCCACACATGACTCACCCTTCAATCCGTAGCCATTATCAAACATGGCTTCCTTTAAGCTTATGCATGCTGTATTACACAGATTTAATGCAAACCCAAGGTTGGATTTTACACAAGCTGAGTATCCTATCCATAAACAGCTGTATCAAGCTTACTGGCTATCATCAGCGTGGAGCGGGATCTCAGCCTGTGTTGTGGACTTTATGAGTAGGTAGTTCACCACAACAATCATTTATAATATGGTGGGCAAAGGAGTGATAGAAGCCCTCCACCGTACAGTAGTACAGTAAATAAATAGTACATCTGTGTTCACATTTGAATGTCTAAAACAAGTTAAAAAACCTGTTTCCAGCTCAGAATTCCGAGAAAAACAGTTATTACACTGCATTCTGGGAAGCTGAGCTGGGACATGCAAATGTATATATATGTGTGTGTAAATGAACTGTGATAACCTATTAGTTAACCCATTAACATGGGTGCTATACAACTAAATTTGTATTTTACTGCAGAGACTTTTATAAAGATAAAATGGCATAATAACAAAAAAAAAAAGTTTTACTAGTATTACAAAGGTGATGATATAGCAAAATGGGCATGAAATAACTTTGTGACCTTAATGGTATCCATTAAGCTACTTTTAATCTTAGCCTCTCATTCCCATTGCAAGCCTTTGCAATGGAGATGTCTTAGGGTGTATTGTATGTAAAATATAAGCTGCAGCCAACTTGTGAATGATCACCATCTTGTATTAGTAAACCAGTTATCCAAATTCACCATATGAAACATGACAACATACATATTCATATAATTAGAGCTAAGCTCTAGTTTTGTATTATCCATGAGTTAAAATAAAAAAGAATGTTAAGCATATGTATATCACTGTATTATGTTTTAACTCCCAGTTTCTATTAACATAGAAATCAGTCATATGAAGGTAAACAGTATACATTAATGAGCCTTTTCTTTTTCATAGTAGTTTTATTACAACTTGTGGTGAATATGTAGTTCTACTGAACCAGTAATATCTCTGTATACTCACAGCAGGGCCTGGAACGTTACCTTCTGTTGCACAGCATCATCCATAGCTCCATTGCATCAAATATTGATTTTTTTTATTGATAGTATTAATGACACTGGGTAAATGTGTTGTTGGAACTTGACTCTATGACTGACAATCTGGTATTGGATAAAGTTCCAATCAGTTCCAATATTTAAAATATTTTTTCTCCCACATTAATTACCTACGTTTCTCTAAGTACAGGTAACAGACCTTATACAAGGGATGGACAAAATAATGGAAACACTGAAGAAGTTTAACTGTTATGTAAATACATGACAATTACAAATGCAGCTGCAATGGTGAGTCATATTAGGTTACTATTATTATACTATTTATAAAGCCAAAAAGCAGTATGTGTTAGCATTTTGATATGTGATTTTTCAAAGCAACATGAGGCAACTAACATAAGTGGGCAAACGGTGAGTGTCCAGATTGCAGGTGCCTTGGTCTCAATAAATACAAAATTGTTTAATGTATCAAGGGGACCAGTCAAAAACATGATGACAGCATATGGCAAACACTGACAAATATTGGCAAAGAGGAACAGTGGTTGCAAGCCAAAGCTTACTGACAGGGTTAGACCTTAGTTCACAGGATAGTGGCTAAATGCCACAAAAGTACAGCCTTAAAACTTACCATAGATTTACAATGTCCTACATCTGGACAGCTTTATTTTGGAAACTCACAATGTATGTTGCTAACTGTTAAACATGGTGGTGGATTCATAATGTATGGGCAGCTATCTCATGGGAGTCATTGGGTTCAATGATTGCTCTGAATAGTCGTATAATGGAAAAAGGAATATGAAGCCATTGGATGGTATCAGGTGCACCCTATGGTAAAAACACTGTTGGTGAAAGCACTGTTCTCTCCTGATGCTCCCATACTCCATGATTAGAAAACATGAGTGGTTTCATGAACACCAGGTTAAAGCCAATTGCCTACAATGGCCTCCCCAATTAACAGATCTAAGCATTATTGAACCTTTATGGTTAGTTCTGGCGTATAGAGTGCTCAACATTTTTCAACGATGTTGGGTTTTCTATTCTTGGAGAATGGCACAATATCCCACTACACTCAGTTTAGGACTTGCATGACAGCATTCCAAGAAGCGCTGAAGTTATTTTGAAGGCAAAGGCTAACCCTGCTCCTTTTAGGTCTTTGATATTAAACTACTTTAGGTGTTGCCATTATTTTGTCCACTCCATTGTTTTTGATATGGCAAATAATGTCACATCTGAGTCACAACAAACATGTTATGTCATACACTGATCTAGATATGCTACCAAATGGTTTCATCTTATAGCATTTCTGGAGACCTTAGAAGTGTTTTATATGTTAGGTGATTCTGGAGGAAAGAAATTGTAAGTTATCAAGGATTCTGTCATTGCATCCTTGATGCCAGGGCATTAGCGTACTGAGTAAGCATTAGATGTAGTGGCATCCATTGCAGCTGAAGATTCTCCTGCTTTTTTCTATGTTTTAATGTAACTTTTAAAACTCAAGTTAAATCATGATACTTTATAAATACTGCATTTACTTTACCTAGCAACTTTGGCATTCAGTAAGAATAGTGGAAACCTTCAGTTTGGGAACTGTTTCTCACAATGTGATATTTGGTTGACATATTTTACAAAAATGTTTTATAATTCAAACCACAGTATACATTTTGCAATAAATTTAAATGTATAATAAATACAAAATGTTGAAATAACAAAAAAATGTAAATATATAATAAATGCAAAAATGAAATAAGATTCATCACACTCTATATATAATAAACAAACACGCATTCAGTATTGATTTTTAAACAAGAATGAGCAATATATTGCAATAATGGAACTTCATCTTCACTCAGTATATGACTGCATGTATAAGTTTGTCTTCAGTTTAATTTTTGTGTACAAAACATATATTGCTGTCTATTTTATACAGAATTAAGTTGCCATAATGTTGTTATGTCCCGCACCTCTACAGATGAATGCTGTCATGCAGTGAAGGGAGTTACATACTAAAAAATCAAACTATGTATTTTATCAATCTGAATGCTGTGTTCTTCAGAACCATAACTCCCGAGGACCACATTGCATTCATTTTTTTTCACACTTTCAGCTTCCCTTTTTGTTTTATCACATTTTGATGCTGGAGCTCAGATGTTTGAGATCCAGCAGTGTGGATAATTATTGCTACTCAGTCAGGGCTCTGCTGGATTTCCTGCTGCTGCCTTTAGTCCCACTGCTTAGCCTTTGTTTACTCTGAACTCCTTTTACGCCTTTGAAAATGAAAAGTTAAAACACTACTAATGTTAAACATGGCCAGGAAAGCATTGTCCTTCTGCTGTGCTTCTCTGGGCTAAAGGTCCCTTCCACCATATTGAGTGTGCAAACTTTGCTTGTTTGTTCAACCTCTAACAGAACAAAACAGGGAAAAAGATTTCTATAACTGCTAATCAGTGCTTTTCTAAACATATTTTCAATATTTCGTTCAAAATGGATATAGTATTAATTTCAGAAGATACCAAAACTGAATTCTCTTCCTAGTGTCAGCGAGCCACCACAAAAGAACAAGCCACTGATACCATCCTTTGCTTACAGGTAAGAAATAGAAGAATACATCACTTTGTCTATCCCACAAACACCACACTAAAGGATAATTATCCTTTTTTATAATTCAGTTCTGAATAGATCATATAATTCTGAACATCATTTAGTACTTCTACACATACTTTTTATAGTAGTTTCAAAATGAATGAATGAATGCAATTTTGATCCCAGATGACGGTTATTGTGTAGAAGGCTTAGTATTATACTTGAATGAGCAACTTTATTATTAACTATTGTTGTTATTGGTAAAGGGCTAGATGAGATCAAGGGGCATGACTGGGCCCTTTTTTCTCATCGGTATTAAGATTTATAATGGAATTAGGGATTAGCTAGGTTCCTACATCCACTGAGTCCATGGGAATTTGTAGCCCAGGTTGTATATTATGCACATGAAACACCACTTATGTGTGCATCTTTCTCTAAAAGGGCCAGTAAATATAAGTATTTGAATATGAGAGAAAATTTATGTAATAAATGTATATATAATAATAAATACATTTATGCCTCCAATTCATTTCCATTATAATCTCTATAATCATAACTAGAGTATTGGTGTAACTACAAGTTGAATGTAGTCCATGTGATATTGTTTCTATATTTGGCTGCAAGCTGTGCACATTTGCTTTTTATTTGCTTGTTGTCACTACTTAATTATTTAATTATTTTTACAATAAAATTATATTGTGCAGTAAATACTGCATGTCCAACTCATGGTATGCCTTTTTAAAAAAAATACAGAAAAGATGTACACTTCTTTATGTTCTTTCAGCACACTTTCAGACAACATACAAGTTTATCCATGGTGGACGAATGATCTCAAGATCTCTGATACAGCACAACTTGTTGCATTAATGTGTTCTGTGCAGCTCTTTAGCAAACACACAGTGAATGGCTAATTGAGATTTAAATAAAAGTTGCATTTGTAGGTAGCACTTTGTTTTGTATCACTAGTATTTTAAATTAATTTTAATAATTATGCAACATATACATGTGTATGTGTTTTTATGTATGTGTGTACCAGTTCTAGTTCAGACAGAATCCGGTGGTCCTTGTTAGCTGTGAAACTAGGCTAGAGGATTTCCACTATATATAATAAGTGACTGACTAAGGGCCTCATTCTATTATCGGCCGCAGCCGCTGCGGGGCCGCAAGGACCGGCCGCAAGCTTTCCGGCTATTCTATTCCCCTCCGGCCGGGGGTTCCGGCAGGCTTGCGGCCGGCGCCTTGCTATCTCTTGCGGCCGATCGCGCCAGAGGAAAGCCTTTGATCTAAAACGGCCGCAAGGAAATCGGCCGTAAGAAAAGCCTGGTTGCGATTCTATTGCTCCGGGAACCCTGTCTGCAAGGCTAAAAGCGAGCCGCAGCTTACTTGCAGGAAAGAGGTCCCGCTAGCACCAATTAAGCACATAAAATAGCTCAAATAAAGCCATCCTGCACTTTGCGAAGACTATAAAGGGATTTTAGGTGTTAGAAAAAATAGCACATAATTATCCTATACTCAAATCCGTAAAATATTTTATTTTTAATATCCGTAAAATATCCATGTAAAAAGTCCATACGGCTTGGAGCACCTCAGACCCGCCCACGCCGCAGCCGGAAAATAAACAGTTAATTTGAACTCGGGTTTGGGCTGATGTGCAAGCTTGAGAGTGGGTTACTTTTAATCCTCATGTCCCCCAATATGATCCCTAGCATTTACAGAGCTGTACAGTGCAGGCTTGAATTTATTTTTGGGTTTTTAGATTTCTGAGCTTACGGCCGGTTCCAAGATATACGGCCGGCCGTAAGAGGAGATCCTTGCGGGGCCGTATAATTGAATTGCGAGTTAACAGAACCCCCGCAAGGAATCGCAGCCTTACGGCCGATTTACGGAGGATAATAGAATGAGGCCCTAAGACAGGGTCCCCTTTAAAACCAATGATTTGATTACATTTCATCTTATATTGTACAACCAATCAGGATCCTGCAATATTAAGGTAGGTAGGGACATAGTTTTATTCCCAATAAAATACTAAGGGCCTCATTCAATTGCGATTTGGTCAATTGAATAGGGCTCTAAATAAGCACATAGCATATATTTTTTAAATAAGTTTTTAGTTAGTAAAGACCTTGCTTTTGGATAGAAGTTCACTAACTAAAAACTTCTTTAAAAAATATATGCTATGTGCTTATTTAGAGCCCTATTCAATTGGCGAAATCGCAATTGAATGAGGCCCTAAATGTGTATACTCCGTTAGTATAAATATGCAACGGGCAACAGAAAATATGTTTGGTCAGACAATACAGAGGTCTGACATAAAATGTTCAGAGATTTTACTGTTCCCAAACTAAATATTATATATGTTACAGTGAATTACAATCCATTATAGGCATAATTTCCATGAATTGGAAATTGCTGATATTTGTTAATTAAAATCACCTAACTCAGCAAAAGATATATGTCATAAACGCTGCATTCATATACATATTTACTTTGGTTTGAATGTGTCTAGTGTACAGTGGGGATTCTGAAATCATAAACACCATACTTTATATTTCCGAGGCAGTCTAGCCATTTCAGAGTATATCTCTTTGTTCTCACAACTGGACTATAAAGGGAAATATTATCCTCTGGGTAAGACATTAAGTCCTAAACTTGGTTTGTGAAGGTAACAGTCCCTGTGAAATTAACCATCACGCAATTACAGAATTGCCTGGGGGTGTTCAGAGTGTGTTTAGCAGCTAATAAAGTTTCCCTAGGAATACATTTTAGCTCTATGTATATGATTAAATATTAGAATACAGAAGCTTTTTTGTACCTTTCAACATTTTTTGCAGTGTTAATATGTATTTATGAGAGGCCTGACAATACTCACTGTTGTGTGTCTATGGTAGTGGACTGTGTGTTGTTAGTCAGTAACCACAGGATGTTCTGTAAAGCAACTCATAAAGTACATTATAAACCAGAAGTGTGTTTCTGCCTAGGCTCACAAGGGTCAGGCCTAGGGCAGCACATTTTCAGAGGGCAGCAGGCTTCCTGAACATGCACTGCAGTGCATTGAAATATGTTTGTATATGCATATACATGTCTAAAAGCAGTAATATTTCTGTCTGTGAGTGTACTTGACACTACCTCACATACTATATATATATATATATATATATATATATATATATACACATAAACATATGATTTGAGATATAGAAAGGGAAAATGAGGAGCTGCAAGTGGAGCTGCCATAAGCCATTCAAATCTAAATGGCTTAAGGCAGTATACAACCTAAATATACACAGTCTATTCTCTCGACAGTCCCTCATCCTATATATTGTATTCTTGAAAGCATGTATTGAAACCTATTACTGTACAAATTAGCAAAATCTATTTTTTTTTTAAATAAATTGCATTACTACTTTTTACCCATCATAACATATTTGTCTAAACATGAACAACTTAAAGTGAAGATTTGCCTTAATGCTCAAGAATATTTTTTTTGATTCTTATGCAAAGCACTTTTAAACCAAACATTACACTTGCTTGTAATACTCAATAGATGGAAGCTGAAAGGTAAAATTATATTATTATTATTATTATTATTATTATTATTATTATGTATAGATTGAAAAATATGACTGCCTGCAGTGAGAAAATCATGTGCTTTGTTAGTATGTTGAAAAACAGGTTTGTGGACTAATCTTAGATATGACAATTTGATCTCATATGCAGGTGACAAAATAATTCACAGCGCTGACATTTTTGTCAGTAATTTCTAGTTTCTGACATTCCACAGTACAATTGCAATGTATGTCACATACACAAACATCAATGTGAATCTTGCTATTGCAGTACTCGTTCTTATACCAGATAATATATTTACCACTGACTGAACTCTTTTATGTATTGTCCTCCCAGCTGATCTTTGTATGCAAATGAGAATCAGGTAAGTACTGAACATCCTCACTTACAGAATGGTTATAAAACCACCTATTGGTTCCAATGAGAATAAACATCATGTCACATACAAGTTGTTAAGGAGACATGTAACTCAAGTGCTGTCGTATGTTTAAAAAAGAATGCTTTAAACATTATCAAAATTCCATTTTGCAGAAAATATATTAAGTAACATCTGTTCAAACTTCATTGAAACTAATATGAAGTGTACAGAGCATGACCCATGCATGATCCATTCAGGCTAGTTGATGGAATAAATGACACGACAACTTGAGTTGGGAGAAACAACGGGCCACAGCTTTATTTTAACACAATGTAAACAAACAACCGTAACTTATTCAGATGACTAATTTAGTCCTTTCCTTCCGGGGGAGGAGCCCGGCCACGAACAGTGACCTCACGCTTTGAGCCCTGCCCAAAGCCCCAATGCTTATCTTTAAGCACGCCCTGTGAGGTGGGGCCATCGCCCCCTTAGGCCAGTGGGCCGGGCAACTCACCTCCCGCCGCACAGACATAAATTAACAAAACACAACATACAATAGCCTCTTCTCCGAATTCTTTAACCAAAAATATATATATTAATTTCAATATTTCTTATTTATATTATATATACTTATTTTTTTTTTTTTTTTTTTAAAGAATAAACCATAACATCTGTTAACAACAAAATACAGGGTGGGTGGGTGGGATTCCAGTCGGGAGACCGCGCTGCTCTGCTCAATGGCGCGAAACGGGCTTCCGACACGCCCCCCGACGCTTCTGATTGGCTGATAGCCTCACAGGCTCCGCTGGGTCACGTGACGCTACAGGCTGACCCAGGGAGCCTGTGCAGCCTCCGCGTCGTTCATGACCCATGCATGATCCATTCAGGCTAGTTGATGGAATAAATGACACGACAACTTGAGTTGGGAAAAACAACGGGCCACAGCTTTATTTTAACACAATGTAAACAAACAACCGTAACTTATTCAGATGACTAATTTAGTCCTTTCCTTCCGGGGGAGGAGCCCGGCCACGAACAGTGACCTCACGCTTTGAGCCCTGCCCAAAGCCCCAATGCTTATCTTTAAGCACGCCCTGTGAGGTGGGGCCATCGCCCCCTTAGGCCAGTGGGCCGGGCAACTCACCTCCCGCCACGGAGCATGCGAGGGACGCCTCCCGAGGCTGCGATCCCCCCTTGCTGGACATTAAAGCCAAAGCCCGCAAAACACTCTCCCTAAACTCCAACATCATCAACTCGTACCCTATTTCCGTAAGATGAACCTTATCCTTTGCGAAAAAATCATCTGCGCCGACCTGTTCGAAATCTTTATACCGGATGGCCGAGAAACCTTGTTTTCTCACAAAGCTCGCAATCTGCTGGTTTATCTTCTGTCTAGCCTTATCTAAACATACTGGGTCGCGCGCGTTACGCCATGATCTTCTCTTGATCATCTCAGACCAGATAAGGAACGTGCCAGGGAACTTCTTCACCCATTTCTCGATGTCTCGTCTCATCACCTTTAGCATTCGTCTCATGGGAACTGTCCCTAAATCGTTCCCGCCGGCATGAAGAATGATAAGACTGGGCTGCCCGTAACGCTGCGCGTACGTTTCCAAGAGGCCGTCGAGCTGCGCCCATCGCAGACCCCGAATACCACACCACCTTACGCGTAAGTCCGTAACAGGAAAACCCAGTTGTGCCTTTTCTTCGGTAACTGCGGCTAACCTATGGGCCCAGTACACGTAGGAATGGCCCACAATCCATAGTTGCTTCTGTTCCCCTGAAAGTAGAAAGCAACACCATTAAACCACTGCATTAGGCCGAACATAGGAACGAAAACGGTCTGAGTCCCACCTCCCGATGCGCTTTACTGCCGCGTCGGGCAACCCCAACCTAGCCGCTTCAGTGGCAGCTCCAATCCGAAAGGAGTGTGTCCCAAAGTCGGACTGCTTGAAACCGAGCCGATGCAGTGCGCTTTTTAAAACTCTTTTAAACTGATACACAGACAGTGCCGTTCCATCGGCGTGGACCAGCAGCGAACACCGTCCCACCGGTCGCTGCTTAAGGTACTCCACTACACATGCATATGGGCAACACTCTGTGCCAACCTGATGCAGAACCACTTCTCTTCCTTTACCCACCTGGTCAGTCTTTGACCTCCGCAACCACAATACCACCGTACCTTCCCTGAGGCAGGTATCCACCAATTGCAGACCCCCCGAACCGTGTCTACTGTTCGCGACTAACTCCCCTATCCTAAACGCTCCGAAGAACGCCAGGGAAAAAGCCGTTCGGAAAAGTAGAGATTCAAAGGGATCCCTGCAAACCACCACCAATTCCTGAGCCAATCTCAGCAACAGCGCAAATGTTATTGGCCGCCTACTATCTGGCCTTTGCGCACCGCTGAACATTCCGCGCACCACTTTGCGCACTAGAAACTCCTTAGTAAGGTCCCTCTGCCCAGCAAGCTTAAACATAAAAGCAAGCGCCGTGACCTGTCTCCCTACTACGGGTTTTGATTCGCCTTGCTCGGCGCACCGCAGCAGGTACCAAAGCAAGATCCCTACGCTCTTGTCCTCCGTCGTGGCACCACCTGCCAGTGCCACTAGGCTATCCCATTTAGCCCACACGCGTCTATAAGCGTTCCACGTCGCTGGGGCAACAGACTGTCTCACGAGTCTCGTTACCTGACAGCTCCAATCTCCCAGAGCTCCTCGGGGATGAGCTCCCCCAGAGCGTTCGCACGAGGAGCCAGCGCCCTGAAACGATCCTCCTGAAACCGAGAGAGGGCGTAAGCAATTCCGTTATTCACCTTTGTCACGTGTCTTGCTTGAAACCATATGTTCAAGCGAAGGCAACATAGCACAAGATGCCTAAGCAATCTAATCACTGGTACGGATGCCGCCGTGATGTTGTTCACGGCTTCGACCAACCCCTTATTACCCGAATGGAAAATGACTCGCCTGTCCCTGAAACAAGGACCCCATAAGTGCACTGCTACCACCATAGGAAACAGCTCCAGGAATGTAGGGTTCAGCAGTAAACCCGCCTCTTCCCATTCCTCCGGCCATGCCGCAGCGAACCATCTCCCTTGGAGATACGCCCCACAACCGATCGGTCCAGAACCATCGGTGTGCAGGTCTAGCTCTGCGCTGGTGGTGCCCTCCTTTTGAAGGACCACCCGCCCGTTAAAGTCTGCAAGGAACATTGCCCATACCTCTGCATCGTCGCGCATGGCCTTAGAGACTGTTAGGAAATGATGCGGCTTCGCAATCCCTACCGTAGCCAGAGACATCCGTCTACAGAATATCCGCCCCATGGGGATAATTCTGCACGCGAAATTCAACTTCCCCAATATTGATTGCAGCCGCCGCAGGGTCACCCTCCGTGCGCCCCGCAACGCCGTAATCTCGGCTTGCATGTCCTCCACCTTCTCTAAGGGAAGACTGCACTCCATTTTGCAGGAGTCAATCCGAATCCCCAGAAAAGTCAATTGTTCCGTAGGGCCCTCCGTCTTGTCCTGGGCCAATGGTACCCCGAATTCTGTACAGATTTCGGTGAACACCTCCAGCATAAAACGGCAAGCGTCGTTTCTCGCTGGGCCAACAAAAAGGAAGTCATCCAGGTAATGGGTAACACTCTTGTACCCCGCCTCGATGCTCACAACCCACTGTAAAAATTTGCTGAAAGCCTCGAAGTAAGCACAGGATATCGAGCATCCCATGGGTAAACATAAGTCAACGAAGTAACTTCCGTCTCCGAAGCACCCCAGCAACTGATGGCTTGTCGGGTGCACGGGGAGCAATCTGAATGCTGCCTCGATGTCCACTTTTGCCATAAGGGCCCCCTGGCCCTTCCTCCTCACCAAATCGACCGCCCGGTCAAATGACTCGTAAGACACAGTAGCCTGGTCTCTTGATATGCCATCGTTTACCGAACGGCCTCTGGGGTATGAGAGATGCTGGATCAGTCTAAATTTACCCTTCTCCTTCTTGGGGACCACCCCAAGAGGAGACACAACTAAACCCTGGATGGGCGGGGCCGCAAATGGCCCGGCCATCCTCCCCAATTTTACTTCATTAAGCACCTTAGCTTTGGCTACCCCTGGGAAATCCCTAGCCGACTTCAGGTTTGGGACAAGAAAACCTTGAATGTCGACCCCACATGGAATCCGGAATCCTTCTCGGAACCCGTCCTCCAATAGGCGCGCCGCTTCGGCGGTGCCTGCCAATTTACCGTAGCGCTTTAGCCACGGCAGCATGGCGGGGAGGCGTATGGGCGTCTTGCCCCTTTGCAGGAGGCTCGCCCCTGCCTCCCTCTTTGGGTCTACTGCATCTAGACAGGGGGTGTTCACCTCCGCAGTTTGAGCATGCATGCTTAAACCTGCAGTTAGGCGCCCATCTGCAGACCCCCTCGTTGTACGAAAAACAGGTCTTAAGACCTGCTCCTGAGGCGTGGGTGGGGCCCTTACCTCCACCGGCCCCGCTCCGAAAGGGCGTCGTGACTCTCATGGGTGTCATGATGTTTAGCCAATACGCCACCGCTTTGTCGCTCCACGCCATACTTGGCCTTGAGGCCAAGTATTGCCGGAATTCCTCATCGTACCGCCACCAGGCTGTACCCCCATAAACCTTGTGAGCATTCCGAATTTCGTCTATGTAGACGAACAATCCCGAACTCTGTTCAGGGTGCCGCTCACACAGTACGCAAGCCCAAATAGAAAATGCTTGCAGCCAGGTATCAAACGTCCTGGGTAGCCTAGCAAAGGATTTCCCCTCCCTGGGGCCCCTCTCGGCCAGGTCTGTTTGCCTAGACATAGGGAGAAGGGAAAACAACTCTATAAACTCCCTCCTCCAGATCTTTTCCTTTACTTCCTGTGGAAGGTGTGCACCCAAATTATCCAACGAGCAGAGGACTATGGGCCTCATGGCTGCGTCGGTAACCCCCACAGTGTTATTCCCAACTGCTGCTATTGCGCTGCCTACCGGCTCGGGCGCGCGCAAGCTAGCTAGCGCCTCGCTCGCGCTCGCTGGCGCCACTACCGCTGCTGGCTGGGACCATGCACCCTTTGCTAGCCCCCCTATCCACGCTCCCATTTCGCGCTCGCTAACTGCAATGTTATGCGCAGCTAATAGAGTCCTTAATGACCCAATAAAACCACCCTTGTCTGCTGCGCAGCTCAATTCTGAGCGCTCACCTGCTTCTGGAAGCTTAGGAGTAGATACGGCCAACGGAGTATCCCCGCGTCTCTCCTGACGCTCCGGGGACTCTGACCGTCTGGCCCTCCGCGGGCTTCTCCTCTCAGATCCAGTGCAAGCACAGCTGCACCGACAAGATCTTCTGCTTCTAGACCGGGATCTCCTTCTGGATCTGTGGGTACAAGAAGAACAGTCACTAGCTCTCCGCGACCTGCATGCCCGCGCCCATACCGCCCTTTCCTCGTCTGAGGAAGGGTCCTGGTCAGCTAAGCTTGCGCGGCTGGAGTAGGCTAGCACTGCCTCCGCCGCCCCCTGTAGGGGGCCCCCTGAGACTTCCTCGGGCGTTGGAATATCCAGCTGTTGGTCAGTCTTAGACCCTTTGCGCTGTGGCCTAACCGTATCGCCCTCAGTCTCTACTCTGCTACGCCTTAGCGGTGTGTGCGTAAATAGCAGCGGACTGTACCTGCTCGTAGCCTTCTTAGCTCGAGTGGGGCGTCCTAGCCTCGCCACTGCCGCTGTCACAGGCATGTCATCAATCATGACCATGCTGTCTTGGCTGTTCATCTCTCTGATGACCCCATCTCTTCTCTCTCTCGTCGTCGCCATGCTCCTCTCGCTGCCAGTTGGGCGTCCCTGTAAAGTACCAGAAGCACTGTTAATTAGGGAAACCCCAGGGACCGTCTGCTTGGCACCGTGAGGGCCTGTAGGAGCCTTTTTAGGACTCCCGGCTTTTCTCTTACCCCCTGCACCCCCCTTGCGGGGTGTTAGAGGGGTGTTTCGCGACCTTTGTCGCGGCCTAGGACCTTTAGGCAAGTTGGCAGGTGGTGGCCGGATTGCTAGGCCCTCACCCCCACCGCCCGTGATCCTGGCGCTCGCCTGCCTGGGGGGTATGGGGTCCCGGCCGCCCTGACCTGTAACCCCCCCATCTCTGGTGTCTCTGCTACCTGATGGACGTGGGTCTGGCAGCCCTACAGTGGTGGGATGGGAAAAAATTTCCCTGGAGGCATCAGGATTGGCTAGGACACCAGCCACCGCAGGCTGTTCCTGTACAATGTGCTGAGCTCCAAGCGCAGAAGGCATGGGAGGTCCCAGCCTGTCCTGCACCCACCTGACCCCTTGGCTTAAGGCACGGGTCCTAACCTCAGCCAGTAAGGCCTCTAAGCCTTCTGGATCCATAGAAATAGCTAACAGGGGAACAAACAGGGGGCACAACAAGCAGAAAACAGGCACACACAGACACAGGAACACACACAGGCACAGCACACCACAGGGAGACAGGGACACACACACACACAAAAAACGGAGGAGGAAAGAACACAAAAAAAAGACAAGGATAGCCTCAACAGTGATATCCCCTTATATGCTGGTAAGCTGGGGTGAAATCTCAGTAATTAAACCTTCCTACTGTATTTTTTTTTTTTTAGCTGCAGGACCTCAGACCTCCGTCCATCCAGTCGGGAGACCGCGCTGCTCTGCTCAATGGCGCGAAACGGGCTTCCGACACGCCCCCCGACGCTTCTGATTGGCTGATAGCCTCACAGGCTCCGCTGGGTCACGTGACGCTACAGGCTGACCCAGGGAGCCTGTGCAGCCTCCGCGTCGTTCAGGTTACTTAATATATTTTCATGCAAAATGTAATTTTGGTAATGTTTAAAGCATATAAGTCTGTAGTTTTCATTGTCAAACAGGTATGACATCTAAATTGCTGCTCAGTAGCTGATAGGGGCAAGTTAAACATTTGAATATGTTTTTATCTACTGTGAGAGTGTCATTTGAAAAAGAAAACACATAAGGGTACATTATTAAATAAGCTCTTTCAGATGCAAAAAAAAAAACCAAAAATCACCTTCAATGTTCCTTTAAGCATTATATCTACACTAATTGTTTTTGAGGATGGATTTTCAGGATAATTTCTGGGATTTCCCTGTTTGGCTCTACCCCTTGCTCACTGTACCTTAAGTAGTTCAGGGTAGAATTGCCTGGTATTTCGGGGCTGGGTCACTCTTTTAGCTCACTTGTGCCCTTCACAGTTAGAAATATTGTGTGGTATATCAGTCTGATCCCACTCAGAAGAGTGACCCAGCCCCAAAATACCAGGCAATTCTACCCTGAACTACCTAAGGCACAGTGAGCAAGGGGTCCACGTCTGGAGTCCCCTATTAGTGCCTTAGGGAGTTCAGCTGCACCTCACTGACGAGGCCCATAAAGGCTGAAACACGTCTGGGGTTTGCAGTTTCTCCTGTTCAGGGTAGAATTGCCTGGTATTTCGTGGCTGGGTCACTCTTCTGAGTGGGACCAGACTGATATACCACAGGATATTTCTCCCTGTGAAGGGCACAAGTGAGCTAAAAGGGGTTGCTATCAGGGTGGCTTATCATGGCCATATAACTAATCTATTAAGGTTAGTTTGTTCTCTGATGAGTGCCTTTGACTTAGTTTATGCAAATTACCCATAGGGTTTAGTCTTTCTAAGGGTAATAGGGGACTGCATACGTGGACCCCTTACTCACTGTGCCTTAGGGAGTTCGGCTGGACCTCACTGACGAGGCCCATAAAGGACGAAACGCGTCTGGGGTTTGCTGTTTCTCCTGTTCAGGGTAGAATTGCCTGGTATTTCGGGGCTGGGTCACTCTTCTGAGTGGGACCAGACTGATATACCACAGGATATTTCTAACTGTGAAGGGCACAAGTGAGCTAATAGAGGTTGCTCTCAGAGTGGCTTATCATGGTAATAGAACTAGTGTAGTAATATTTGTTATTATTATTATTGCTATTATTACTAATATTATTATTATTATTATTATTATTTACATTTAAAAATACATTCTTAATTTTTTTTAATATTATTTGTCACTATTTCTAACATATATGCATTGCTCTATTTAATAACAGCTTAAGAAATGAAATGTGTTGAAGAATATTATAGCAGATGTATGAATAGGCATTTTTAAGCTGTTCGCCAAAAAAACGTAAGAGACTGGACATATTTTTGAGACCTAGGTTATATTTATAACATAAAGTAAATAAAGTCAAGATTAGTAGAAGAGTAATAAAAACAGCCATTCACTGCAGTTTGCACTTTGCGGTTTGAGTTTGATATTTGAGTCTAATAGCAGGATTGTAGCATGCATAATTTATTTTGATTAAACTCTGAGTTTATTAAACCAGTCATGGATTCTTCTATGAAGCCCCACAACAGTTCCACCCAAGCAAGAGGGTGGGTGGTGTCCTGGTTCTGCCCACAGTTAACAGGATAAAGGGAGTGGTAAAAGAATACCTGTTGTCTTACATTCTAGGGTGGGAAAGTTCAATGGTTTACTCTTACAACCTACTAATTATGATGGGATCTCTGTGGTGTTTTTAATTTGATTTTTATAATTGGTTTATTTTGTATACTTACATACCTGCATCCTTATTATGTGTATATTTTATACATATTAACATGTCTTTAGTTAGTCATAGTGCTCTCAAAAAACCTCACAATACCAAACTTTTTCCCACTGATCAAAATTGGTTTTATGTTCAAGAACCACTGAATTTAGGGAAAAATGACCATGCTTGTGAATTATGCAACAAACTAACAGCACTAGCAACTATGTAAGCCAGGTACATACAGCATTTGTAGAAAAAATCCTTTATATCTAACTGACTCTGCTACTGCTAGTGTGTGTTGCTTAAGGAGATGGGTGTTCCTACTGGAGCCTACTCAAATTGGCAGTCTTTCCACATAACTGAATATATATTTTATCTGAACTCACAGTACACTAAATACATAAAAAATACCACAGCAAATAAAAAAATAATTAAACCTGTAAGGGGGCAAAATCTATATTACCTATCCTGATGACACCCTCCAGTGACAATCATCCTCACTCTTCCGCCTGGATAAATGGGCATTTTCATTTTCGTGTGTGATATTATAGCTCTGGTGTGAACACGAGTGAACTTCACTCAGTTCAACTCTGAAGAATAGTTGCAATTATAGTGGTACCTCGGTTCCCGTCTCACGGGGGGGGGGGGGGGGGATTGTTTGGACATCGACACACTTGCAGACACCTGTCTGTGTAAGAGCCCTAGTGCAGCCTGTCTGCACCTGATCTGATCTGCAGCCTATGGCCCTCAGTCAATTGCGATTTGGCCAATTGAATAGTGCTCTAAATAAGCACATAACATATTTTTTTTAAATAAGTTTTTAGTTAGTGAAAACCTTGTTTTTGGAAAGATGTTTACTAACTAAAAACTTCTTTAAAAAAATATGTTATGTGCTTATTTAGACCCCTATTCAATTGGCCAAATTGCAATTGAATGAGGGCCTATGTCTGTAAGAGTCAATCTTCAGCCTGTCTGTGCCTGAAAGTGCCAATCTGCAACCTGTGTCTGTAAGTGCCGATCTGCAGCCTGTGCCTGTAAGAGCTGATCTGCAGCCTGTGTGTGCCTATGAGTGCCAATCTGAATCCTGTGCCTGTAAGAGCCGATCTGCAGCCTGTCTTTGTCTGTAAGAACCAATCTGCAGACTGTCTGTGCCTGTAAGTGCCTATCTGTGCCTGTAACAATGTTCATCCTGTAACTGTAAGTGCCCATTTGTAGTCTGTGTCTTTAAGTGCCAATGTGCATCCTGTCTGTGGCTGTAATTACCAATTTGCATCATGTGCCTGTAAGTGCCAATCTTCAGCCTGTGCATGTAAGTGCCAATGTGTATCCCATGACTATAAGAGCCAATGTGCAGCCTGTGCTTACAAGAACCAAAGTGTAGCCTCTGCCCATAAGAACTAAAGTTCCAAGCAATAACTTCTCTCCTTCTTCTCCTCCTCTACATCAACACCATCCTATTGGGCCCTCAAGTCTTCTCAGTACAGTAAAGTAAAGTGAAGTTAATATTTATGTTATCTGATGTAATTATTGTTTTTATTTATGTCTGTTTAGTCTTAAGGTTTTGTATCCAAAAACAAGACCATCAGTTCAAAATAAAATGTGAAAAACCTGGGGTTTGGAACGGATTATTTCAATTTACATTGATTCCTATGGGAAGTGCTTGTCTGGAACTCAACCTGTTTGGAACTCATCCTGCCATCCGGAACGGATAAAGAACGAGAACAGCAGTGAAGACCTCAATAATCTTGGAAAGCGAAGTGAGATGGGCCCTAGGATGACTTGCTAATAATAAGGCTGCAAGAGGTGATGGAATCCCAATTGAACTATTCAAAATTCTACAGGATGATGCTGTGAAAGTGTTACTTGCCTTATGTCAACACATTTGTAAAACTCAACAATGGCCAATAGACTGGAAAAGGTCAGTCTACCTCCCAATTCTAAAAAAAGGCAGTGGCAAAGAATGTTGCATGATCCTTCAATGCTTGAGCCTTATACAGGAGGGGGAGCTTCCAACTCAACAGGCTGGTCAGTCTTCTCAAAGGCCGAATAAGGAATGGACTGAGGTTCCTCTTCCCAAGTGTCAGATATGCCATTGTTCAGGAAGAGATATTCTTCTTCAGCTATTGACTCTAGTTCCTCGATGGGATGAGACAACTATACTGTTATGCTTTCACCGTTTTCACTTGCAGGACTCTGTGGCAAGCTGAAGATTATCCATACTTTACTCAAAGATGTAAATGTGTTTAGGGCTCTGTGAATCCTATTGGGTCAGGTTGGGTGGTATACAAATACAATAGGCTCTGGCTAGCTAAACCTAAGGGCCCGAGATTAGTAAGGTAATGCAGCTTTGGTGGTAAGTCTTTCTGGCCCCACTGGATACATTAAGTGGTTCATGGGACGTAGCTTTGCGGAGAGTCAAGGGTCCGTTGTGGCCGGCAAGAAGTACTATTAAGTCCATAGGGCAGCCTAGGATGACCCTAGACCGAATTGCCCACAGGGTTACAAGTATATTTGTTTAAAACTTTTTATAAAAAAGGCTTATGTTACAACCCCAAGTTTGACCCCCTACTAAGTTGGTATTCAAATGTCTACTGTTGTAAACTTCCTGATGAGGGGATTGGTCAGCTTCCCACCCCTCGGCACCAAGGTGCCTAATGTTTAGGAGGCTTACAGTCACGTTATACAGATCATTTAGTTTATTCATGCATTCATTTTTTTGTTCCCTTCCCCATCCTCCACTGTGCTAGAACGGTACCATTCTTTCCCTACACTCAGACAAAGATTAACGGGACAGCCTCTATGAAAAGATGGTCCACAATCCCGGTCCTGCCTCCTAACCACGGTAAGTACATTAATTTTGATACCATATAAAACACCTTGACAGATCAACATGACTGATACAGAAATGACTTTTATAACTCCTAATCTCAGAAGGTTCAACTCACAATTTAAAAAGCGTACGGTTGGGGAGCTGAACTTGCGTCTGCTAGAGCTAGACGTGCTTACTTTGAGCTCCTGCTTAAAGCACTAAAAGTGGGCTTATAAATTGCCCTAGTGCATCATAATTAAACTGCATACCCTGAAAACAACTGGGGGAAGAAGAAGGGGGGCCCATTTCCCCCATGGGAACCTCAAAAGATACCCTTGGAGGCACAGCTGCAGAGAAACCTGCACCCAGCCAGCTCACTAGAAGACTGCCATTCTGCGGGGACCTACCGAGAGGTGAGAGATTCAGAGGCCCTGCGCCTGCTACAGGCACCCTTTGCCAGAAACTGCAGAAGGGCCAGGTCAGAGCTACACAGGACACAGTGGGAGCTACAGAGACCCCAAGATCGGGGGTGGCCATCTTGAATTTACACAAGGCAGGGACTGTGGTGGAAACCCAGGTCCTTGTGGGGGCACAAGATCACCTCAGGAGCTTTCCCGAGGCACTCGGTGGCAGGAAGGTTCCGTCCAGGGAGGTACAGGGTAGCTTGTGACCACACTGCCCAACAGTTTGAGGAGTGGCAGCACAGAGGAAAAAGCCTGCGAAATGGGCGGCCTCCATCTTGTAATTTGGGGCCTGGTGAGGATGCTTCTATTTACCTATTAACCATGAGACCGTATGCCTGGTGACCCAACTGTAAAGTGAGTACTGTGGGGCTGGAGGAAAGAAGCAGGAAGATAGAGGGTGGCTATCTCTTTACCTACATTAAGGGGGTCAGAGAGGCCCTTGCTGACACCCTGCTGCATAGACCAGTGACTGCTACTACCACAAAGGGGTTTGCTGAAAGGAGCCAGATATTCTTCTAATCCTTGTATTCTATAACTGGCTCAGATAACTGAAGGCCCACAGACAGTACTGCTACTGCTGGCAAAGTCATTTTATCTTTAATCAACTCAGAGGACTGATAATCTACAGACTGACTTCCCTGCTTCTAGTCATAGAAGATCTTGACTGCATCAGTTTACAATTCATTCTTCTGTGCAACAGGTGCTGTGCTGTTGATATTGTTTGCTTGAAAGCTGCATCTGAGAGAGACAAGGTTACCCCATAAAGCCTACATATCACAAATATTACTGCTATAATGGCACTTTTGTATTAACATACTGCAGAATCTCCAGAGTGGCATAGACTTAATAAACCAACTTTGGGCTGGAGTCACAAACTTTACTGTTGGAGTGTCACTCCTGCAAAAAAGAAAGGAAAAACTACAGAATCACCTGAGTGACTTGGGTCTAATAAGCCTGTTCTAGGCTGGGCCAATATGACCGGTATGTAATCTTAGTTAGCCCTGAACTACTTTTAACAGAGGCTAAATAAAGGGTATATTTTATCTGACAATTTGGTCTTGTGCTGCCACTGTGTGGACATTCTTGTTAATTGCAACTGATACTTTGCAGAATAAAAACCTTTCTTGAAGGTAACCAACCCATTCCCAGAAAGAACTGCTAATTAACTACTAACATTTTGAGGGATTGCTACCCCACCAGCTCCCCATGATCTTGTATAGTAACCTTCATTGCAAAATAAAAGCTACTCAAAGTCTTTATTTCTGGGTGTCTAACACTTGTGCTTTCAACACAAATATCTTAATCGTCTCTGCTGTCCTAAAGACACTGAATTAAAAATATAAACATAAGCCCAAAGGGGGTTCTGACTAGCACATAAACCATCACTGGTCTTCCTTTCAAATATAGCTACTGAAATTAAATGCAAGTCAAGAAACAGTGTTCCTGCTCTTAAATCATATACACCTGCCTCAAAAAAAAAAGGAGAAATCTAAGGAGGACTTGACAGCTTCCCTGACCATGATAGTCCTAAATCTCAAACATGAAGAAAGGCAAAAGAGGACCGTCCACGAGAGGCATCTGGGAGCATTTCCCACCTGAGGCAGCCAAGCCCACGTCTCAAATGTATTCTGCCTCTGATCGTTCAGACTCTTCAGATCAGGAGGACATTCCTAAGCTACCGAATCAACATATTGACCTCTCTGCTAGATCAATCGCCACAATTGAGCAACTTCTAACCAAAGCGATTGAGCCTCTGATGAAAGATTTAAAGGAGTTGGGGCAAAGAACTCAATTACTGGAAGAAATAGTAGATCAGGTTGGAGAAGCTCAACAACGTGACAGGACATCTTTTGACCAGAATACTTTCAACATCATGGAGCTTACAGACAAGATTGAAGATCTAGTGAATCAGTCTTGCCGTCATAATATCAGGGTACGTGGAATACCAAGAGCTGTTCAAGACTTAACAGTATATCTAAGAGAGACCTTTGCTCCTATTCTCCCTGATCAAACAGACACTACTCTAGAGATAGAGCAGGCTCATAGAGCTCTTGGTGGTACAAGAAATCCTGAGGTTCCTAAAGATGTGATTGTGAGATTTCTAAGACAACAGTCTAGGGACCTCTTACTTTCAGAGACCAGAAAGCTGCAAATAATCAAGGGCCCGGATAACTCCAATCTGCAATTCTATGCCGATTTATCTCTCAACACGTTGGAGAGACGGAAACAGATGAAACCTGCTTAGGCTATTCTGCAGCAGCATAAAGTGCAGTACAGATGGAACTTTCCCTTTGCCCTCACTTTTAACTACCAAGGTACAGCACATAACACTCGTACATTGGAGGACTGCCTAGCTGTACTACATCATTTACATCTGTGCTCAAGAGAAATATCTGTAGGGGGCCAATATCATCCTCCCCCTCCCATTCCCAAGAGACAGTAGACTATAGTTGGCTCACAATCTCCGAACAAGAATCCACTACCTCCTAGAGACCCCAGAGACTTGAACACAAAACGTAAAGTATGGGGTATCTGCAGCTCTCCAAGCAAGGAGGAATCCAGACTTATTGCTGATCCAGCACTTGCTGCGAGATCCGATTGATCCAAAATAGGGAAATAAAATTAAAAAAAGAGCAAAACATGATAGTTTGTCAGGAAAGTGCAGGATGCTGATTGACCTTCTGCCTATTACTTAAAATTACTATCTAGGAAACTAGAAGTTGAAAGGTTATCTTTAGCCTGTGCTAGTTAGACCCCTAGACCCGTAAAGACCCATACTTTTTTAATCTGATACAAGTTCTTACAGTTAAAATGAAAAAATGTTGGAATGTTTTTTAATATGTTAACCTCTGATTATAGAGAAAGAGAAATGCTATTTTTTTGTTACAGCTCTGTAGTTGCTCAGCAAGTGTAGTCTCTTTAGAAGAGGCAGAATTACTGATCATGAAAGTTACTGTTCTCATTGTCTGCTTATTAGATGGTCGCCTAAGGGTAGTCCCTTTGAAGGCTACAGAGCTACTGTTTAGGAATGACATTGCTCTAACTGTATATGTATATAATAGATTTCTTAAAAATGTAACACTAATGTTTTATATCTTTGCTCTATACTTAGTTTATGACGATAATAAACTGACACTCCAACTTTTTCACAACCTCACCTCATAGAACTCTTATTAATCTACTGAAGGAACTAGAATCATTAGATATAGGTAATTGGAGGGGACTTAAACCTCACCTTTAACTCAGCGATAGACAGATCAGGGAAGACTCTAGAAAATAAATTCTCCAAAAAACTGAGTCAAATTAATCAGTTATTAAATAGAATGAGCCTGGTGGATGCCTGGAGGGGTCTTCATCCAGATCGCAGAGAATATACTTTTTACTCCCCTACTCATGCAACTTACTTGAGAATCGATACCTTTCTAATAGATTCCCTCATTTTTTACTGTACTCAGGACTCTGACATTGCCCCCTGCCGCTGGTCTGACCACGCAATAGTATCTATTAGATTAACACTCAGTCCTAGCCAATCTCCTTATAATAGTTGGAAAATTAATGAACATCTATTATCTCTTTTTGCCGATGAGATTTTATGCACTCTAACTAATCCATCATCTTCCTTACCAGCACTTATGTCTGTTATTGATACATTTAGCAGAGTGTCGGGACTTAAACTTAATCTAGAGAAGACTGAGACCTTAAGTCTAGGCATGACCCATCCCGACCTTGAATTCCTGAAATCTAAAAATGCCTTTACCTGGCCTGGTCGGTATATAAAGTACTTAGGAGTCAACATTACATCCACATTTTTAGATCTGTATAAGGCAAATTATCCCCCCATATACAAAAAATTAGGCGAGGACATGCTGAAATGGATGAAGTACCCACTCTCATGGACCGGCCGTATAGCAGCCCCCAAGATGAATATACTACCCAAGATATTATATATTTTTAGAACTCTTCCTATTCTATTTTCCTTGAAAGAAATGGACAGATTTCAGAATAGCATGTTCCGATTTTTTTGGAAAAATAGACACACCTCCGTATCCCTAAAAGAATAATGTATAGACATAAAAATAAGGGGGGGCTCTCATACCCGCATCTAAGCGGCATGTCTAGCACAGCTACCCCTAGCACACTCTGTTAAATACTAACCAAGCTGGGTATTCTTAGAAAACCAACAAATGATCCCTCACAGGTGGGAGACGATACTCTGGGTTCAAGAAATATTATGCCCTACTAAATCACATCAAAATCCAATGATAAACCTAATCTTAACCTCTTGGAAATGGGCTAGAACTAAAAATAGACTAGACATAGACATATCTCCTATGCTATGGTTTTTTTCTTTTCCCAAAATACTAGCAGGCTCTAGCGCAATATCCAAACATTGATGGACCTCTAGAGGCCTAGATAGGTTTGGCTCATGGTTTGCTGAAGGTCGCCTAATAACATACGATACATTTTGCAAGATAATTAATCTACCCCAAAAGGAATTTTATAATTATCTCAAAATAAAAAGCTGGGTTAGTTACATTCTCAAAAGCTTTGGGACCCCTAAACCTTCATGGATCTCACTAATTTGTAACAATCTCCCACTCTCTAGAGGAACAATAGGGTCATTGTATGATATTTTTACAAATACCACCTTGGATGAGAAGCCTAAATTTATGTGTAGATGGGAAGAAGATTCAGGAGTAGAATGGGAGTGGAAAAAATGGGTGGAACCATGTGCAAACTTAAGCAGAGGATCCTTTAATTACGCTCACTTAGAAACATCCATCAAAGTCCTACAGTGGGTATACTGTACACCTGACAAGCTGCAGAAGATTAACCCCTGAGAGAGTAACAAATGCTTTAGGGGGTGCCAACAGATAGGGGATCATATCCACACTTTGTGGTCTTGTCCTGTGGCTCACAATTTATGGGGATACCTAACATTACTTGCCACATCACTATTTAAGAAGGCGATCCCGGTCAGTATAGAATCCTGCCTTTTGGGAATTGGGTTACAAAACTTTTCCCCGAATCAAAACAAGTTGTTTCAATTAATGGCAGTTGATGTTAAACTACATATTGCTAGCGAATGGCAGTCTAAGGCCCTAAGCTTTCAAGAGGTAATTAGGAAAATTAACTACATATTAATAAATGAGAAACTAACTTGCATTATACTAGATAAGATGTCTCAATTTTATAAGATTTGGGAGCCCTGGTTATAATCCCCTCTTAGCACCTCATTGACGTGACTTGATTCTAGAATATCAACACAACTTAAAAAGAGGAGGACTCGGGGTGGAGGAGGCTTGGGACTCTGGATATACCCTACAACATGGGTGGCTTGACAGGAGGTAAATATTTAAATGCTTGCTTATAAATCTACAACTAGTTTTTAATGTTTAAACCCAGCCTTTAATAGACGAGCTAAAGACCTTTTATAAAAAATGTATATAGGAGCTATGTTAGAAATCTCTAGATTTTAGATTTTTCTCTCTTGAAATTAGCTGTGCTTGCTTGTCGAGTTTACAAGAGGATCTGTTATTTATATATACATTGTTGTAGATGTTTATTTTTTTTTTATTTTTTTACAGTTATTGTTATGGTTCAATTATAATTGAAAATATAAAATGGAAAGGCTTAGCCAGCTTAGAAAGTGCAGTATTTTTCTGTTGAAGTAAAAGAATGTGTGATGTAAATATTGTTTAATTTGTTGGAATTTTGCGTATGCCTTTCAATAAAATTATTATTAAAAAAACAAAGGCGTAAGGCCTTCCTAACTTACAAACCTTTATGCCCGTCCGTCATTCTCCTCCAAGAAAATCATTTTGTATGGAACAAGATACCAAAATATCTCTCCAAAGACTACCCCACTTTCTTTGCAACCAGTAATTGTACCAAAAGAGCTGGGACAGCAATTATTTTACATAAAGAGTTTCCCTTTATAATTGAACAAAAAAAAATTGATACCGAGGGCCATTTCATGAGCCTGACCGGATTCTTATTTGAGAACAAAATGTCTATAATTTCTATATACTCCTCTACACAA
This sequence comes from Discoglossus pictus, assembly GCA_027410445.1. Lineage (NCBI taxonomy): Eukaryota > Metazoa > Chordata > Amphibia > Anura > Alytidae > Discoglossus > Discoglossus pictus. The sequence continues at coordinate 430,862,368 of CM050163.1, read as the reverse complement.
ATGCACCACAAAATTTTACTTAAGCTATTGAACTATGTAAAATCCCATGACCTGGGGAGAGTTATAATTGGAGGAGACCTGAATCTGGTCTTATCATCACTTGACAGATCGGGGCTGGGGCGGGACAGCCGGCTCAATAGTAAACAATTGCAAATTCTAGCTCTGTTGGATAAACTGCACCTGGTTGACGCTTGGAGATTAATACGTTCAAATGAGAGGGAGTATACATTTTATTCGGCAGTCCATAAGACTTATTCTAGAATCGCTACCTTCCTAGTTGATGCTGCACTTTCGGATAGTGTAACTGAATCGATAATCCATCCGTGCTCATGGTCAGACCACTCTCTGGTTAGCTGTACTCTTGACATGGGGACGGCATTTAGATCGCCATATACCTGGCGCCTAAACAATATGATTTTGTTAACCTCTCAATTTAAAGAGCAAATAGCAAATTCTATACCGGATAGCAAATTCTATACCGGAATCGGATGTGGGATGGGTGTGGGTAGCGCACAAGGCGTTTGTCGGAGGCTCATACATAAAACTAGATACATCATATAAGAAAGCCTCAAAAGCCAGGGAAAGCCTCTTTAGGAAAAATCTTAATGACATGGAGTTTGAAAATCAGAAATTTCATTCCGAGGAGCTGAGCCAGAGAATAGATAAGAGTAGGTTGGAACTAGACTTAGTTCTCTCAGACCAGACGGAAAAAGCAATGAGGTGGACCAATCATGTATACTATGCCAAAGCTAACAAACCTGATACACTATTAGCCAGGAAATCAAAGTTAAAATCCAATCAGTCTAAAATATACAAGATAAATAGGCAAACCAACCACCAGTCCATCCCTAATTAAAAAGGTTTTCTTAGATTTCTCTCAGAAGCTGTATTCCTCCCCCCATCAAGTACCTAGTAGTCAACCAATGTCTTCCTTGGGTGCATGCAATTTGCCTACCCTATCACCTCAAGAAAAAGAACTTATGAGAGCACCTATTACAGTTAAAGAGGTTTTAGAGACTATTAACTCCTTGAAAAAAGGGAAAGGCCCTGGGCAGAATGGATTCTCAAACCTATATTTTAAAAGGTTTGCGGAGCTCTTATCGCCACACTTAAGCATACTATTTAATAACATGTTCAATGGCCACAATGTTCCGCCGGAAGTCAATCAGGCAAATTTTATATTTTTCCCGAAAGATGGCAAAGACCTGTTAAATGTATAGAACTATCGGCCAATCTCCTTACTCAATGTTTAAGATTGAGATTTTAGCTAAACTTACATAGAATAGCTAAATAGGATAAATACTTTCCTCTCTAGGTTAATCCATAAAGACCAGGTGGGGTTTATTCCGAACAGACAGACGGGGGATAATGTAAGGAGGGTGTTAAAAATGTTGCATCTCTCCAAGCAGAAACATATTCCTATGTGCCTCCTAGCACTAGATTTAGAAAAATGTACATACCTTTGGGCAGCTCTGAGGAAACGTGGCTTCCCAGAATTTTTTTTGAACCTTATCATGAGCCCAAGGCTTACCTAAGGCCACCAGGGGGGTAACCTTCCATCCATCGATATAAAAAAAGGCACTTGGCAGGGCTGTCCCTTATTTCTTTTACTGTTTGCACTAGCAATTGAGCCGCTGGCCCAAACAATAATGTCTACTCCAGACATCAAAGGCATGATGGTTGGCCTTCATCACATGAAATGCTGCATTTTTGCAGACAACCTATTGTGCTTGCTGACTGATCCGGTTGTCTCGGTCCCTGCCCTACTTCAGATGACTTCAGCAAGGTCCCAGGTTTAAAATTAAACATGGGAATGTCTGATGATAAAATCCTTCATAAAAGATTTGGGATGGTTCACATCTTCCTGGCGGAGAGGGACATGAGTCTTCCTGGCGGAGAGGCACTTAAGTCTCCTTCAACAAAAATATTGCTTTTCACATATCACATATAAAGTCATATAGCGAGGCAGTGAAAAAAACGATATACTTAGTCTGCAAGCAGTCATCAAGAAATGTAATTATATTGCGGTGAACGAAAGACTTTCACACATACTGACGTACTCCCTTCTTAAATTTGTAGCTATCTGGATCCCATGGCTTCGCTTGCCTCTTAGTTTAAAAAAAAATATGAACCATAGTAGGTCTTAGCTTTAATGTGACCCATGTATGGAATGTCTGATGATAAAATCCTTCATAAAAGATTTGGGATGGTTTGCTGTGCCCCCGCCCCCCCCCCCCCACACGCACCTTGTTTCCCTCAACCCTTCACTTTTTGTGTTTGTTTTCCTCTTTGTGCGTGTTTTTTATTTTATTTTTTTATTATTTATTTTTCCAAAAATTTTGAAATACAAGTTTATATGGCTAGCCCCATAAAAATAAAAAATAAATGTTTTTAGGTGACAGAACGATCTTTAGAAATGTATTCAGTGTCACAACCTACAATGATGATGGAGTATAGAGGATCCTAGTCCTCTTATCTCCTGTAGGTTTTAGACCTAAGATTTGGGTGACTCAGACCAATGGACCTTCCTTGCGGATGCAAGAGCATAAGTCCCAGCTTTTGGTAGTGTGCCTGGGAAAACCTGGAAGGGAGTCAGAAACGATCTCCTCTGCCAGCATATGCCCCTGGGTCAATAATACACCTGCACACAAAGTCTTGATGAAAATTATGAACCATGTTTTATTTTAGAACAGCATATTTAACCACATCACACAAGAATGGGGGAAGTGGCTACCGTTAGCCAGCCCCAAATGATGTCTGGCCAATCATGAAGGGGAACTGTGCGTGAACCAATAGTCCCCTCCCAGGTCTGCCCACTAGGCGAGGCCAACTAATTAATTTGGGCTTTGAATGTCCAGGGGAAAGCATGTCTTTTACTCTCCTGTGCCCATGCTATGAAGGCTGAGAAGCCTTCAGGCCATCCCATTGTTTCTGGGTGCCTGCCTGTCTGCTCTCCAGCTGTGAGCTTCCCATTGTTAGTTCTATGCTGGATACTTAGCTAATGGGATTAACAGGCCTTTGGGAACAAAGGAGGCTTGCCTGTATTCAACGGCTTCCCCTCTACAATATAATAACCTACTAATATAATAACATACATTCATATTTACAAATACAACACACAATGTTTCACACACATACAACCAACACATCCCACCAGCTCCCTCACATGACACCCATTACAATGAGCCTAAACATGGAAGGGATGGGGATATGCTAAGGGGTAAACTTATAATACTTTATCCCCTAGACCTCAAAATAACAATATAACCTTAACAAGTGGGCCCCAAACCTTTTGTTCTTCCACATGGCAACAGCATGTGGAAGATAACCCAGCCCAGAATGGCCACTGCTGCCAGTCACAAAATGGCCCCAGCATAGTTCACACCAAATCCAATATGGCCACTGGCTGATTCATGACATTCAGTTATAAGGTTTTTATTGCTTTTTCAGTTGATGCCTTGTTCAAGCTGAGAACATGCCTCACTTTTTTACATTGGGTAACTTTGCATCATAAAAAGAGGCACTCGATGTATTAAGCTCACTATCTGAAAATGTATGTATGAATTGTATTGTATCTGTGCATAATAAAAAACTGATTGAGAAAAAAAACATAAACTGCATTTTGGGAACCTTGGCAGGGACATGCAAATGTGCCCACAAAGGCTTCACTCTTGCAATCCATAACCATATCAAACAGCTTCCCTTATGCATATGCACGCTGTATCAAACAGCTTTGAGGAAAGCGAGGATTGGATACACAAGCTAGGAATCCCATCCACGTACAGCCATTTCAAGGTTACTGCCTATCATCAGCGTGGGGCTGGTTCCTTAGCTTTTGTAGTGGATATTTTGAGCAGGTAGTTCACCACAACAATTCCGCCGTACAGTAGTACAGTAAATAAATAGTAAATCTGTGTTTATATTTGAAAGTCTAAAACAAGTTAAAAAAAATAGTTTCATGCCCAGAATTCCGAGAAATGCATTCTGGGATCCTTGGTAGGGACATGCAAATGTGCCCACAAATGCTTCACTCTTGCAATCCATAACCATATCAAACAGGGCTTCCATTAAGCATATGACCGCTGTATCAAACAGCTTTGAGCAAAGCTAGGGTTAGATTATACACAAGCTAGGAATCCCACCCTAATTAGATCTGCAGGAATCACCAAATAAAAATCAAGTTCTTCACTTTATAATACACCATCTGGCCTGAACACCCCAATGTTCTATTTTAATGTTGTGAAGGTCTGTACTATATCATGGTCTAGTACTCACTGATATTTAGGTGTGCTTGTCCCAACAGACAGGGAGTGGCTGGCATCATACCAGCATCTCTTTGTTTTTGCTCACTGACCTGCTGACTCCAGCTCATTGTTAGTGGGATACACCTATGCAACTGTAGAGTAGACGTGGATTGCAACATTCACCAGAAAACAATAGCAGAGATACAAATAAACTCTAATGTTACTTTTTAAGAAAAAGTGGACGCTTATTTTGTATCTGTCCTGTATTTTTTTTTTGCAAAGGGCTGTATGTTGGTTGCATCCTGATAGCATTTTTCAAACAATAGAGTTCTTTATACTTCCGGCAGTCACCAGTCACATACAAGTACTAGATTTAAATGCTTTTCAAAAAGTATGAATAAGTCATGGATAAACCTAGACACCCAGCTGTCAAGAAACTGCAAACAGTATTTTCAGAGGATCACAGGTTACATTATTACAGCTGTCCTTTTACTCTGAATCCAATCATTTCCTGTATTAGTTTATCCTTTTGGAAACATTTTCTAGTTTTTAATTATCTCAGAGGTCATTTTTTTCTCAAAGTTTCATAACCCCTGCTTTTCTCTCATGTATTAAAAGAAGGACATTTTAAATATTATTAAAGTGTTTGGGCATCATAAATCCTTGTTTCCACAACACTGTGGCAGAATTACCAAAACTGATTAAAGAATACATTTGCATCCAAAGTCCCTCCAAAGTAGAAAAGTCAAAAAAAACTGAATGCCTGAAACTATATATAATATAATTATAAACAATTAAAGGGTGCATTGTTTTCTTTCTAAAACATTTCCCATTTTCATGTCCCTAAATAAGTATCATGTACATTTCAGAATTCAATAGTCATTTAAAGCAACACAAGTATAAGTATAGTCTTGTACCGCAAAAAACAGACTACCCAAAAAGAAGCTCTCATAATTTCTTTATGAAGAAAGTAATTAATTAGCCTACAAGAAAAAAAAAAAACTTTTGCATAGTTTTGGCCACTTAAATGGTTAGGGTCACTGGTCATGGCAGCAGAGATATTTACATTATTTGCTAAGACTTATTATAATGTGGTTTGTGGAAAGATGCAGTTTCCTCTAACTATCCACCCATTTTCTTAGCTAGTGCTTACAAATGACCATGAAATGCACAGAAGCAACAAATAATGATATATGTCACAACTTATAACCAATACTAAAATCATAATTAGGTGCAGGAACCATCACTCATGCAGCTCTAGTTCTGTAGAACTCTCTCCACATAACAGCATCAGAGTAATGTAACATTATCATTAATATTATTATTATTATTATTATTATATGATAAACTTGCTTTTGCAATGATTATCTGTATTAAATCTGTATCTGTATTAAAATAGGTGGCAAGCACACTGGTATACAAGTACTTATAGGCACTATATCCTTATATTAATGACAATAATACTAGTTATTCTCAGCTATTGTTTACATGCAACTCACCTCCACCAGCTGAAGGTTTTTAAAGGAAATGGGGAATGAAGCTTTAAGGGCCACTCTAGTCATATATTATATTATTATAAAAAATACAACCTTTAATTTATTATTTTTTTATATGCAGTTTTGGCGCAAAATGGAAAAGTGTCAGCTACAACTGTCAGTACTTTCATTAGGACTAATGGAAGCTCATAATTTTACAAGGGCACACCCTCCTGAGTCAGCAGCAGAAAGAAGTAAAGAAAAGATACCCTATAGTCAAATATTTTTCCAAATAAAAGTTACATGTTAAAGGCTGCATTTTTTATTTATTTATTGGAAGTTTGTTATTCAAAAAACCACATAGAAAAAATGATCGCAGAGGTCCTTTAATTAACCTAGCCCAGAGCTGGAAGACTTATAACTATGATTTTGATTGCATAATTGAGTCAATAATCCAATTATGCAATCAAAATCATAGTTATCTTCCAATTTATTGTAAATTCACAAGGGTGTCTTCCATTTTATATTACTAAATAGTCCTTCTTCTTTCTTCCACTCTTATCACCTCCTCTCATTCCCATATTCAGGACTTTTATTGTGCTGTCCCCATTCTTTGGAACTCCTTGCCTTGCTCTACTAGAATATCCTCCTGCCTCAAAACCTTCAAAACTTTACTAAAAGAGCATAAGAAGCTTATCACCTTAAGCCTTAACATGCACAATACCCCTATCACCCTTCCTACTTTTTTGGAGTCCCTGGGCAGTGAAGTGAAGAAGCCCATGCGAGTGAGTGCATAAGTTATGCATGCACCAGTTTTTTCCTTTTCTGTGCATGTATATAGCTCTCTTGCTGTGTGAGCAAATCACAGACATTTCCCCATAACAGCCATTTTAACAACATAGCTATTCATACACATGCCAAGCAATTACTTGTTTATTAAATGCATTTGAAAGTGGGCCACATTATTTATATTTTTCTAGGCTAAAAAAGGAACGCCCTTCACAGGGAAGCAACCCTAGTTGGCTGTCTAGTTGGCCTAATGGGTAATCCTGCCATGCCTATACCCTTAAACTGTACATTTGCAAGTTTTCAATCATGTTAGGTGCTTTTAGGGACTGCATGCTGACTGTAATCTCAGTAATAGGGCCTTCCATTCTTTTGTAATTTTTTAGAATTGTTTTTGACTTGTATCTACCGTGTACAGCGCTACAGAATATACTGGTGTGTTACAAATAAAGGATAAGAATATAATAATAATAATTCAACAAATCATGCAAGATGAAAATCATACAAATCACACAACCTGTTTCCACAGACGAATGTGCTAAGCGAGGAATTAGAAAATAGACTCTATGGTATTTAATACTAGTTTTATGTGAAATGAAAAAATAATAAGCTAGAGCATGGAAAACCTAAATGATATGTGACAGAAAAGATTGTGGTGGAGATTGTTTGTTCCTCCCCTTTTTCTGACCTGGTTAAGTTATTCAAAGTGAAAAGAAGCTACAAAATCCAAGCTGCATTTATTTAGTACTGTTCTTTAGAATTTTTGGTAAGCTAATTATTTAACAATAACTCAACTTTGTTTCATTTAACAGCTCAGCCTAAAGGTGGAGAAAACACTTGAATTTATATTTGTTTTCTTTACTTCAAACCCATCAAAACTTTTGCAATGCTTAAAATACAGTGGGCCCTTGGTATTGGTCCTTAATTGGTTTCAGAAGGCCTGGCGAGTCGTGAAAAAGGCCGAGTACCAAAGTTCCTATAAGGAGTAATGTAAATTGACTCATATAAGCGCGACGAGTACCAAGGAAACTATGAGTGCTGGGCATTTTTCCCTTGTCAAAATGCTAGAATACCAAATTGGACGAATGCCGTGGTACCACTGTACATTCTTTTACATGCACAACAGTATAATTGAGATCTGCATCCCATTAAGTCCTCTGTTTTTACCCTGTGTAGTAATTGCTGCTTGAAGCCCCCATGCAAAATAAGTAATCCATGGGTGCGGAGAACATTTTTTTTAGATGCTCAGTACAACTGTGCAGTCCACAATGCTTTAAGTCAAACACCTGCACCTAGGCTGCTCAGCAAACTGTGGAGATAAATAAAGAATTTTTTAGACCTTTTACAGTGCAGGCTGTGCTTTATCCTGATTCGAGAATCCCCCCTGCTGGTCTGTGAACAAACTGTCTTTATATCCATACGGTTCCCTTTTTAAACTCAGCTAGCAGCACAGAACCACAGCTCTCAAAAGCTTGCTCCCAACAGAAAACTGGAAAGTTCAAACGGGAAATGAGCTAAATTACAGTTTCGATCTTTGAAGATAGCAGTTTTACTCTGATTTTGTAACTTTCTCTAACAAACAAGAGTATAATAGTGACACATTTCCCCATCACAGGGAGATGTAGCAAGATGCATTAGGTGGTAGAAGTAAAAGCCTTACAATAAATATTACATTCACTTAATTACAGTGTATGCAGTTTACTTTGTGGTATGTTTCTACCTTTAGATTGTAAGTCTGGGAGTTTTCAGTCTTGCATGGCGCTTTGGGAAAGCACTTTGGATTCTAAGCTCAAAGACAAGCCCTACACTTTTGATATTATTATATTGTTTTGCCTTGAACACAATCCATGTACAGTGCTATGGAATATGTTGGTGCATTACAAATAAATAATAATAATAATAGTAATACCTATGCCCTAAACTAATTGCCCTAAGGCAGCACCTTTTCAGAGGCAGCAGGCTGCATCAAGGTGCAGTTGCACTGCAATGGAATATAGCGTATATGTACAAAAATACTTATATACAGTGATATTTCTGTCCCTACATATGGACAGCCAAGGACATAAGACATTTTTGGGGAAAATGTGATTTTTTAAAGAGTATGTTTATAGTAATCCCTTTTGTGTCTATTACATCACTTCCTTAGAGCTGAATCGTGAGAGTGTGTGTAATGTGTATTAGTGAATGGAGGGGTGCAGCAGAGAGCCTTTGTTAAGATAATTGGATAAGATTGAAATTGGCACACATTCCCCAGTAGCAGATTGCTTGCTTCGGGAAAGGTAACCATATCTTTCCAGAAATGTAAACACCCGTCTCACACACAGGGCGCAGCATAAGAGTTAATTTAATTTTTAATTTTTACAAACTAACAGCCTTATTAAATTGTGATTCAATAAATTTAAAAGGAATCTATTTAAACACATAGCATATTTTTTTCCAGAAGTTTTTAGTTAGTAAAGACCTTGCTTTTGGATAGAAGTTCACTGACTAAAAACTTCTGTAAAAAAAATATGCTGTGTGCTTAAATAGAGCCCTTTTAAATTTACTGAATCACAATTTAATAAGGCTGTAACTGTCTGACTTTTACCTGCTTAATTATGCTCTTCGACTTAATGGTTTCAAATATATATATATTTTATTATGTAGTAGTCCTTTAAGGCATAACAGGACACACAAACAGCTTCTATCAGACACTACTACCAGCTAGTAGGGTCACTTGTATACAGTGGAATAGCTAGAGCTTTCTATATATACATAATCACCTTCTCTCTCTCACACCCTCTTTCTGTCTATCCCCACTCTTTGTCTCTCTCTTCCCCTCCCCTCTTTTCTCCCCCTGACTCTCTCCCTCTCTACCCCGTCTTTCTCTCTCCCTTTCTATCTCTCTAACCTTTCTCCCCCACTCTCCCTCTGCACTCTTTCACCCTCTCTCTCCTCTTTCTCTCTCCCTATCTTGCCCTCTTTCTGTCTCTCTCTTCCTGTCTATCTTCCCACTTTATCTCCCTCTCTCTCCACCTCTCTATTTCTCTCTCTCCCCTCTATTTGTCTCCTTCCCTTCTCTCCATTTTTTCTCACTCCCCTCTCTCAGTCCCCCTCTCCCCTTTCTCTCTCTTTGTCTCTCACACCCACTCTCTTTCTCTCTCTTTACTCTCTACCCCTCTCTCTCTCTTCCTCGCCCTCTTTCTGTCTCTCTCGCCTTTTCTATCTCCCATCTCACTCTTACTTTCTTTCTCTCTCCCTTTCTTTCTCTCACTTTCTCCCCCTAATCTCCTTGCCTCCGTCTACCTGTCTCTCGCTCTTTTTCTCTCTCTCCCCATCTCCTCTTTATATTTAATATTTCCCTCCCTCTCCCTTTTTACCTCTACTCCTCTTTCTTTCTCTCCCATCTCTTTCTATCTCTCTCCCTCCCCTTTCTCTCTTTCCCACTCTTTTTCTCCCTCTCTATCTCTCTCCTTCTTTCTGTCTCTCCCCCCTTTTACTCTCTCACCCTTTCTCCCCCTCTCTCTCACTCTCTCCTCTCCCATTTTTTTCTCTCCATCTCTCGCCCTTCTCCCTCTCTTCCCCCTTTTCTGTATATCCCTCTCTCTCTCTGTCCCTCTCTTTCTTTCTCTCACTCTTTTTCTCTCTCCCCACTCTCTGTCTCCCTCTCATGGTCTCTCTCACCCTTCCTCCCCTCTCTCCTTCCCCCCTCTTTTTCTCTCTCCATCTCCTCTCTCTTCCCCCTTTTCTGTATTTCCCTCCCTCTTTCTCTCTCCCCTCTCGCTCTCTCTCTTTATCCAGCCTCTCTTTCTCTCCCCATCTCCTCTCTCCATTTCTCTCTTTCTCCCCCTGTCTCCCTTTCTTTCTCTCTCCCATCTCTTTCTATCCCTCTCTCCTCCCCCACTCACCCCCCCTCGTTTTCTATTTCCTCTCTGTCTCACTCTCTCTATCTCTCTCTTTCTTCTCCCTCTCTCCCTCCCCTCTTTTTCTCTCTCCATCTCTCTACCTCCCCTCTCTCCTTCTCTTCCCCTTTTTCTGTATATCCTTCTCTCTTTTTCTGCCCATCTCCTCTCTCCCTTTCTCCCCCCTCTCTCCCTTTTTTCCCTACCCCCTTCTTTCTCTCTCATCTCTTTCTATCCCTTTTTCTCGCCCATCTCTTTATCTCCCTTTCTCTTTCTCCCCTTTCTCCCCCTCTCACCCCCTTCTTTCTCTCCCTCTTCTCTTCCCCTCTCTGTCTCTCTCTGCCCCTGTTTCGCTCTCTTTTCCAACTTTCTGTCTCTCTCCCCTCCTCTCCCCCTCTCTGTCTCCCTCCTTTTTTTTCTCGCTGTCCCCCCTTTCTCTCTCTCCTCTTTCTCCCTCTCTCCCTATTTTCCCCCTCCATCTGTCTCTCTTCCCTCTCTAGCTCTCTCCCCTCTTTCTGTCTCTCCCCCCTTGTTCTCTCTCTCACCCTTACTCCCCCTCTCTACCCCCCTCTTTCTCTTCCCCCTCCTCTCGCTCCCTCACTTCCCCCTTTTTCTGTATCTCCCTCTTTCTGTCTCTCGCCCTCTTTGTCTGCATCTACATGTCTCTCTTTTTATCTCTCTCCCCCTCTCTCTTTCGTTCTCTCCCCATCTCCTCTCTCCCTCTATCTTCCCCTCTCTCCACTCTCTATTTCCCTCCCCGCCTCCTGTGTCTCTCCCTTTCTGTCTATCCAGGTATCTCCCCTTTCTCTATCTCTCTCTCCCCCACTTCCTCCGCCCACTGGCGGCTCCTCCTCTCCTCCACCAGACTGAGAGCAGAGAGCAGGGGATGTAGAGGAGGAGGGAGCCAGATGGAGGTGCAGGAGGAGGAGCCAGGGGAGGGGAGGGAGTGATTCTCGGTGGGTGGCAACTAGGGTCATTTATGCCGCCCCCAAGGAGGTGACCCTGGCGCCACCCCCTAGTTACGCTACTGCTTGTATATTTCAGCTGCTCTAGGTGGGTGTGTGCACTTTTTTTCATGTCTTCCCCTTACTGTACCTCACCACCCATAGTAGTATTTATTACTAATATACACATCATTATCATTATTATTACTTTTTATATGCAATGTATAATAAGTACATAAATGAAACACTTTTTTTTATAATTGATATCTGGGGACTGTTTTTTGCAGAACAAATGATATGAGCAGATATTGCACTTACTTAATAAATTAATAAATTATATTTGTCTTGGTGCTAGTTCAATCAAATCTATAAATAAAGTTGCCTGTTTAGATAAGGGTTCATAAAGGAAAAAAAGGACATGGGCTACCCTACTCTAAATATTCTGATCATAAACTAAACAAGCCACGGAGGAGAGCTTAGAGAGCAATATAAAACAGGCCCTTTTACTGAGTATCAAGTCTAAAAAATCATAAATTATAGACACCATCAGAAATTAGTTACAGAAGTGTGAAATTAGTTACCGAGAGAGTCTTGCCCTTTAAATATAGGACTTTTGGAAAGCTAAGAGGGACAGAGGATTTCTCTAAAAATATATATATTTACTAGCGACTTGCCCCTCAAAAAATTACGGTTAATAAAATTTGAAGCCATGGCAATGCTGTTTGGCACACAATTTTAAACTTTTTATACTCTAAGGACCTTCAGCGCTCATTGCGAGCCTTGCGCTGAGCGCCTTTGGCGATCTTTGCGAGCCTCGCCTTACGTGTCCTTTGGCTCCTCTCTCTATTTTTTTAAATACTAATTAATTAATGAATTGAATAATAAATTAATATAGTTTACCTTTTTCTAATTAATATATGTAACAATCAATAGTCTGAAGAGGTAATAATCTATTTTTATTTTCCTGCAGCATATAATGTCCAGTTGGACTGTTGCTGGCCTGAGGAGATAGTGTTATGAATGTTTCAACTGTGCATTAGAAATAGGCATCATGCGCGAGGGCAAACCGTTGGTTTATTTGTGTAAAGCGCTACTTTAGATGTGTAATGTTAGTTGCAAGTTAGGGTTGTAAAATTGCGTTGTTTGTCTATGAACTACGCGGTTCACAAGCATTTGCCGTCCTTTGTAATAGTGTATTTTGTACCTCGTACATTCCTGGTTGAAAGTGGTACACGGTTGGCGTTGTTTTGCGCTGTCCAGGGTTGTATAGTCTCATTTTCATTTTTGTTTGGCCGTCATTTTTTTTTCTCGCTTAGCCGATTTGCGAGTGCCGTTCCACCTCACTCCCAGATGTCCTGGCTGTTCCCCCGTGCTGTGTGTGTGGTTTTTCATGTTTTTTGCTTTGTGCGGTTCGGCCGTTAACTTCGTATTTTTCCTTTCTCGTATTTTTTTTTTTTCAAAGTGCCGCGTCCCGTCAACTGCTTGCAGCCTAAAGCGATCCCGTGTTTCCTAAGTGTTTGGAGGCTAAGTCCTGCATGTTTCAATGTGTGATCGGCTCGCCTTACTTACTTTCTAAATGAATAAATTATGTTTGTGTTGGTGCTAGTTCCTATCTCGTATTTTTTTTTTCTCAGCGCCGCGTCTCGTATTTAATATTTTTTCTAAGTCCCGTGTTCGTTAACTGCTTGCAGCCTAAAGCGATCCCGCGCTTCCTAAGTGTTTGGAGGCTAAGTCCTGCGTGTTTCAATGTGTGATCGGCTCGCCTTACTTACTTTATAAATGAATAAATGATATTTGTCTTGCTGCTAGTTCAATCAAATCTATAAATAAAGTTGCCTATTTAGCAGTGGAGGCATTGAAACACGCAGAACTCTCTGGCTAAGTTCTGCGTGTTTCAATGCCTCCACTGCTCGCCTCACTTCGCGAGGCCCGCAGGCAATGAGCGCCTTCGAGTTACCTAAGTCGTACGCACCATGCAAAGCGCGACGACATCTTGTAGTTCGACAATTATAATATGTGATTATCTATGAATAAACTAATAAAATATTATTTAGAAGGAAAATTGAATAAGGGAATTTCTGACAGCATTGTTAGTGAACTAGATACTTTAAATACAAATTATTCATATTGATTAAAGGGCCACTTCATTCTGCACAGATTGATTGAGGAGGGGGTTGATGAGGAGGAGGGGGTTGATGAGGAGGAGGGGGGTTGAGGCTGAGGAGGGGGTTGATGAGGAGGAGGGAGGTTGAGGAGGGAGGATGAGGTTGAGGAGGGGAGTTGAGGTTGAGGGGGGGTGAGGAGGGGGATGAGGATGGGGGAGTTGAGGATGAAGGTTGAGGATGGGGGGTTGAGGAGGGGGTTGATGAGGAGGAGGGAGGTTGAGGTTGAGGGGGGGTGAGGAGGGGGTTGATGAGGAGGAGGGAGGTTGAGGAGGGGGGTTGAGGTTGAGGGGGGGTGAGGATGGGGATGAGGATGGGGGGGTTAAGGTTGAGGAGGGGGGTTGAGGATGGGGATTGAGGATGGGGGGTTGAGCAGGGGGTTAATGATGAGGAGAGAGGGTTGAGGTTGAGGGGGGGGTGAGGAGGGGATTGAGGATAGGGGGTTGAGGATGAGGATGGGGTTGAGGGGGGAGGATGAGGATGGGGGGGTTGAGGGGGGAGGATGAGGATGGGGGCTTGAGGAGTGAGGTTGAGGGGGGTTGAGGAGGGGGTTGAGGATGAGGAGGGAGGTTGAGGAGGGAGGTTGAGGAGGGAGGTTGAGGAGGGAGGTTGAGGTTATGGAGGGGGGTTGAGGTTGAGGTGGGGGTTGAGGATGTGGGGGTTGAGGATGAGGGGGTTGAGGATGAGGAGGGAGGTTGAGGATGAGGAGGGAGGATGAGGAGGGAGGTTGAGGATAAGGAGTGGGGTTGAGGAGGGAGGTTGAGAATGAGGAGGGGGGTTGAGGAGGGTGATAAGGGAGGGGGAAGAGACACAGGGAAGGGAGAGGGGAGAAGAGACACAGGAGAGAGAGGGGGACACAGCGTCTTATACTCAAGTCACTCATTTTACCCAGTATTTTGTGGTAAAATAGGTGCCTCGGCTTATACTCGGGACGGCTTATACTCGAGTATATACGGTACATTGTTTCTATATAAAATATTGTAACTTTTTGCTAGGAGAATGATGCTCCTATAGTTGGCATCCGAGTGAGTACCCAATTTTCCGACCCCTATAAAATGCCATGTATACATCTATGCTTTTTGCCAATATTTACTATGGTGAGAGGTTTCCAATAGTTCTCTAGATCATACTTTAGTAAATATTCTCAACAGGAACGGAAAAGAGTGTACTTCATGGTACTAATGAGATTAAATTTTTGCCTATAACTCAGCCACTTGCTGTGATGTTTTGGATTGTGACAATGTGACTTCTCTTCAGTGCCTATATTTGCAGCCTTCCCCTTGTAGTTATAGCACAACTGCATTATACTACTTCAACCTTGTAACTGTAATGACTAATATGCTAAACTCCTGTCCAGCTACAACCTTGGCTTGCTAATCAAACCATCCTTACTCATCTTAACCCGACATCTGTCTCAAACCCCTTGTCTCAGTCCTAAAGGCATTTTTTTGTAAATAACCATAGAGAAATAACATTTAATGACACAAACCCTTACTGACTACAAAGCACCATAGTTATATTTGGATAATCAGCCTTGAATAAAGGGCCCCGGTACCAGCACCATTCATGAAAGATCCATTCCTAATGCAGCTTTATATATTCCTCAAGACCCCCTGCCAAAGCAGTTCCCTTTCCCTCATTACAACCCTCCCCCAACCACTTAACCCTTTTATACCCCCAAAATACCTTCCCAAAGCAGTTCCCTTCGCTTCAGCACCAGGTTCTCCAGTCACTGGCCCCCTCTTAATATATCCAAGGCCCAATCCCAAAAGCGTTTCCATCCTCTCATGTCCCTTCTCCATCTTAATACTCCCCGAGAACCTTTCCCAAAGCAGCTCTCCTTCCCTAAGCTTCCTTGTTGCTCATTCAGCACTCCCTCAGTAACCCGCACCCCCAGAGACTCAATCCACAACCTGCACCCCCCTGCAACCCTACCTTGTGACCCATCATGGGAGAGGCCCTCAGTAACCCAATTCTCTACCAGAGGAGGTGGTGACAGCGGATTCGATAGGGGACTGGATTTATTTCTAATTAAAAAGGGAATTCAGGGTTATCATGGATAATTAGAGAGACAGTATTGATCGAGGGAGAAATCCGATCACCAGTATCTGGGGTCAGGAAGGAATTTAAAAACATTTTCCCTTTGAGACGATTGCTAGGTCTCAGTTGTTTTTTTTTTCTGTTTGACTTCCTCTGGATTAAGTAATAATAAAAAAAAAAAAAAAATGAAATAATTGATTAATAATTAATTAACAACGAATTAATTAATATTTAATCCGCATATTGCAGATCAGAGGAGATCTCAAAAGGTTGAACTTGATTTTTTCAACATTAATTACTATGTAACTATGTAACTATGTTGCCTCTCTGGGAGCTCAAACTGGAGAGGAAAATTGCAGCACTTAGTGATATTGCTCCACTGGAAAGGGAGTTGCTGCTCACTGAGCACAGTTTAGCTGGGCCTAGCATGGAGAGTGGAAATGTGGCTAGTGAGAATGTCCAGGGAGGTAGCTGGGTTACAGTTCGAAGAGGAAGCAGGGGGAACAGGAGGAGGAGGCAGGCCAGTTCTGAGTTGGCAAACACCAACAGATTTGCCAGTTTGAGTGAAACTGTTGGGGATGTCCATTCAGGAATGGCAATGCCAGATAGAGCTGTTCCCTCTAACAGCCGGGAGAACAGTTCTACTGGAAGAGTGGGTGGGCAGATTAGGCAGAGAAACAGACAGGTTTTAATGGTAGGGGACTCTATCATTAGGAAGGTAGACAGGGTGATTTGTCACCCAGATCCCAGCAAGCGAACAGTTTGCTGTCTCCCGGGTGCTTGGGTTCGGCATGTTGAGGATCTGGTAGATAAATTATTGGGAGGGGCTGGAAATGAACCGGCGGTCTTGGTACATATTGGAACCAATGACAAAGATAGTGGAAGATGGAGTGTTCTAAAGAATTATTTTAGAGAACTAGGGAACAAGCTTAAAGCAAGGACCTCCAAGGCAGTATTTTATGTATTTTAAACCTTTTTTTAATTTATTAATTGGAATAAAAGTCATAACAGAGTAAGATGTACAGTACAAGAACATATATCGTATTCAAATTACATCAGAAAATGCTTGTGTCTACTTTTCCCAATGTTTTGTTTCATAATTTGCAAATAAATATGTCATATTATGCCAGTACAAATAAAAAGAAGAGGGTGGGGAAGAAGGGCTGTGGGGAGGTTTAGTATAATATCGTCCCTGAGGTCTGTATATGTATTACCTTTTATATTTTATGCTACCATCCAATTCGTAGTTCCCAGACGTCCCAACAGAAAGCCCACTTTTTATAGTTTAGTTTATCTAGTTTGGCAGAGATCAAGCTCATTGAATGTATGTATTTAAGTTTTTTCAGTACTTCCCCAAAAAACAGGAATGGACGTTTAGCAAGTTTTAGCAATAGTGTTCCTGACTGCTTAAAAGATTTGTTTTGAGAGAAGTTGAGCCTCTTTAGAAAGGCCAGTGATAGGGAGACCTAATAAGGCGACCTTCTCTACGGTATCATAGGTTTCTGACCAGATGTGGGCTATTTTAGGGTAGTCCCATAGTATGTGCCTTGGTGTACTGTTACAACCTCTAAAACAGTTGCTATCTAGCGAAGGATTTGAGGAGGGATCAAGTACCAACTCATGATAGTTTTGTAGGTATTCTGTCTCAAGATTATGTTAAGGGAGGGGTTTTTATGCATTTTTATGGATTTTACTCCATTGCAAGTTATCTAAGGTGATGTTAAGTTCTGTTTCCCATGAGAACTGGTGGTGAAGCTTAGGTGGTGTGGATGATGGAAATGTTTTTATTACCATTTGAGTTATTTATGCTGCCTTATTCAAATGGGGTTTTGCTGGCTGATTTGTTAATTTTTAATATGTTGGATAGATTTGTGCTAGATTGAGCCATTCTTTAAGGGGTAGCTTTTTTAGCCACCTGTGCCACGTGCTAGTCCAGGGAGACAGAAGGAGCTTAGGGAGGTTAATGGGTGGCTAAACTTGTAGTGCACTAAGGAGGGGTTTGGGTTTTTAGAACACTGGGCTGACTTCTCACTTGGGTATAATCCAATCATGGATTGCACCTTAATGATGAGGGAGCTTTTGTGCTAGGGGAAAGCATGGTAGAACGGCTGGAGGAGTTTTTAAACTAATAGGTGGGGGGAGGAAGTAGATAGAAGTAATAGGTTGGAAAGTGTAGAGGGGGTAAGGAATGAATTAACTACTCATGGGGGCGAAGAAGGGGTGAGGGTTAGTACAGTCATTAGGGACTAGATGATTGTAATGGGGTAGAAAGTATAGAGGGGTAAGGATGAATTAACTACTCATGGGGGAGGAGATGGGGGGTTAGTATAGTGAATAGGGAGGTATTACTAAGTAACTAAAGGACAGCGGCAGGCACTTCAAAACTAAAAACTCATAACATAAGGTGTATGCTTGCTAATGCCAGAAGCTTGCCAGGAAAAATGGGAGAGTTAGAATTATTAGCAATTAATGAAAAATGGGATTTAATAGGCATTACCGAAACGTGGTGGGATGAATCTCATGACTGGACTGTTAATCTGGATGGTTATAAGCTATTTAGGAAAGATAGGGGCAATGGTAAAAGAGGAGGAGGGATTTGTCTGTATGTTAAGCCTGAATTTAAGCCTATAGTCAGAGAAGATATTTATGCTGGAACTAGCAGTTTTTTCTTCGGTATACACAAGGAAGGTACCAGTGGTGGAGACACCACAACATAATGGGGCAACACTAACTTCACCAAATAGTTGGTTAACACAGGAAGAAATCCAGAAGAGGTTGTAAAAAATTAATGTTAATAAAGCCCCAGGCTTTAACATTGTAAATTTGTCCCCGTGAAGCAATTCATTTATAGGCTGCTTTGACAGTCTATTGTTATAATATGAAGACAATGGCAAAAATAGTTTAAAATGCCCATTTATCTTAGGTTACCCTTGGGATTAATTATCAGGGTTTCTCAGCTGCAAACTGTGTTTCAAATACATTAATGTGTAAGTATTATGCCTAAATACTGGCAAAGAGCTTTCAAGTGATAGTCTCTGTAGACCCACTAGCTACTTAATGTTCTTACACTGCATTATAATCTGTTTTATTGACCCATCTTAATTAGCTTAGTGCTAACTCCCTCACTATGCTAAGTCACCTGTAATTCAACATGGCTTTGACTATTATGGTTTTTATGTGTTCAAAGTGGTTTCAGTACTTTTTAAACCTTTTGCGTCTACATTTTAATTCTGCTTCTACCCATGACACAAGATGACGGAAGGTTTGCCTGTGGATCAACAGATTTTGTTCAATTAATTTTCAGGACAAAATAAAACGTTTTCCAACAGTGGATAAGAAAAATCCAAACAGATTCAGAAATAAATAAAATATGTTCATCCATAAGAAAACATGATTCTTCTCCCTTTGGGGAAACTCTTTAAATATGTCTTTTTAGAACGGTCAAAATTCACAAGCTGCAATAAATTATTCCTTTTCATTACTGCTGGATGAAGTTGGCTGTTTGGCATAATGGTTGAAACAGATTCTGTTTAATTTTTACTATACCATACGGCTGTAATCTTTTTAAAGCAATAATACAGAATATCAAGAAAAAAACTAGAACTCAAGTAAAAAGAGTAACACTTGTATAATAAGACTAGACAGGTACGATTGATTTCCTAAATAGTTTTTTTATGTTATAAGTATGGTTCTGTCTAATATGCAATATGTCAAAAAATCACAACTTCTGCAAGGAGGACTTTCAACTACAGTAGACAGCAATAGGCATGGGTCTTAGAAGGCAGAATTAGAGAGGCAGAATATTTTTTAAACATTGGTTAAAATGAACTACCTCAATGCAATAAATGCCCGATGACTTCTGATGGTTATATTATATACTGTATATATATATATATATATATATATATATATATATATATATATATATATATATTTTAAACATTTGTAGTGATTCTGATGGGACTGCCGTGAAGAAGCAACCAAGGGGACATAGGGGATACTTGTAAACAGGTCAGGAAAAAGCCTAATTAAATATTTGCTATTCGGTGTGGACTTTAGTACAAAGCCAGTTTGTTAAGTGGCTACATTTGCAAAGCTTTGAATATTTGAATCTAATACAATTCGGCCAATTGAATAGGGCTCTATATAAGCACATAGCATATTATTTTACAGAAGTTTTTAGTTAGTGAGCTTCTATCCAAAAGCAAGGTCTTCACTAATTAAAAACTTATATAGAGCCCTATTCAATTGTCCGAATCTCCATTTAATAGGGCTGATTGTTTATAATAAATGATTGTAGTTTAAAGGTGTTTAATTTGTGTGCTGTGACCAGACACAAGTCACCAGACATAATCCAACAACTTTATATTGGAGTAATCTACAAATGAATAGAAATTGTTCATATGGGGAATTGTTTTCCTTTACAAACAGATGGATGGTGTTCTTCAGATGTGGATAAACCAACACGTTTAGGGAAAAATTTACAATGCATCAGTACAATGAAGTCAACAGCAAGCAATAAATGAGTGTTTCAACAATTTGTTTAATGCCTTGATCCTGCATAGGTCAGTTCAGTCATGAACATTATGTAATTCTGTCAGCATATTAAAAATATCAATCAGTTTGTTCATTGCTAATACAAACGTTTCAGATTATTTTCTTGATTGTCATGAGTTCTGGAATTCATAGAAATTTTGTTTTTTTTTCATCATTTTAGAGATATCACATTTGGTTGCATTTATGATGAACTATGCCAGCTTTATTGATGTAAAAGTGTTTTGACAAAACCAGGACCAGAAATCAATGGCCAGCTGTACATCCAAATACTCTTCCATTATGAGTATAATGTGCTTCTATAGACAATTCTACAAACACCTTCATATGTATTTTAACATTTTAGACCTGCATTCTTTCAAGCCGTGGTTGAAGACAGGTTAGTATTCTTAATAGACAATACATGGTGACAAATCAGCAGATCTTTTTTTCATACATTTTTCTGGACACAGACATTTAGCTATAGACAGGGTTGACCTGAACTTATAGACTAGAGTCACTGGCCCTTATTCAACTGAGAAAATTGTAGTTTCAGAAGCCCGTAATGTAGCCCGTAACCTAATTTGCTATTCAACTGGCATCTTATCGGTATCCGCAAATGACTCAGCAAATGCTTTGAGCTTTCAAGCCCATAAATGTTTCAATCGCAAATTGCTATTCAATTGCTACAATTCTTCTCACACCCATCAATGGCAAATGTAGAAGAAAATCCTACGGTACCACAGGACTCGCAAGGGGGTTAAAAACCTTCATAGCACTGTACATGCAAATAAAAAAAACAATACTGCACTTTAAAAGACGGAAAGTGATAAACGAGATTAGAATTAATTGCACAAAAGTCTCAAGCTCACAAATCTGCAATCAAAAATATATTTTTTTATGTTTCATTTCCATGTCATATCAATCTCGGGAATCAGGGTACCTACATGGACTAGAACAGTATCGCCATTCTTTTTTATTATGTTGTACTTTTCCGGATAGCGAGTCTGATTGCATATCGACTTCTAAACGCTAATTGATTGACGTTTAACCTCCATGTTTTACTGATGTAATGATGATGGTCTCATTTACTGCTGGCTGTTTCTAAATCGGTAGTTACGGCATTGCTTAATTGATCATGATCTTGCTCTGAAATGCTACTTATAATAGCATATTTTACGGTTTCGGCTTTTGGCCAGGAAGTTGTGGGCTTGATGAATTGAATCGCTCTGTAAATTTGCAATTTAAAGCCCCCAGACTTACAGCTGGTATAAAGGCAACTGCGGGCTTGCTAATGAATATCAATCTCGGGAATCAGGCCACCTACATGGACTAGAACAGTATCACCATTCTTTTTTATTATGTTGTACATTGCCGGATAGCGAGTCTGATTGCATATCGACTTCTAAACGCTAATTGATTGACGTTTAACCTCCATGTTTTACTGATGTAATGATGATGGTCTCATTTACTGCTGGCTGTTTCTAAATCGGTAGTTACGGCATTGCTTAATTGATCATGATCTTGATTTGAAATGCTACTTATAATAGCATATTTTACGGTTTCGGGTTTTGGCCAGGAAGTTGTGGGCTTGATCAATTGAATTGCTCTGTAACTTTTGCAATTTAAAGCCCCTAGACTTACGGCTGGTATAAAGGTAACTGCGGGCTTGCTAATGAATAAGGCCCATAGTTTGCTTAGGCACCAAGAAGTCTTTCACTTCAACTCTGGCTGTAGTCAACCACATGGTAGACCAGTCATTTATATCCAGTCTATTACAATATTATTCTCACAGTCTGGCATATATTTTAGTTTTCAGTATTTGTGTTTGTCCCATGGGTACCAGGAGATAACTTGATGGATTCACAGTTGAAGGCTGGAATTGCTTTTGAAGATCCAAGTTGTCTCCAGCAGAGAGGGAAAGTTTGTGGATATACTCTGTGTAGGTTTTCAGATGTATAGAATATTCCCAAGGTGGCTTGTTTTGAGCTATTCCTAACAGGCTCCCAATGAAGTGTGCTGTCCCTGTATAAAGGTTGTCTAACAAATAAATAGTTAAGTAAAATTCTGTCTTACATCTGGGGTCACCATTCTGTAGTGATCCTTAGGCCTCAATATAATCTGCCAGGAGATTCAAGGCTTCCTTCTCAGCTAAAAATTATACTTTTCGGGTTGTCACTTACTACTGGTAATAGTGTTTTTAGCTTTACATTTTTTATTTTTAGCATATTTAGTATATCCATAAATAAACACCACAAAACAAAAATAAAAGATGGTAATATAACACATTTTTGCATATACTTCTTTTTGTAAGTCTTTTCATTTAATACAATTTAAATCACAAAATGTGCAGCATATTTGTTTGGACAGTGACTGGAGTTTAAAAAACAAAACAATAAAAAATCTTCTAGATCTGTATGTACTAATTTGATCTCTTGGTAACCTCTGTAAACATTATACAACTCTTTTCCTTTCAAAAGGATTAGAGTTTTCCAAAGAATTTACTTTGCCCTATAGAGCTTTACCTAAATGTGTTTTTTTATGTTTTTTTTTAATGTGTTCCAATGTGTCAAAGTCCAAACCTGCCCTAATATACACAGTGATGTCTGGATTTACAGTTTGTTGTGTTTGTACATGCTGCACTACTTATTATAGAAATAAAAAAACAATTGGGCCTCACTGATCCATAAAACCATTATACACAATGTTTTAGTGTGAGCTGAATACCCGGAGGAAAAAAGTTTTTCCATTCTTGTTTTCTTTTTCACTTTAACTAAACCTGCAACAAAAAATACAAAGCTATTAATCTTTCATTAAGTTAAAGGGATGAAACGGAATCGCTTATAGTATCATTCTTTCTCTGCACCGCAAGCATGCATACCCCCTACTAACTTCAAAAGCCTTGAAGAGAAGTTGGTTAACTTTGCTGGCAGTGAACCAGAAAGAGGTTTACTTTAGTTTTGTAACATGTTCAGAAAATACAACCTTGGCATTGGACTGCAGAATAACAGAAAGCGTGGTCAAAGAATATTATAGTATCAATGCATGGCTATTATGTATATCCAAGCTTGTGTGCTGGGCCATGGGTATTTTTATATCTACAAAAAGCATTAAGCAAGTAGTGATAGATTACTTTATTTTGTATACAGTGCATTTTAAAGACTTTGCCAGATGATACTGAGCTATGGAAAATGTTGCTGCTCTAAAAATAAAGAACAATAGTAATACACATGTTTAATGTATAACTCCTCCATATCGAATAAAACTTAAAAAATAGGAATATAGGACTTTTTTTTTTTTTTTACTTCTTGCTTTGTATATCTTAATCATATTTTAGTATCTAGGCACTGAACATTTTCGTCATTTTACATTGAAAAGTCTTCATCTGGTAAAAAAGCTTGATGTACCATAACACTTTAATGGTTTAAAGGGAGATGGAAGGTTTCCTGATTTTCATATTAAATTAAACTACAAAGTATATCTTTGCATATCTAAACATCATCTTATTAACAAGTGTGTATAAGCTATGTTTTTACCCATGGAAACCTTCCAAATAGAGCCTACAGAGGTATGCCCCCTGTGGCTCATGGACACAGTGTTTCTATTGGTACTAGATGTTCTAGCCCAGTGGCCACCAACCTTTTCGGCACAGGGGACCGTTTCTATTGAAGAAAAATTTTCATGGCTCGGGTGGGAGAGTGGGCGAGATAGATATAGACACACAGAGACAGACACACACACAGACACACACGCAGACACACATTTAAAGCAGCCAGACACACTGTTTCTAGGAGTCTAGAAGAAAGCCAGTTATAGAAAAAAATTATACTTATGAAAATATTTATGAGCCAGAAGTGTGTATGAGTGAGTGTGTATATATATATATATATATATATATATACATATATATATATATATATATATATATACAGAGAGAGAGACATTATTGGTAGCTGTTTAGCACCAGAAGCAGAGGCCCCAGTTACCTCCTTCCTGTGCTCCTGCTCCTTCCTCCACAGTCTCCGCATGGGGAGGCAGAGCTGAAAACGATGTGAGCTGTCAGAGCTCTTATCCCAGTCCTGCTCAGCAGCACACGGCCCGGCTGAACAGAGGCTGCAGACCAGTGATGGTCCGTGGCCCACGGGTTTGTGGATCCCTGTTCTAGCCAGTCAGACGGTCTCTCAGCATGTTGTTGAAATGCTTCAGAGAGACTTTTGATTGACTAGTACATATAGTACTATATAGGCACTGTGCATAGGCACCTGGAGTCAGACCTTTATATGGACTATTTGGAACATTTCAGTGCGTAAAGACAGAACTTTTAAGCACCTGTTAATACAATGATGTTTAGATATGCAAATACATTCTTTACAGATTAATTTAATATGAAAAACAGGGAACCTTCCATATCCTTTTAAAAAATCTCTTTTTACCAATTGGGATTTTTAAATGTAAATGTTTCCAGTTAAAAAAACAATATACAAGCAATGTTTGTTATTTATTTAATGCACTACAATTGTTTGATGGTTATGACTACTGAATGTATTAATGAAAAGGGTGTAATGTTGATAACATATTTGAGAATTCCGTTTTCGTTTTTCCTGGACAAAGTGCACAGGAAGAGAGACAGGAGTAAGCAATGCTCTAGTAATGATGAGGTTTGAGTGGATACACCTTGGGAAGGATTTTATCATTGTCATGCTCAGGTACGAGTCCTCAGGTGTTTTTCCGAAGAACGATTTGCCCCACTTCCGGTTGGACACTACACCATATGCATAACATCTTGCTTGTCAGCCAACAAATATTATATTATACTAGCTACTTGCTCATCAAAAATGACGGGAATAACATAACATTTTAATGCTGTATCTTTAAAATGGCGCTCATCGTGAGGCTCTACCTCCTTGAGTGTTACTGTGTTGGGTTGTGTTACTGCCTTGGGTTAAGTGTTGGTGTCTTGAGTTAAGTGTTACTGCCCTGTGTTAAATGTTAGTGGCTTGGATTAAGTGTTACTGCCTTTCGATAAGTGTTAGTGCTAAGGGCTATTTTTTATGTCCTTCGGGCTAGTTTTACTTCCTTGGGCCTCAAATTAACTTGCAAGATGACTCACAGGCTCCCTGGCTCTCCCACTGTGGTGTGTGTGTGTAAGTTAATTTAAGGCATATTTAGTTTTTTCATGTCTTTTCAGTTCAGTGGTTCGGCCGTTAAAGTCGTATTTTTGCGAGGTGCACAGTGCATGTACAGGTTTCGGTCCTAAGTCGTACGGGTAGGAAGTCCCGCGTGCTTCAACTGCTCACTTTGCAGCCTAAGTATCGCATGGTTGACGGCTCGCAGTTGCGTGAAAAACCCGAAATTGTTACCAACGTTCTTCAACAGATAACTGTGATAATATCAAATTAATACACACAGGTACTGCTTGTGATTGACTGCACCAGGCAGCAGCCATATAGTTACATAGCTACATAGTCATTGAGGTTGAAAAAATACTTTTAGCCCATCAAGTTCAACCTTTTAAGATCTCCTCTGATCTGCAATTTGCGGATTAGTTGTTAATTGATCCAGAGTGAAACTTTGCCAATTGTCTCAAAAGGGAAAAAAAATAATTCCTTCCTGACCCCAGATACTGGCGATCGGATTTCTCCCTGGATCAATACTCCCTCTCTCTAATTAACCGGGATAACCCTGAATACCCTTTTTATTTAAAAATATATCTAATCCCTTTTTAAAGTTATCAATTGAATCTGCTGTCACCACCTCCCTTGGTAGAGAATTCCACAAATTAACCACCCTTACTGTGAAGAACCCTTTTCTTTCTTTAAGGGTGAATCTTTTTACTTCTAACCTCAAAGGATGTCCTTGTGTCAATTGAAAATCTCTTGGCACAAAAAGCTCCCTTGACAAATCTTTATACTGACCCTGAATGTATTTACATAGGGTAATCATATCCTGTCTTAGACAATCTTTTTTCTAGAGAAAATACGTTTAAATTGGTTAGTCTTTCATCATAACTTAGCCCCTCCATTCCCCTTATTAGTTTTGTTGCCATTATCTGTACCTTTTCCAGTTCTAAAATGTCCTTTTTATGAAGTGGTGCCCAAAATTGTACTCCATATTCCAAATGAGGACGTACTAGGGATTTGTACAGTGACAGATTTATATTTGCTTCCCTGGTTTCTATACCCTTCTTAATACATTCTAATATTTTACTTGCCTTTGCAGCTGCTGTTTGGCATTGAGTACTGCTACCTAGGTGGTTGTCCACAAGTACTCCCAAAACCCTTTCAATAACAGATACCCCTAGATTTGCTTCATTAAGCTTATAAATTGCATGGCTATTTTTCCTTCCCAAATGCATAACCTTACATATATTTCTATTAAATCTCATCTGCCATTTGCCGCCCATTTCTCTAATTTATGCAAATCCCTTTATAGGGAAAGTACATCATTATCTGATTTAATTACATTACACAACTTAGTGTCATCAGCAAATATGGAGACACTACTTTCGAGTCCTACGTCTACGTCATTAATAAATATGTTAAAAAGGAGAGGACGTAATACCGAGTCCTGAGGAATCCCACTTACCACATTTATCCAATCTTTTAGCCAGCTCTCAATCCATGTGCATATATGTACTGCAATTCCTGTATCCTTTACTGAACAATAGTCTCCCATGTGGCACTGTATCAAAAGCCTTTGCAAAATCTAAAAAGACTACATCCACTGAGTTGCCTTGATCCAAGTTCCTACTAACCTCCTCATATAAACTAATTAGATTTGGGGGATACATAAGGATATATAATGTGAGCTAATGTGAGTCAACATCAAACAAGAAATAGGTTGTAGCCTCAAAATTCCACTTCACACTATAGTTTTACCTTTATGGTTACTTTCAACACAACTGATACATGTTGTATAAAGATAAGCAAACAAATAATATACAAATAGATACAAAGATCTTACATTTATATAACTTCTCTCAATGGCAAATATAGTAATATATTTTGGAACCTTTAAGGCTTATATTTCTAATTCAAGAAGAGAGCAAATCTTCTATATATTTTGATAAGCTTTATATCTCGTAAGTTTAGTATTACAGAACTGAACTGTATGCTTAGGTAATTACATTCTTCAAAGCTACCTGACAGTTCTTATTATATGCTTTTTGGGGAGAGGACTTCTACAGTCTCTGCTGATGACTTAAACTTGTTGCCTGAAGAGATGGCAACTAAAGAGATATCTCTAATACTGTAGATCAGGGATTGTCAACCTTTACATGACTACCATCCACTTTTATATATTTGTTGATGGTAACATTTCCTTACCGCCCACTGGTGCCGCAGTAACTCAATTTAGCGAAAGTACAAAGTAATTTTTAGAGGGGAGGGTTTGTAAAAAATATGTACTTACATTTATCTTCTTATTTATACTTTATGTATGTTTATAAATAGATAATTTAAATGTAATGAATTTCAGCACCTACTAGTGCAGGAGCTGCTTAAATTGAAGCAAAAGAAAGTTAAATGTGAAAACAATAAAGTTTATTGAAATTGGTTTAATGCCAGAGATTCCACTGCAGAAGCCCAGTAAGAGGGTAATAAGTAAGATACATAAGCACTCAAAAATATTTCATCTGTGTACCAATACCAGTAAAACTAATATATCAAATATATCAAATCAATAATAATAAACAGAGTGCAGTATTCTATCCTAAATCTCTATCCTAATTCTCCTGGATCTTATCTAGAAAATCAAACATTTAGGGCCCTATTAAATTCCAGCCTCGTAAATAAGAGGCTTCTACTTAAGCCCTACGTACTGTAAAGTTTCTCTAACTTACAATGCTATTACATTAGCCCTGCTGCGAGCAACGTATGAGCTACGCAGCAGGGCCGTACGTATCTACACTGCGTAAATGTACATGAGGAGTGACAGCCTGCGATATGATATCGCAGGCTCCCACTCCTCATCAATTGCTGCAGGGGTCCTAAAAGGGACCTCCGCGGCAGTCCCCCACATAAGCCCTGCCGTGGGGGGTACTCCAACTACCCCCGGCACCTAAAATTGACCCCCCCTCTATGCGGGGGTCCCCATCGGGACCCCCGAAGTGTCCTCACATTAACACCTTGCTGCAGGGGTCCATAGGGACCCCCGCAGCCCCCACACATTAACCCCTTGCAGTGGGGGGCCCCGATCGGCACCGATCAGGCCCCCGCTGCATTTAATACTTTAAAATTCCCTGCCGCCGCTCCTTAAAGGGACCGCGGCACACTATTACGCAACCCCGGCCGCGGCACCTAAAATTAACCCCCCTCTATGCTGAGGGGTCCCCATCGGGACCCCCCAAGTGTCCCCACATTAACCCCTTGCAGGGGGGGGATCCCCGATCTGCATAGATCAGGCCCCCCGCTGCATTTAAAAGTTTTAAATTCCCCACCGCGACTCCTTAAAGGGGCCGCGGCACACTATTACCCAATCCCGGCCGCGGCACCTACAATTAACTTCCCTCTATGCTGGGGGTCCCCATCGGGAGCCCCGAAGTGTCCCCATATAAACCCCTTGCTGCAGGGGTCCATAAGACCCCCGCAGCCCCCCCACATTAACCCCCTGCAGCGGGGGTCCCCGATCGGCACTGATCATGACCCTGCTGCATTTCAATTTTAAATATCCCGCCTCGCAGGTCCTTAAAGGACCGTAAAGGTCCTGAAAGGACTCACACTAAAAATATTAACCCCAGGCAACTGTATTTAACTCTATAACTCATGGTGGTCAATACAGACCCCCATAAGGCCTTAATTAACCCTATAACTCATGGTGGTCAATATAGACCCCCATAAGGCCTTAATTAACCCTATAACTCATGGTGGTCAATACAGACCCCCATAAGCACTTATTAACCCCGTCACTCATGAAGGTCAATACAGACCCCAATAAGGCCATAATTAACCATTTAAATCATGGTGGTCAATACAGACCCCCATAAGCACTTAATTAACCCAGTGACTCATGAAGGTCAATACAGACCCCCATAAGCACTTAATTAACCCTATAACTCATGAAGGTCAATACAGACCCCCATACGCACTTAATTAACCCTATAACTCATGGTGGTCAATACAGATGCCCATAAGCCCTTAATTAACCCTATAACTCATGGTGGTCAATACAGACCCCCATAAGCACTTAATTTACCCCGTCACTCATGAAGGTCAATACAGACCCCCATTAACACTTAATAAACCCTATAACTCATGAAGGTCAATACAGACCCCCATAAGGCCTTAATTAACCCTATAACTCATGGTGGTCAATACAGACCCCCATAAGGCCTTAATTAACCCTATAACTCATGGTGGTCAATACAGACCCCCATAAGCACTTAATTAACCCCGTCACTGCTGAAGGTCAATACAGACCCCCATAAGGCCTTAACTAACCCTATAACTCATGGTGGTCAATACAGACCCCCATAAGCACTTAATTTACCCTGTCACTCATGAAGGACAATAAAGACCCCCATAAGGCCTTAATTAACCCTATAACTCATGGTGGTCAATACAGACCCCCATAAGGCCTTAATTAACCCTATAACTCATGGTGGTCAATACAGACCCCCATAATCACTTAATTAACCCCGTCACTCATGAAGGTCAATACAGACCCCCATAAGGCCTTAATTAACCCTATAACTCATGAAGGTCAATACAGACCCCCATAATCACTTAATTAACCCCGTCACTCATGAACGTCAATACAGACCCCCATAAGGCCTTAATTAACCCTATAACTCTTGGTGGTCAATACAGACCCCCATAAGGCCTTAATTAACCCTCTAACTCATGGTGGTCAATACAGACCCCCATAAGCACTTAATTAACCCCGTCACTCATGAAGGTCCATACAGACCCCCATAAGGTCTTAATTAACCCTATAAGTCATGGTGGTCAATACAGACCCCCATAAGCACTTAATTAACCCTGTCACTCATGGTGGTCAATACAGACCCCCATAAGCACTTAATTAACCCTATAACTCATGGTGGTCAATACAGACCCCCATAAGGCCTTAATTAACCCTATAACTCATGGTGGTCAATACAGACCACCATAAGCACTTAATTAACCCTGTCACTCATGAAGGTCATTACGGACCCTAATAAGGCCTTAATTAACCCTATAACTCATGGTGGTCAATACAGACCCCCATAAGGCCTTAATTAACCCTATAACTCATGCTGGTCAATAAAGACTCCCATAAGGCAATTAACCCTATAACTCATGGTGGTCAATACAGACCCCCATAAGCACTTAATTAACCCCGTCACTCATGAAGGTCAATACAGACCCCCATAAGCACTTAATTTACCCTGTCACTCATGGTGGTCAATACAGACCCCCATAAGCACTTAATTAACCCTATAACTCATGGTGGTCAATACAGACCCCCATAAGGCCTTAATTAGCCCTATAACTCATGGTGGTCAATACAGACCCCCATAAGCACTTAATTAACCCTATCACTCATGAAGGTCAATACAGACCCCCATAAGGCCTTAATTAACCCTATAACTCATGGTGGTCAATACAGACCCCCATAAGGCCTTAATTAACCCTATAACTCATGGTGGTCAATACAGACCCCCATAAGGCCTTAATTAACCCTATAACTCATGGTGGTCAATACAGACCCCCATAAGCACTTAATTAACCCCGTCACTCATGAAGGTCAATACAGACCCCATTAGGCCTTAATTAACCCTATAACTCATGGTGGTCAATAAAGACCCCCATAAGCACTTAATTAACCCCGTCACTCATGATGGTCAATACAGACCCCCATAAGCACTTAATTTACCCCGTCACTCATGAAGGTCAATACAGACCCCCATAAGCACTTAATTAACCCTATAACTCATGAAGGTCAATACAGACCCCCATAAGGCCTTAATTAACCCTATAACTCATGGTGGTCAATACAGACCCCCATAAGGCCTTAATTAACCCTATAACTCATGGTGGTCAATACAGACCCCCATAAGGCCTTAATTAACCCTATAACTCATGGTGGTCAATACAGACCCCCATAAGCACTTAATTAACCCAGTCACTCCTGAAGGTCAATACAGACCCCCATAAGGCATTAACTAACCCTATAACTCATGGTGGTCAATACAGACCCCCATATGCACTTCATTTACCCTGTCACTCACGAAGGTCAATAAAGACCCCTATAAGCACTTAGTTAACCCTATAACTCTTGAAGGTCAATACATACCCCCATAAGGCCTTAATTAACCCTATAACTCATGGTGGTCAATACAGACCCCCATAAGCACTTAATTAACCCTGTCACTCATGAAGGTCAATACAGACCCCCATAAGGCCTTAATTAACCCTATAACTCATGGTGGTCAATACAGACGCCCATAAGGCCTTAATTAACCCTATAACTCATGGTGGTCAATACAGACCCCCATAAGGCCTTAATTAACCCTATAACTCATGGTGGACAATACAGACACCCATAAGCACTTAATTAACCCCGTCACTCATGAAGGTCAATACAGACCCCCATAAGGCC
Organism: Discoglossus pictus; assembly: GCA_027410445.1. Lineage (NCBI taxonomy): Eukaryota > Metazoa > Chordata > Amphibia > Anura > Alytidae > Discoglossus > Discoglossus pictus. The sequence goes on along the minus strand of CM050163.1, from coordinate 430,830,723 downwards.
TTAATTAACCCTATAACTTATGGTAGTCAATACAGACCCCCATAAGGCCTTAATTAACCCTATAACTCATGGTGGTCAATACAGACCCCCATAAGCACTTAATTAACCCCATCACTCATGAAGGTCAATACAGACCCCCATAAGGTCTTAACCCTATAACTCATGGTGGTCAATACAGACCCCCATAAGCACTTAATTAACCCTGTCACTCATGGTGGTCAATACAGACCCTTATAAGCACTTAATTAACCCTATAACTCATGGTGGTCAATACAGACCCCCATAAGGCCTTAATTAACCCTATAACTCATGGTGGTCAATACAGACCCCCATAAGCACTTAATTAACCCTGTCCCTCATGAAGGTCAATACAGACCCCCATAAGGCCTTAATTAACCTTATAACTCATGGTGGTCAATACAGACCCCCATAAGGCCTTAATTAACCCTATAACTCATGGTGGTCAATACAGACCCCCATAAGGCCTTAATTAACCCTATAACTCATGGTGGTCAATACAGACCCCCATAAGCACTTAATTAACCCCGTCACTCATGAAGGTCAATACAGACCCCATTAGGCCTTAATTAACCGTTTAACTCATGGTGGTCAATACAGACCCCCATAAGCACTTAATTAACCCCGTCACTCATGATGGTCAATACAGACCCCTATAAGCACTTAATTTACCCCGTCACTCATGAAGGTCAATACAGACCCCCATAAGCACTTAATTAACCCTATAACTCATGAAGGTCAATACAGACCCCCATAAGGCCTTAATTAAATCTATAACTCATGGTGGTCAATACAGACCCCCATAAGGCCTTAATTAACCCTATAACTCATGGTGGTCAATACAGACCCCCATAAGGCCTTAATTAACCCTATAACTCATGGTGGTCAATACAGACCCCCATAAGCACTTAATTAACCCCGTCACTCCTGAAGGTCAATACAGACCCCCATAAGGCATTAACTAACCCTATAACTCATGGTGGTCAATACAGACCCCCATAAGCACTTCATTTACCCTGTCACTCATGAAGGTCAATAAAGACCCCCATAAGCACTTAGTTAACCCTATAACTCTTGAAGGTCAATACAGACCCCCATAAGGCCTTATTTAACCCTATAACTCATGGTGGTCAATACAGACCCCCATAAGCACTTAATTAACCCTGTCACTCATGAAGGTCAATACAGACCCCCATAAGGCCTTAATTAACCCTATAACTCATGGTGGTCAATACAGACGCCCATAAGGCCTTAATTAACCCTATAACTCATGGTGGTCAATACAGACCCCCATAAGGCCTTAATTAACCCTATAACTCATGGTGGTCAATACAGACCCTGATAAGCACTTAATTAACCCTGTCACTCATGAAGGTCAATACAGACCCCCATAAGGCCTTAACTAACCCTATAACTCATGGTGGTTAATACAGACCCCCATAAGGCCTTAATTAACCCTATAACTCATGGTGGTCAATACAGACCCCCGTAAGGACTTAATTAACCCTATAACTCATGGTAGTCCATACAGACCCCCATAAGGCCTTAATTAACCCTATAACTCATGGTGGTCAATACAGACCCCCATAAGCACTTAATTAACCCTGTCACTCATGAAGGTCAATACAGACCCCCATAAGGCCTTAATTAACCCTATAACTCATGGTGGTCAATACAGACCCCCATAAGCACTTAATTAACCCCGTCACTCATGAAGGTCAATACAGACTCCCATAAGCACTTTCTTAACCCTATAACTCATGAAGGTCAATACAGACCCCCATAATCACTTAATTAACCCTATAACTTATGGTGGTCAATACAGACCCCCATAAGGCCTTAATTAACCGTATAACTCATGGTGGTCAATACAGACCCCCATAAGGCCTTAATTAACCCTATAACTCATGGTGGTCAATACAGACCCCCATAAGCACTTAATTAACCCCGAAACTCATGGTGGTCAATACAGACCCCCATAAGGCCTTAATTAACCCTATAACTCATGGTGGTCAATACAGACCCCCATAAGCACTTAATTTACCCTATAACTCATGGTGGTCAATATAGACCCCCATAAGCACTTAATTAACCCTGTCACTCATGGTGGTCAATACAGACCCCCATAAGGCCTTAATTAACCCTGTCACTCATGAAGGTCAATACAGACCCCCATAAGGCCTTAATTAACCCTATAACTCATGGTGGTCAATACAGACCCCAATAAGCACTTAATTAACCCTGTCACTCATGGTGGTTAATACAGACCCCTATAAGCCTCTATTTAACCCCATCAGTCCCATAAGGATATATTATGACCATTATGGGCCTGTTACAACCCAACATTAACCACATAAGTGCCATGACGGTCCTCAAGGACCATCATGACACTAATTTCAAACACTACACTATAACCCCCAATAAACCATTTAATCTAAACTAACCCCCCTCTACACTAATCTATTAACACTTACACTACCTACCTACACTACCTACCCCCTAATAAACCTCCCCAACACTCTAATTACAAAAAATAAAAAAAACCTACCTTGCAAAAAATAAAAAAACCTACCTTACAAAAAAAATCTACAGTAGAAAAAAAGCACTACAGTACAGAAAGAAAACCTACAGTACAGAAAAAAACCTACATTACAGAAAAAAAACAAATACATTACAACCCCCCCACTACAGAAAATAAAAAAATTCCACACCTGAAAAGGAAAGACAGATAGATATACACAATACAATACATACATATAATACATTACATACATTACATCACATATTATAATTGTCTAACTACGATTCGTCGTCACGCTGTGTAGTGCGTACGACTTAGCGATGAGCTTACAGCATGGGGAACCAGGCAGGACGTCTGGAAGTGAGTTGGAACTGCAATTTAGATCGATTTAGCCGAGTTACAAAGATCGAAAAGTGAGAAAAAAATGGCCGCCGAAAAAAAATGAAAACGAGGCTATACTACTACGAACTGCGTAAAACACAGCCACAGACGTATGTGTTTGAAAAACAACGAGATAAAGGATGCGGATTAACCGCGCAATGAGTAAAAAGACAGTAGCGAGTACATTTTACGAAACACAATTACAGATTTACGCATTAACACAGATTTAACGACTTTGTCTCGCGCAGCATCGGATTTCCCGCCTAAACCAATGCATTTGATGTGAAATATAAGTTGCAAGTTACAAAAAAAAAAAAAAAAAAAAATTGTATTTATTTTAAGAAAAAAAAAAGGGACAAATGTAGCGTCATGTTGTGTGGCAAACAAATTTCACTACATTAAATTTTTAGTGACCGTCATTTGACCGTGTGACCATATTTACTGTTAAACCGTAGTACTTTAGCGGGCTGAGCGATGAGCGCCGCAGGCGATCATTGCCTGGTGAGCCTCGCACAGCGAGGCGAGCCGTTAAACCGTAGTACTTTGGCATTGAGCGCCGCAGGGCTGAGCGATGAGCGCCGCAGGCGAGCCGTTAAATCGTAGCACTTTGGCAATGAGCGCCGCAGGCGCTCATTGCAGGCGAGCCTCGCATAGCGAGACGAGCCGTTAGTGATTGGCTGAAGGCATCTGAGCCTTGTGATTGGTTCCGATAAAGATAGACAAGTGTTTTAGCCAATCAGGGTGGGATTGATTGGATCACACATTGACGACTTCTGATTGGCTGAAATTGATAGACAGCTTTTTCAGCCAATCACGAGCCGACAATGCCAATTTCCTCCCGGAAACGACTCTGGGAGGTTCATTAGCGTCAGGTAAGTCTGCGAGTGCAGATCTCCGTTAGTTTTTTGGGGTTTTTTTTTTTAGCGTGGATGGTTCCTGGGCCCAGCCGGGGCTGAAGGGGAGGAGGCCGGGGACATCGCGGGAAGGTAAGTTAAATGTATATTTAGATGTTTATATGTTTATTTTTTTTCTTGTTTGTATATTGTATTAATGTATTAATGTATTGTGTTTTTTTAACAGGGCCGCGCCGGAAGAGCTGAACAATGACGGGACATGCTGGAAAGGTGAGTAGAATATTTAGAATGTATATAATGTTTATTTATTTCATGTTAATGTTTTGTACTAATTATTTTATTTTGTTTTACCCCTAGGTTAGTGATCTGAAGCAACATCTTAAAGGTAAATGGTCTTAATTATTTTATTTTAGCTTAGAATTAGGGTCTGTGTAGTTAGGACTGTAATTATTTTATTTTAGCTTAGAATTAGGGTCTGTGTATGTAGTTAGGACTGTAATTATTTTATTTTAGCTTAGAATAAGGGTCTGTGTATGTAGTTAGGATTTATTGTATATTAGATAGATAGGGGGATGTATTTGATATAGTTAGGATTTATTTTATATTAAATAGATTGTATGTTAGATAGATAGGGGGTATTTGATTTGTATTATATGTAATATATTATATGTAATATATGTAATGTAATGTATGTAATGTATTATATGTAATATATTATATGTAATATATTATATGTAATATATGTAATGTATGTAATGTCATGTATTGTATGTAATATATGTAATGTATGTAATGTATTATATGTATGTATGTATTGTATTGTGTATATCTGTCTTTCCTTTTCAGGTGTGTAATTTTTTTATTTTCTGTAGTGGTGCTTTAATGTATTTGTTTTTTTTCTGTACTTTGTTTTTTTTTCTGTACTGTAGGTTTTTTTTTTGCTGTACTTTGTTTTTTTTTCTGTACTGTAGGTTTTTTTCTGTAAGGTAGGTTTTTTATTTTTTGTTAGGTAGGTTTTTCTATTTTTTGTAATTAGAGTGTTGGGGAGGTTTATTAGGGGGTAGGTAGTGTAGGTAGGTAGTGAAAGTGTTAATAGATTAGTGTAGAGGGGGGTTAGTTTAGATTAAATGGTTTATTGGGGGTTATAGTGTAGTGTTTGTAGTTAGTGTCATGATGGTCCTTGAGGACCGACATGGCACTTATGTGGTTAATGTTGGGTTGTAACAGGCCCATAATGGTCATAATATACCCTTATGGGATTGATGGGGTTAAATTGAGGCTTATGGGGGTCTGTATTGACCTTCATGAGTGACAGGGTTAATTAAGTGCTTATGGGGGTCTGTATGGACCACCATGAGTTATAGGGTTAATTAAGGCCTTATGGGGGTCTGTATTGATCTTCATGAGTGACAGGCTTAATTAAGGCCTTATGGGGGTCTGTATTGACCTTCATGAGTGACGGAGTTAATTAAGGCCTTATGGGGGTCTGTATTGACCACCATGAGTGACTGGGTTAATTAAGGCCTTATGGGGGTCTGTATTGACCACCATGAGTTATAGGGTTAATTAAGGCCTTATGGGGGTCTGTATTGACCTTCATGAGTGACAGGGTTAATTAAGGCCTTATGGGGGTCTGTATTGACCACCATGAGTGACGGGCTTAATTAAGGCATTATGGGGGTCTGTATTGACCACCATGAGTTATAGGGTTAATTAAGGCCTTATGGGGGTCTGTATTGACCTTCATGAGTGACGGGGTTAATTAAGTGCTTATGGGGATCTGTATTGACCTTCATGAGTGACGGGCTTAATTAAGGCCTTATGGGGTCTGTATTGACCACCATGAGTTATAGGGTTAATTAAGGCCTTATGGGGGCCTTATGGGGGTCTGTATTGACCACCATGAGTGACGGGGTTAATTAAGGCCTTATGGGGGTCTGTATTGACCACCATGAGTTATAGGGTTAATTAAGGCCTTATGGGGGTCTGTATTGACCTTCATGAGTGACAGGGTTAATTAAGGCCTTATGGGCGTCTGTATTGACCTCCATGAGTGACGGGCTTAATTAAGGCATTATGGGGGTCTGTATTGACCACCATGAGTTATAGGGTTAATTAAGGCCTTATGGTGGTCTGTATTGACCTTCATGAGTGAAGGGGGTTAATTAAGTGCTGATGGGGGTCTGTATTGACCACCATGAGTTATAGGTTTAATTAAGGCCTTATGGGGGTCTGTATTGACCTTCATGAGTGACGGGGTTAATTAAGTGCTTATGGGGGTCTGTATTGACCTTCATGAGTGATGGGCTTAATTAAGGCCTTATGGGGGTCTGCATTGACCTTCATGAGTTATAGGGTTGATTTAGTGCTTATGGGGGTCTGTATTGACCACCATGACTGACGGGGTTAATTAAGTGCTTATGGGGGTCTGTATTGACCACCATGAGTTATAGGGTTAATTAAGGCCTTATGGGGGTCTGTATTGACCACCATGAGTTATACGGTTAATTAAGGCCTTATGGGGGTCTGTATTGACCTTCATGAGTGACGGGGTTAATTAAGTGCTTATGGGGGTCTGTATTGACCACCATGAGTTATAGGGTTAATCAAGGCCTTATGGGGGTCTGTATTGACCACCATGAGTTATAGGGTTAATTAAGGCCTTATGGGGGTCTGTATTGACCTTCATGAGTGACGGGGTTAATTAAGTGCTTATGGGGGTCTGTATTGACCACCATGAGCTATAGGGTTAATTAAGGCCTTATGGGGGTCTGTATTGACCACCATGAGTGACGGGCTTAATTAAGGCCTTATGGGGGTCTGTATTGACCACCATGAGTTATAGGGTTAATTAAGGCCTTATGGGGGTCTGTATTGACCTTCATGAGTGACGGGGTTAATTAAGTGCTTATGGGGGTCTGTATTGACCACCATGAGTTATCGGGCTAATTAAGGCCTTATGGGGGTCTGTATTGACCACCATGAGTTATAGGGTTAATTATAGTTGCCTGGGGTTAATATTTTTAGTGCGAGTCCTTTCAGGACCTTTACGGTCCTTAAAGGACCCGCGAGGCAGGAAATTTAAAATTGAAATGCAGCAGTGTCACGATCGGTGCCGATCGGGGACCCCGCTGCAGGAGGTAATGTGGGGGGGGGGGGGGCTGCGGGGGTCCCTATGGACTCCTGCAGCAAGGGGTTTATGTGGGTACACTTCGGGGGTCCCGATGGGGACCCACAGCATAGAGGGGGGTTAATTGTAGGTGCCACGGCCGGGATTGGGTAATAGTGTGCCGCGGCCCCTTTAAGGAGCCGCGGCTGGGAATTTAAAACTTTTAAATGCAGCGGGGGCCTGATCGGTGCCGATCGGGGACCCCCGCTGCAAGGGGTTAATGTGGGGGTGCTGCAGGGGTCCCGATAGAGACCCCTGCAGCATGGGGATGTGAAAACAGTGCAGGGCGGGAGCCTCACACTGCTGTCTCGGGCTGTTCCGAGGCAGCATGTAGAGGCTTTAGGATCCCTTGCGGGCACTTTTTGTGCCCGCAGGGATTCTTACGATATGCGATAATCATGCGTAGATTTAAGGCTGCGTGTGACTACGTAGCTCTCTCAGAGCCTATTCTCGGCCATTTTTTCATAGTCATATCGCAAAGCAGGCTGCGAGAGATTCGGTACTCGCAAACAGCAGAAAAACTGCCTTTTGCGAGCACCGAGAGAACTACGAGGGATAATTTAATAGGGCCCTTAGTGTCCCCGTCTTTGGTGCCTCTTCTTCTCCTCATTTTCACCTTAAAAATATCTCCAAAATACGTAATTACCTTATACAAGATACAACTAAAATTTTAATTCACTCTCTCATCATATCTCACCTTGACTATTGCAACTCTCTCCTTTTCGGGAAAGCACTGTGTATGTTTGATTTAAATCTCAATAACAGGGCCCTCCATTATTTTGCATTGTGTTCAAATAGTTTTTGACTTGTACTTAATCCCTGTTTAACGCTACCATATATGTTGGCACGTTATAAATAAAGTATAATAATAATAACAATAATTTACCCTATCTCTTTTCTGTTTCCATAAATCGTATGACCACAGCTATGTATCGCCCTGTAATTACTAGATAGTGATCTGGTCCTGACTGCTGTCCCGACGTTCTCTCACCAGCTCTCCAACCAGCCAAGCATGGTGTTGCGCATCTCCAGCTTGTGACGTCACTTGTCAGTGATGCCACCTAGCGACTACCGCACCGCCCACCATGAAAGCTTGAATCACCCACTGGTAGGTGGTAGGGACCAGGTTAACGACCACTGGTGTAGATAATCAACAGACTTAATATTAAAAATAGAACTGAAAAATAGAACATAAATACAGCATCCATACCTTAAATATATACAGTACCCTGCAAAAGTATTAACCCCCCACTCATTGCGAGCCCCGCAATGAGCGCTGAAGGTGCTCAGAGGGCCCATAGCCTCAAATTGTGTGGCAAACAGCATTGCTAGCCTTACAATTGCACAGTAGACTTTTTATCTATTTTGTTACATTATAGCCTTAAGTTCAATGTTTTGTCAATCTGAATTTTATGTGATAGATCAGAACACAATAGCCTAAGTTGTTGAAGTGAAATGAGAAAAATATATACATAAAACTATTTTTTAGAAATAGAAAACAGAAAATTGTCATGTGCGTATGTATTCACCCCCTTTGTTATGAAGCCCATAAAAAGCTCTGGTGCAACCAGTTACCTTCAGAAGTCACATAATTAGTGAAATTATGTCCACCTGTGTGCAATGTAAGTGTCACATGATCTGTCATTACATATACACACCTTTTTTAAAATGCCCCAGAAGCTGCAACACCTAATCAAGAGGCACCACTACCCAAACACTGCCATGAAGATCAAGGAACTCTCCAAACAAGTAAGGGACAATGTTGTTGAGAAGTACAAGTCAGGGTTAGGTTAGAAAATTATCCAAATCTTTGATGATCCCCAGGAGCACCATCAAATCTATCATGACCAAATGGAAAGAACATGGCACAACAGCAAACCTGCCAAGAAACGGCAGCCCACCAAAACTCACGGACCGGGAAAGGAGGGCATTAATCAGAGACGCAGCACAGAGACCTAAGGTAACCCTGGAGGAGCTGCCGAGTTCCACAGCAGAGACTGGAGTATCTGTACATAGGAAGACAATAAGCCATATGCTCCATAGATTTGGGCTTTATGGCACAGTGGGCAGAAGAAAGCCATTACTTTTAGCAAAAAACAAAATGGCATGTTTTAAGTTTGCAAAAAGGCATGTGGGAGACTCCCAAAATGTATGGAGGAAGGTGCTCTGGTCTGATGAGATTTAAATTAAACTTTTCGGCCATTAAAGTAAACACTATGTCTGGCGCAAACCCAACACATCACATCAACCAAAGAACACCATCTCCACAGTGAAACATGGTGGTGGCAGCATCATGCTGTGGGGATGTTTTTCAGCAGCCGGGACTGGGAAACTGGTCAGAGTTGAGGGAAAGATGGATGGTGCTAAATACAGGGATATTCTTGAGCAAAACCTGTACCACACTGTGTGTGATTTGAGGCTAGGACGGAGGTTCACCTTCCAGCAGGACAATGACCCCAAACACACTGCTAAAGCAACACTTGAGTGGTTTAAGGGGAAACATGTAAATGTGTTGGAATGGCCTAGACAAAGTCCAGACCTCAATCCAATAGAAAGCCTATGGTCAGATTGCTGTTCACAAGCGCAAACCATCCAACTTGACGGAGCTGGAGCAGTTTTGCAAGGAGGGATGGGCAAAAATCCCAGTGGTAAGATGTGGCAAGCTCATAGAGACTTATCCAAAGCGACTTGGAGCTGTGATTGCAGCAAAAGGTGGCTCTACCAAGTATTGACTTTAGGGGGGTGAATAGTTATGCACATTGACTTTTTCTGTTATTTTGTCCTATTTGTTGTTTGCTTCACAATACAAAAATAAAAAAAAACATCTTCAAAGTTGTGGGCATGTTCTGCAAATTATATTATACAAATCCTCAAACAATCCATGTTAATTCCAGGTTGTGAGGCAACAAAACACGAAAAATGCCAAGGGGGGTGAATACTTTTGCAAGGCACTGTAAGAGTAAGTTCACCTGAAGTCACAATGAAAGTGTAATGATACTGATTGCCTGCAGTCAATTATGTATCCTGAATTCTCAGTATTTTTTGGCAGCTTTTTTGAAAGTTGTGTAGCATCCTTTGGACTCCTATGGCTTCCTTCTGGTGACAAAGCCCCTGCATCTCAATGCATTTCTCTACATGCTTCTTCAGTTAGATCATATGGATAGCCAGGTAGGTGCTCCAGTAAGTGAAGTACCAATATGTAGTTTAAAAGGCAAGTTCCACCTAGTTTATTTTATAAAAGTTATAATATTTGGCTAGTTTACAAGTTATTTCTCCAGGCTTGTGGAGAGCAGAAACTGCCATTAGAATTAAGTTTCTGTCACTGACACTTACAGTGCTTAGCTGACTGGACCATAGGTGTAAGAGCCTATCAAACTATATCTGCAGTTCTAAACTGTGACAGTTACATTCATTTGTCTGTGTTCCTCAGTAGCTCACACCACCAGACATACCGTGGTCTTGTAGAAATAAGAGGCAATTGCTAAAACTTTTACACCTATACTGTGTACAATTTTATATAATAGCAAATTGTGAATAGGTGAAACTTTCCTTTTCAGTAATGTATCTGTCCCTGCTTGTAGGGAATCCCACAACATCCCTTGTGTAAAGTAAAACCCTTGAAAGGGCCAAGCAGTTATTTTGAAATCATTTTTGAGGTAATCCAGAACTCTTTGCTTATACATATTTTCAAGATAGCAATGGCATTTGCATGTTTCATATTACTTAATAAAGTAATGTCAAATTTATTTACTTATATTTCTAAAATTGTTTTGTGCAACTTCAAGATGACACATTTATTTTGTTATTTATGAATAAATATCTCATCTTTCTTTGATATTATGGCTCTAAGTAGGTCTGAGATAGAACCATTTCAATGAATTATTCATGACAGTGCCATGACTCCAAAGGAGTTGAATGAAAGCTTTGTCAAGTCACTTTCGTGACTGTTTCTGTACTCTCCATGAGCCATTCCTCAATTGTTACTAATTTAAAGGATTTAGGACACGTTGAAAATATCTTGCTGATTGGTTGGGTCACCTGAGCAGAAGATCTGTGTTTTCATGCTGATTTCAGAGATTCAAAGAACCAAGCTGGATGAATCTAATTTCCCATTTTATATGGATATGTTTTCACTCCAATGAAATATGAAAAATACATTTTCCTTCTTGCAAAGAGATAATTGGAATGCAACTTGTTTGTGTACTCTTCGTCTATTTCAAAGGATTGTATATTCTAAAGAATAATTGTCTTTTTGTCTTAATAACAGAAACGATCAAGAACATTTGAAGCCCTCTTTCACCCCACAAGTCCAATACTTCTCATTCCCTTTTGTGAACCCCATATTCTCTATCTTACTAATTCAGTGTATGCTTTTTGTGTTGGTTTCTTCTCCAACCCCTAATTTTGCATTGTTGGACCAGAATCATCTTTTTCTTTCCTCTGAGGAGCTGTGCTACACTAATCTTAAGGGAAGAACCAGACATAACCAGGAAATATATGCTTATACATATATTTGGGTATGTTTGGCTTTATATATATGAGCCCCCCCCCTCCCCGATTCTACATTTACACATTTTAGTGCATTGTGAGCAGCACCATAGCTATGCAATTGTAAAAACTAAATACCACATACAGGAATGTATGATACTTTTTTTTATCTCCCACACTCAAGATCCCTGTTCTACTTTTTTGTCTGATTACCCCTGTTGGTTTTCTCATATCGAACAAAAAAAACAGTAAATGTATACATACAAATGCACTGTGCAAAAGCAAAGTATATATATATATATATATATATATATATATATATATATATATATATAAAGATATATAACTAAAACTAAAGAATTGTATGGTTGCAAAGGTATTTATGGACTCCTATAGGCACCTACCTTGTATATAGAGAGAGGTGCAATCCCCAATTAGTTTGCACTGTGGCCCACCATTCACTAGCTCCGCCACTGAAACTATACTTAAGAGTTTGAGCTTCTTTAGAAAAAATATGTTTTAGTATTATAGAGGTTTTCCAGTTACACGGGACTACCTGGAGGCAAGTCCTATAAATTATGAATCAGATCTATAAAACATTAACACTTCCTCTTATTGAATACAGTATTGTGATAAAACTAGCAAATGAACACAGATGTTTTGATGACGCAGAGGCTGCACAGGCTCTCTGGGTCAGCACTCAGCATCACGTGACCCAGCGGAGCCTGCAGGCATCGGACCAATCACCTCGCATCGGGGGCGAGGGGCATTTGGCGGGGTCCTACATCGGAAAAGGACGGAGGTCTGCAGGGCTCTCACAGTTAACAAGTAGGAGGTCAAAACTGAGAAGTAACAACCCCAGCTATTTAAAGCACATAAGGGGCAGTGTGTGTGTGTTTGGTGCACGTTTTTGTTGTCTGTGTCTGTCCGTTTTTCTCAGCTGTGGAGTGGGGTGCTTGTGTGCCTCTGTTATGGATGCTAATGAGCTGGAAGCACTGTTGGATGAAGTTAGGGGCAAAGGCCTTATGCCAAGGGGTCCGATGGGTACAGGACAGGCTGGGTACACCCATGTCTTTTGTGGAGGTCCCCCAGCACATTGTTAAGGCCCAGCTTGCAGGTTAATTCCCCATCCCACAGTGAAAGAGCCAGTATATCCCCGTCCAGCAGATGGTAGGTCCAGGAGGGTTACGGGTCACGACAGGCAGGGACCCATACCCCCCACACCAAAGAGGGCAGAGCCCACGGGCGTTGAGGGCGAGGGCCTAGAACTCTGGCCATCGCCTGTCACTTTGCCCAAAGGGTCACACCCGCGTCAGAGAGCAAAGAACAACCTGTTACCACCCCGTAAAGGGGGTGCAGGGGGTAATAGAAAAGCCGGGTGCCACAACCTGCTCCTTGAGTGAGATATGAAAGGCACTCACTACCCCTAGTTAATGCAGGAATAGCTCTCTTGGGATGACTCTGGACCCAATGATGGATGCAGCCAGCCTTGGAAGGGCTCAGGGATCTCGGTATGCAAAGAGCAGACAAGGCAATAATCGTTCCCAGTCTGGCTCCTGATCAGTAAAAGTACGGACCATGTGCTTGAGCGTCCCATTGAAGCGCTCACAGAGGCCATTGGTTTGGGGATGGTAGGGGGAGGCTGTAATGTGCCTTATGCCACACATAGACCATAATTGTTCGGTCACTTTGGCCATAAATTGGGGCCCTCTGTCAGACAAAATTTCCTGGGGAAACCCTGTCCTGGTAAAGATAGTCATTAAGGCCTCTGCCACCTTAGGAGCTGAGATACTGGATAAAACCACCGCCTCAGGATACCTGGTAGCATAATCTACCATGGTGAGAATACATTTCTTGCCTGTCTTGCTAACCCTAGCTTGTTGGCCTGACAATGTCTATGGCTACCCTCTGAAATGGTATCTCCATCACAGGGAATGACTGCAGAGGCGCACTGCTATTTTTCTTAAACGGCTGGGTCCTTTGGCACGCAACATAGGATCGACAGTACTCTTTTACATCCTGATTCAATCCTGGCCAAAAAAATACCTCCACCACCCTACACAGAGTTTTCTTCTGCCCCAAATGCCCTCCCAGAGGAATCTCATGGGCTATCTGTAACACCTTGCCTCTATACTGTTGTGGGACCACTAACTGTTTTCGTGGTTCCCTTCCTACCTCATCCTTCCCAGGCACCCTGATCCTGTACAACAACCCCTGTTCCTAGACAAAACTATCTGGATCATCCACTGATTTGCCCTGGGCGGCCCTGTCCCTTACCCCTGCTAACGTTTCATCTTCCTGGAATGCTACTCTAAGTTCTTCCCTCTTGGCCCAGCCTAAGGTCAATGTAGTAGCCAACAAGTCACTTACCCCGGGCTCTGAGTATTCCGTCTGGTCCTGGTTCATCCTGCATCCATTGGCTCTGGTTTGAGCACTTGTTAAGGGCTGTACATACTGGCTTACCATGTGACCCAAATCGTTCCCTAGCAAAACATCCGCAGGCAGGTTATCCATAACTCCTACCTCTGTGGACTTACTTCCACTGCCCCAGTCCAATTGAATGCGAGCCATGGGAATGGGAAATTGTTTTCCCCCAGCAACCATAACCCACATTTGCCTCTGTATGAAGTCTGAGGGGCGCACCCACTTAGGTAGAACTACAGTGACTGCAGACCCTTAATCACGGTAACCCACAGCCTGGTGACCCTGCACCCAGATTGGTTGTCTATGCTGCTCCCCGGAGTCTTTCTGTGCTCTCCTCACCGTGTGGATACTATGGTACCATTCTTCTGCTTCTGGCTCCCAGGGAGCTGCGTTGGGGTGTCCGGCTCCAGCATCCCATTCTCCCAAATAATTCAATGCAGACTGAGGGGGTCCTCTCTGATTCTTACGTGACAGAGTTTCAGGGGTTACGGCATATCTGCTCAGTAATACTGTACACAAATGGTTGTAATCCATGGCTAGATTTGGAGGAAGGGCCCGACAGGCTGCGCTGGCCTTTCCAGTCAACTTAGTCAACAGTAACTTGGCCTATTCTTCATGAGGTATGTCCTGTACCTTACATTGTTGCTCAAACTCTTGGATGAATCCGTCAATACTGTCTTTATCATCCTGAAACTGTTTAAAATTCTGATATGCCAGTTTGACTCTTACAGGCATCTCTGCGGGGTTGACCCCAAGCCTTTGCTGAGCTTGGACACTCACTCCTGTACGTTCTTCCTCTATTTGCTGCTTTATTAGGTTCACTCCTTTAATTACCTCTTCCAGCGTTATCTCCCCGGGGCAAAACTCTCTGAGTTCCCTGAACCTGCGTCTTGCCTCCTTTAAGATGTCATCTGGCTGTCCTTCTTCTTGCTGAGATCTTGGGGTCCTTTGTAGTGTGCTTATCCCCTCACCCAACTCCTCTTGTTCCAGCTGTTCTGCATCATACCTTCTCAAGGCTGCTATCACATCTGCTGGTTGGCCCCCCTTCTTCCGGGGCATTCCTCTTAGTTTCTGTGCCTTTCTCAGTTCTGCTGAGGACATATATATATGTCCTCATACTGCTGTTCCATCCTCAGTCTTTTCCTCTAGAGCCTCCCACCGCTGCCACCAACTGCCACGACCTGCTCCTTGAGTGAGATATGAAAGGCACTCACTACCCCTAGTTACTGCAGGAATAGCTCTGTTGGGATGACTCTGGACCGAATGATGGATGCAGCCAGCCTTGGAATTGCTCTCCCAATTATTAGGAGTGCCCAGAGATGCTTCTGGGGATCTACAGTAAGTCTGGATCAGACTGCTAGCTTGGAGAATAATTCACTCCAACACCATAATCATGATGGAAAAATTAAGAACCCTTTATTTTACATTGGACAGGTTATATGCAATCATCATCAAAGACCTGGGGGTGGCTAACCTTGAGGACGCCCTCCTGTACATATGCTGACCCATAGTAACTGGTCTCTGAGACTTCCTATTAGTCCTGGCCAATGGGCTAAGGGAAATCCCTGGGAACGGCCAGCCTTGTTCCCAAAGCCGGCCCCCTGGGCGTGGCTAAGGGGCTCATTTGAAGATTGACTGGCGACTTGTGTACATCTCCCAGATGGATAGTTAGCCCCTCAAGTGAAGGCCAGGAAACCCTGTCAGATCTGCCCCTGAGAGGTGCCTCAATGTCTGTAAAGACCCCTTTGTTCTGACCATTATCACTCAAGTGTGTTTACCTGGGTGATAACCTGGGAGACCAGATGGTTGAACTCCTTATGTGTTGCAATATGTACAGAGATGGCTACCCCCAGTACAATATGGCTGCTACTGTAATCCAGTCCCTCCTGGTAAGCACAACTAGTGGCGAACTTGAGTTATGACACCGGGAGTTCCAAAAAAGCTCCTACAGCTCATCACTATGCAAACTCTGCAGTCCCCTCTAGTTCATATACTAACAGCGCTTCTGGTGCTTTGCAGGGACGCAGTAACATGGCGACGACACGGGACAGGAGGAACAGAGTCGTCAGCGAGATGAACAGCCAGGACAGCATGGCGATGATCGACGACGTGCCGGTGACGGCACAGTGGCGAGGCCGGCGTGCCCCATTAGGGCGCAGAAGACTACAAGCAGGTATAGTCTACTGCTATTCACCCACACTCCTCTAAGGCGACAAAGGGCTGAGACTGAAGTCATTACGGTTAGGCTGAAGTTGGGCGACAGGTCATGGCTCTGGCTTTTATGTTTAAGCTGGCTGGGCAGAAGGACCTTACCAAGGAGTTCATAGTACACAAGGTGGTACGTGGCATGTTTAGTGATCGCAGACCGGATGGTAGACGGTCGATTACTTTTTCCTTGTTACTGCGATTGGAGCAAGTTTTGGTGGTAACTTGCAGGACCCAATCTCTGCTTTTCCGTACGGCTTTTTCCCTGGCGTTCTTCGGAGCGTTTTGAATAGGGGCGTTAGTCGCGAATAGCAGACACGGTTCTGGTGGTTTGCAGTTAGTGGATACCTGTCTAAAGGAAGACTCAGTGGTAATATGGTTGCGGAGGTTCACAACGGAAAAGTGTGGAAAAGGTAGAGAGGTGGTACTGCACAGAGTTGGAGGTTAGGCTTCGTCGCCATTCGCTACAAGGACTTTGAATCGGTCAGTGCAGACAAGTTCTTCGGGAAAGATAAGGTACACCTAACTGAAACCAGCTTAGAGCTGCTCATGTTAGAATTCAGGGAGTTAGCGCAGGGGGAGATTTCAGCCTCCGGGTGTCTCCCTCTTGCTCTGTGGCGGGAGGTGAGTTGCCCAGCCCACTGGCCTAAATGGGCGTTGCCCATCCACACGGGGCGTACTTAATGTAAGCATTGGGGGCCTTGGGCAGGGTCCAAGGTGTGAGGTCACTGTCCGTGGCCGGGCTCCTCCCCCTTCTTTTGATGTAAATATACATACAGTATTTATGGTAATGCTAAATTGGTTATGTAAATAAAGCTGTGGTAGTGGTTTTCTCCCACTCGGTTGCTGTGTCCATTATTTAATAACTTAAGCCTTATGGATCATGCATGGGTCATGCAAAGTATATATTTGTTAATCATTTAAAAGATTATATTTTAAACATTAAGGCCCACATTCAATTCAAGCCTCGCAAGTTGCAGGCTTGAAGTGAAAACCTTACACCATGCACTGTATCGGAGCAGTTGAGGGTGCGAATATAATCAATTAAGCAAGCCTGTAACCTCCCATTTCGAATCAGCCAATAGAAAGTGAGACTGTCATACTTACGGAAGTAAAATATGGAGGTTAGATATCATTCAACTAGATCCAGGGTTCTGAGTTACGATCAACCTCGCAAAAAAATGCAAAAAAAGAATTATTAAAATGAATGCCAATACTGTTCTAGTCCAATGGCTTGATATGTATTTACTCATTGATACCTAAGATCGTTTTAACCTCAAAATGACACATAAAAATAACATTTATTTCCTGCCGATTTGCGAGCTTGAGACTGTTGCTCAATTCATTCTAATGTCTTTCATTGCTTTCCCCGTTTTTTACAATGCAAAATTGATTTTTTATTTGCATTTACAGTGCTACGAATTGGCGTTTAACCCCTTTGCGGGTCCTCTCTAGCACATGTAGGATTTTCTCCATCATTTGCGGTTAACGTCTGTGAATACGTTTGCGAGCTTAGGGAAATTGAGCAATTGAATAGCGATTTGCGATTTTAGACTTGCGAAAGTTAAATATCAAAGGCTTCTGAAGGCTGTAAGTTACCAGTTTGACGGATGCAATTTTTTCAAGCCCGTAACTCGTAACCCAATCGGAGCCCGCAAAAAGACACAAATTAAATATCAAAGTAGCTTGCAACCTCGCTTACGGGCTCCCGGATCTCAAATTCGCACAATTGAATGGGGCTGTTAGTGTTTTCATTTTTGCACAGAAAGAGACACATATAAGAGTTCAAACTTAATTAACAACAATGTTAAGCCTTTCTTCTGCACCATCAAAGTTATAGAGATCTGCAGAGAAAACATTTACTCCCCCTAGACCAGTTTCTCATGAGACTCACACACCACAAAAGTATTCTCTCCTAGAGACGACTTTTTCTATTCACGACCGTAAAAAAAAAAAAGATTGCCGATTTGCGGGCTTGAGACTGTTGCACAATTGGTTCTAATGTCATTCATCGCTTTACACGCATTTTACAGTGCAGTATTGATTTTTAATTTGCATTTTCTGTGCTACATTTAACCCACTTGCGGGTTCTATTTGGAACCCGTAGGATTTTCTTTTACATTTGTCTAAAACAAGAAAAAAATGCTACCAGCTCAATTTATGAGAAAAACTGTTATTACACTGCATTCTGGGAAGCTGAGCTGGGACATGCAAATGTGCCCACAAATGCCTCACTCTTCAACCCATAGCCATTATTAAACATGGCTTCCTTTAAGCTTATGCATGCTGTATTAGAAAGCTTTAATGCAAAGCCAAGGTTGGATTAAACACAAGCTGATTATCCTATCCATGTACAGCTGTTTCAAGCTTACTGGCTATCATCAACATGGAGCGGCATCTCAGCTTGTGCCGTAAGCTTTATGAGTAGGTAGTTCACCACAACATTCATTTATAATATGGTGGGCAAAAGAGCGATAGAAGCCCTCCACCATACATTAGTACAGTAAATAAATTATTATCAAACATGGCTTCCTTTAAGCTTATGAATGCTGTATTACACAGCTTTAATGCAAAGCCAATTGTTTCACATATGGTGGGCTAAGAGTGATAGAAGCCCTCCACCGTGCAAAGTACAGTAGTACAAAGAAGGAATAGTACATTAATGATTCTAATTGAATGTCTAAAAAATAAGTTATATAAAATTTATAATAATATATAAAAATATATAATAAAATATATCTATATATAAACACACACATACATATATGTGTATTTGTCTGACATTTCCTAACATAACTTGAATAAGAAGCCATGTATGTGCGAATCTCTGCCTTTTAATTTTACTACTGCACAGTTCAGGTCATAGCTTTTTAACTGAGACAGAGATATTAGGTAGTTTGAAGCAGGCAAGCTCTGGGAAAAGTTTCAGGTGCTGCAGAAAATATACATTAATCATGTATTATTGAAATGCAAGCTGGAGGGTTCCATTGGCAAGTTGAGGAGGGAGGGGGAATCCCAACCCAGATGCCTCCTGAAAGCATTTGTCAGCCAGCCAAGTTTGCACAAATGAAGAGTTTTTCAGAATAGATGGAGGTCCGAGGTCATTCTGCCAGTCAGGAAATCAAACAAAAAAAAAGTCATTAGATTTAGATACACAATGAAAAGAAGTGGATTATTTGAAACCTTTCCCAAGAAGAAAAAACTCTGATAAACTAGTTAGCAAATTTAAATCTAATGCCTGATAATAACTTGACTGCAAACAGAGCATGCAGGATTCAGTGCTTCAGTCTCTAGCTGACCCCTTAGGTTGTTTGTGTGGGAAGATGCTCCTGTAATGCTAATGTCACCCAGAGGGAAGGTACACAAATGTGCCATTGCACAGCAAGGGCCTATGTGATGTGTGTGTGTGAAGCATTCTGTCAAATACAGGTGCTGTCCTTCTCACAGTGGACAAATGCCAGTGACATATTCAATATGTGAAAGACAAAGAGATTTAAAAAAAAAATAGGCATGTATATTTAAATGTGTATGATTGTAAACATAATCTAAGGTGAGTTTTAACAAATTTCATGGCCATAATTATTGAAGGCTTAATGAAGAGCTAGTGTTAGTAAAGAACATGTTTATAAAATATATTTTTTAATGGAATAAAAGCATGAGCATAATTAGGTTTTATGCTGCCCTAGATCACTCAGATTTGTGTGCCCCCATGGCCCATTTGCAGCTCCTCTTACCCCTTTCTATAACTGAAATTATAAATTTATACATGTTTATGTATGTTTGTGGTATGTCAGAAAGTATCAAGTACACTCACAGACATAAATATCGCTGTGTACAGACATTCCTGTGTAAGTGCAAACATATTTCAATGTACTGCACTGCATCTGCAAGCAACCTGCTGCCCCCCTGAAAATGCCCAGTGGGCCTAGGCAGAAACACACCCCTGAGTAACAGTGTATTTTAATAAACATGCTTCTCAGTTGTGCATTCTTTCTTGACCCAAGCATGATCCATTGGGGCTTAGATGAGGAAATAACTGGACACAACAACTGGGTGGAAGAAACATGGGCCACAGCTTTATTTAATTTACATAGTAAATTACCCAAGATCACATAAACATATATTAACATATTTGTGAGGGAAGAGCTCGGCCACGGACAGTGACCTCACACCTTAGGCCCGTGCCCAGGCCCCCAATGCTTACTCAAGGCACGCCTATGAGGTAGGGCCATGCCCACTTAGGCCAGTGGGCCGGGCGACTCACCTCCCGCCAAAGAGCAGGCACCCCTCCTGCGTCTGCAATCCCCACTTGGTCACTAATCAAAGCCAAGGCCCGCTTAACTCCCTCCGTGAACTCCAACATAAGGAGTTCAAGGCCAATTTCTTTTAGGCGCACTTTATCCGCGGAAAATAAATAGTCTGACTCCACAGCTTCAAAGTCCTTATAACAAGTCACAATGTACCCCAATTTCCGTACAAAGCTTGCCATCTGCTTGTTAATCTTTTGGCAAGCTTTGTCCAGCAAGACCGGGTCCCTGGGCGTTCCTCCAGGAACGCCTCTTTAACATTTCCGACCAAATGATAAAGAGGCCAGGAAACTTTTTTGCCCAGTGTTCTACGTTGAGCTTCATCTCCTTTAACATGCGACACATGGGAACTACCCCCAGGTCATTTGCCCAGACATGAATGAGCAGTAAGCTGGATTGTGCATAGCGATGGGCGTAGGTATCCAATAGACCCCTCGCTTGCGATTACCGCAAACCCTGAATCCCAAACCACCGCTCGTGCAAGTCCGTGACCTGAAAGCCCAGTTGTACGCTATTCCTTGTAACTGCAGCTAACCGGTAGACACCATACATGTACGAATGGCCCACGATCCATAGCTGCTTCTTTCCACCTGAAAGTAGAAAAGAACCTTTGTCAGACCGCCGACAAAGGCCGTATGTAAGACCTAAATCGTTGATACTACCATCTCCCAGCAGCATCTAGCAGACCTAACCTTGCTGTTTCCGTTGCAGCCCCAATTCGACTGGTTGAGACCCAACCGTTCCAAAGCCGATTTCAAGACCTTCCCAAACTGATACAGAGACAATGCTGTACCATCAGCATGAATTGTCAGCGAACACCGTCCCGCCGGGCGCACACTCATGGGGCAACATTCCGTACCGACCCTGTGCAGTACCACCTCCGTCCCTTCTCCAACTTGGTCCATCTTTGATCTACGCAACCATAATACCACCGTGTCTTCTCTCAGACAGGTATCCACCCATTTCAGGCCCCCTGAACCGTGTCACTTTTTCGCAGCCACCTCCCCTATACCAACCGTCCCGAAGAATGCTAGGGAAAAAGCCGTGCTGAAAAGCAGAGATTCGAAAAGGGGGTCCTGCAAATCCCTTCCAACACATGCGACAAGCGCAAAAGCAAGGAAAAAGTGATCGTCCATCTTCAGTTCTTGCCTGCGATCATCGTTAAACATACCACGTATGACCCAACGTACCAAAAACTCCTTTGTCAGGTCTTTTTGACCGGCTAGCTTGAACATAAAAGTCAGGACCGTAATCTGACGCCCCACCAAGGCTTTTGAGTCTCCTTCCTCCGCACACCGTAACTAAAAACACAGCAGAATCCCCAGGGTTTTTTCTTCTGACGTGCGCCCCCCAGCCACCTCCACCTAGTCATTCCACTTTGCCCACACTCTTTTAACGCAGCCCATGTGTGTCTGATGACTCTCGTTACCTGACCTCTCCAAGCTCCCAAAGCTCCTTGGGAACGACCTCGTCCCGCTCGTTCGTTCGCATCCTGAACCGCTCCTCATGAAACCTAGTGCGTCAGCGATGCTGTTCTCTAACCCCAGAACGTGCCTGGCTGAAAACCATAAGTTCAAGGGCAGGCAGCTGAGCACCAAATGATGAAGCAAATGCCACCGTGAGACTGTTGACCGTCTGTACTACCACCATGTTATCCATAAAGAATACCACCTGGCGGTCCCTGAAATCCGAACCCCAAATGTGGACCGCCACCACTATGGGGAAGAGCTCCAAGAAAGCAAGGTTTCTTATGAGACCTGCCGTTTCCCACTCATCTGGCAACCTAGCAGCACACCACTGACCCCGGAGGTAGGCACGAAGCCAATCGCCCCAGAAGCATCTTTGTATAGTTCTAAGTCCAAGCTAGTGGTACTACCCTTGTGTATGAGTGCAGAACCATTAAAATCTGCGAGAAAAGACAATCAGACCTTTGCATCATCCCAAATGGCTCTCAAGACCCTAATGAAATGGTGAGCACGCGTGATCCCCGCGGTCACCAAAGACAATCGCCTGCAAAAGATCCTACCCATGGAAATGATTTTGCAGGTGACGTTCAACCTTCCTAATATAGATTGTAATTACCTTAACGACATCCCCCTGGCCCCTTCAAGGGCCCCAGCTCGGCTTGGATGTCCGACACATTTTCCTGAGGAAGACTGCATTCCATTTTTTCGGAATCAATCTGAATCCCCAGGAAAGTCAACCGTGTCGTAGGGCCCTCCACTTTACTATAGGCCAAAGTCATGACACATTCTGGTAAAAACTTCCAGAATTAAACCGCACGTATCCTACAACGCCGATCCCACAAATAGGAAATCGTTCAGGTAATGAGTGATACTCTGATACCCGGCTTCTGACGGCGTGACCCACTGTAGGAAAGTACTAAATGCCTCAAAATAGGCTCACGATATGGAGCACCCCATCTACAGGCATAGATCGACAAAGTAATTGCCGTTGATGAAGCAGCCCCACAACCGGTGAATCAATGGATGCACCGGAAACAACCAAAATGCTGATTCAATGTCCACCTTCGCCAAGAGAGCGCCTATCACAGCTTTTCGAACCATCTCAGCCACCAAACAATGCATAGTAGACCGCCGAGTGCTCTTTTGCGATACCTTCGTTAACGGATCCATCCTTAGGATTAACTGGAATTTTCCACCTTCCTACTTTGGAACAACACCGACAGGGGAGATAACCAGGCCCTCTATGTGAGGGGAATGAAAGGATCTGCCATTCTGCCTAAGCAGACCTCGAACACCTGGAAATTCACGCAAACGCAAGTAAACTGACCCACAACCGCCTGGCGACAAGTCACATAGGATAGAAAACCGTCTCGGAAATCGACTTCTAAGAGGCCGGCCATGTCCCCTTTTCCTGGCAAGCTACTGTAGCGTCTTAGCCATGGCAGTATTGCAGACAGACATATGGGCGTCTTGCCCCTTGGGAGCGGGCACACCTTTTGGTCCGCTGCATCTAGTGAGGGGGTGATCCCCTCCGCAGTAATAGTATGAGTGCTTGAAGCAACAGTTGGGTGCCCACTTGCAGACCCCCTCGTTGTACGCGTAACAAGACTTGAGGCCTGTCGTGGTGGGTTCCCTGGCTCCACCAACCGAACTCCAAAAGGGAGGCACGACACACATGGGAGTCATGATGTTCAGCCAATAGGCCACCGCCTTGTCACTCCAAGCCATTGTTGCCTGGACGCCAAGTACTGATGGAACTCCTCATCATACGGCCACCATGCCATACCTCTGTAGGTTCTATAAGCATTCCTTATTTCGTGTCACTCGCCTAAGACGCAGGCCATAATGGAGAAAGCCTGAAGCCACGTATCAAAAGTCAGCAGAATGATTTTCGACGATCCTCGCCTTCCCTGGCACCTCTGTCGCTACCCTCCTGTTGCTGCGACATAGGAAGCAAAGAGAACAACTCTATGAACTCCCTCCTCCAGATTTTCTCCTTCATATACGACTATGGGTCTCATGGACCCATCCGACACTCTGGTACCTTCACTAGGAAATGGACGCGGACAGGGTTGTTGTCCCAACTAGCGGCGATGTGGCCGCTATTGCGCCCCCCCCCCCCCCCGGGTTAATCCCCCTGTAGGGGATTGCTCGGGCCATGCGCTCTTGGCCAGCCCGCCTACACATGCCCTGATGTCCCGGTCGCTAACCGTGATATAGACTTCCCATGTAAGTGTTCCCTCCTTTCAGCTCCTTCTAACGGTGTTGTTGGTGCAAGCTCATCTGCTACTGGAAGCCTGGGCGTGGAGGCCACCAACAGAGTATCCCTGCGTTCTTCATGACGCACTAGGGATTCGGACTATCTGGCTCTCCGTGGGCTGCGACCTCTCTCTGATCCCGTGCAGGTACAGCTGCAATGGCAGAACCTCCTGCTCCTTGATCTGGATCTCCGTCTTGTCCTGGGAAGGCAAGATGAACAGTCAGTAGCCCTCTGTTGCCTGCACGTGGGCGTCCAAACCATCAATTCCTCACCAGAGGACCAGTCAGAGTCACCTGCCATTGCGCGATCAGAGTAAGCTGGTACCACCATAATTGCCAAAGCCCGCTCTCAGTCACTGTCTGGGACCTTGGGAGGGCCCGGCGGACAGTCCGCTTGCAAGTCTGTACCAGTCGTCCTACGCTGTGGCCTAGCTGGTGTGCAGGAGAAAAATAATGGACTGTACCTGGTTGGCGTCTTCCGGATCCTAGCGGGGCGCACCTGCCATGCTGCCTTGGTCACCACCAGCACGTCATCGATTATGACTTGGCTATCTTCGCTGCTCATCTCTGCAACGACTCTGCGAGTAGACTGCATGCCCAGCTCTGCACCACTGTTGCGTCTTCCCTGCAAAGCACCAGAAGCGCTGTGAGCATTTTTAAGACAAGAGACCGCAGGATCGTCACAGTGGGGGGATGTAGGAGCTTTGTTAGAGCTTCCGGCTTTTCTATTACCCCTTCCGCCCCCCTGTACGGGGCGGTGCTGGGGAGTTGCTTGGTCTTGAAGGTGGGCGTGACCCCTTGGGCAAAGTGATTGGCGGTGGCTGGGGATCTAGGCCCTCGCCCTCACTGGCCGTGGGCCCTGCCCTTACTGGTGTGGGGGAGATAGGCTCCTGGCTCTCCTGAACCTCACCCGTAGCCCCCTGGTACTCTTGGCCCAATCATCCTGTGGACGGCTGTCGTCTGGCTCTGGGTTAGTGGGTTGGGGAAGTGACTCACAGACCTCTCCTCTATTGCACAGGACATCAGCCACAACAGGGCCTGTGCAATGTTAAGAAGATCCTCAGCAGAAGACTGAGGCGCCCCAAGCCTGTCCTGCACCCATCTTACACCATGGCTTAAGGCCCTTTCCCTGATCTCAGCCAATAAAATGTAAAGCTCCTTAGCATCCATAAGAACATGGAGCAGGAACCCACACACAAAAGAAGGGATAAACACAGGCCACTACACACAACCACCTAGCCACTTATGTGCTGTAAAGCTGGGGATGTATTCTCAATTTCCACCGGTACTCAACACTGACACACCACTGGAGCCACGCGACCTCCGTCCACTCCCTATGATGGCCCACATGGGACTAACAAGAAGCCTGAGGGTGGTAGTCTCGCCCCCCAACGCCATCTACCTATCCCGAACGCCACAGGCTCCGTCGGGTCACGCAACGCTACATTCTGACCTTGGCAGCCTCCGCCCCGGACTTTATCACTTTGTAAGCAATGCAAATACATAGAATCCCTAGTTTTAAATGTTAACAGTAATACACATACAGCCTAGTGATATAACCAGATATTACATGAATGTGTATATTTGAAAAGAACCCCTATATTATGGTATGTTAAAAGAGGAATTGTGATAACAAGCCAGAAATCCCAGATCCTGTGTGTTTATTGTTAAACAATCATATTAATTTCAAAGATTTTTGTATTACACTGTAACTATTGCCATGTGTCTTGCTTCATACAACATTTGCAGCTTTGTGTTCTAGTGGCAATTTTATTTTCATAACTTGTAAAGTAATATATTAGATCACGTATTTAAAGATGTCTGGTGTAGTAAACAAGAAAACAATTCCATCTTTGATAACTCCATTCCATTTTAAATAACTTACTTTGATTAAGTCAGACTGGCAGCCTAATCACTTCTGGTAGTGTGCCCAAACTTCCTTTATTGTTTTATGTTCCCTGTTGGCCAATCAAAATTGTTTACATCGACCAAGCCAATCTTATTGGCTGGCAGCATACATAAGAAAATAAAGTAAGTTATGGGGCAGTACACAAATCAAAGAGATTGTCAGCCCATTTTCATAAGAAAGTAATGCCTGTACTGTCCTTTATTAGTACTTTATAGTTGGTGTTAGGCACCCGGGAAACATCTAAAAGTCAATAAACAAATTTTCAGTTTGTTATGTTTAAAAAAGTTGGTTGTTTATGAGGAAATTAACATTGAAGATTGCTGGTTTTCCCTTGATCTTTAGGCTGGAGCTCCTCCCATCTTTTTAAACCAGTTATTGTCTGTGCAGCACAATTCCCTAGGCTGTCAGTAAAGCTGTGCAGTAATGGGACCGCAGCAGGCAAATCAGCTGTGGACTTTGTCACAGTTTGCAAAGGATCACAAGCAAACAAGCAATTTTCAATAGGTTTTCTTACAAAATATTATATATATGTCTGTGGTAGTGATGTCGCGAACATCAAATTTTCGGTTCTCATACAGCGGATTCAAACTTCCATCAAATTATTATTATCGTTTATTTATAACGCGCCAACATATTCCGTAGCGCTGTATATAAGATATGTTCAAGACAAAGATACATACAAATTAACACATAATAAAACAAGGAGGGCCCTGTCTTTGAGTTTGGAATCCAGTGTCCATGGTGCTTAACCTAAAACACCTAGTGGATGTTCGCGAACAGGCGAACCCGGCGAACCGCCATAGACTTCAATGGGCAGGCGAATTTCAAAACCCACACGGACTCTTTCTGGCCACAATAGTGATGGGAAAGTTGTTTCAAGGGGACTAACACCTGGACTGTGGCATGCCGGAGGGGGATCCATGGCAAAACTCCCACGGAAAATTACATAGTTGATGCAGAGTCTGGTTTTAAGCCATAAAGGGCATAAATCACCTAACATTCCGAAAATTGTTTGGAATAACATGCTTTAAAACATCAGGTATGATGTTGTATCGATCAGGTAGTGTAAGGGTTACACCCGCTTCACAGTAACAGACCAATCTCCCCGTTTAATACACCGCAAACAACCGCAAACAGTCCCTTTGCACAACCGCAAACTCCCCATTTGCACAAGGTTGGATACCAAGTTAGCCATGTCCCGTTCCTTGTCCTCACAGATGTCATTGAAGGTCTCTTCCTCCACCCAGCCACCAAGGGTCCCCGAAAGGTGACAACAAGCCCCCTGGGACGCCTGCTGTGTTTGGTCTTCCACCTCCTCAAAGCCACCTTCCTCCTCTGACTCCTCTTCTTCAGACTCCTCTCTCTCCGTTGCCTCTGTCTGCGTTATTATAAGGTGTGTACTGTTAAGTAGTACTATTCCTATCGGTTTAATCCCTGTTATGTCCACTATTAGGGGACATGTATATGGCATTGATTTTTGGAACAGGGAGATGGAAAAAGATGCTTGGTCGGACCTCGTACTTCGAATTTGGGGCACTGCACGTGAAATGTAATGTGCCACCAGATAGGAGTGGTGTATTAAGTTGTACTATTTATTCCTATCAGTTTGATACCTGTTACGTCACCTATCAGGGGACGTGTATATGGCATGGATTTTTGGAAGCGGGAGATGGAAAAAGATGCTTGGTCGGTCCTCCCACTTTAAATTTGGGGCACTGCGCGTGCAATCTAAGGTGCCACCAGATATGAGTGTCACTGTGCACTGGCATAAGTTGGCAGATTAGGCGCTGTAGGCGTTACACACACGCCTGTAGGCAGGCAACTGATATTCAATCGATTACAGTCAAAAAAGTGTTGTTTTATGTCACTGTACACTACGGTTGCACCAGATATGACGTATCACTGTGCACTGGCAAAAGTTGGCAGAGTAGATGCAATAGGCTTCACACACACGCCTGTAGGCAGGCAATTGCTATTCAATCTATTACAGTCAAAAAAGTGTTGTTTTATTTCACTGAGCACAATATAAGCTGTAAACCTGACACAGGCAGGCAACTGAAATTAGATTACAGGAAAAAAATGGTTATTTTCAATGTATAGTACACCACCAGGTATGAGTAGTGAAAATAAGCACAATATAAGCTGTTAGGTGTTAGCCTGTCACACACACATGCTGGCAGGCAGGCATATGCAAATAGATTACACAGAAAAAACTTATAAAATAAAATAAATGATGTTCTAGCCCTAAAAAGGGCTTTTTGGGTTGCTGTCCTTGCAGCAGATATCAGATGAGTCCTTCAGGTCTGTAATGGAAGCTACATACACAGCCTGGCTATCTATTTCCCTATTAAATCTCCAGCAGCTACACTATCTGTCCTCTCACAACGAATGCAGCTTCAGAATGATTCTAAAATGTATGCTGTCCTTCAGATGGAAGGCTCTGGAAGGGAGTGTATGCTGCTGATTGGCTGGAATGTGTCTGCTGACTGTGAGGTGCAGGGTCAAAGTTTCCTCAATGATAAAGTAGAGGAGGCGAACCGAAAAGCGCATCTGTTCGCCGTCCGATGCGAACGCGAACATGCCAAAATCGACGCGCATAGTCCGCGGGAGAACTGTCCGCGACATCTCTAGTCTGTGGTCATCAATAAAATACATTTTCCACCCAGGCTGCTGCCAGTAGCAGCAGGCCAGTCCCGTGTAGTGGACCCTGGTACTTTGCAATTGCAAAAGGATGGGACAGTTAAATTATTAATTGCCTAAGTGCAAATGTTAGCCAGCACATAGCTTATTTTGAAAAGAATGGCATGCATAGGCTTACACATATATATAAAAAAAACAACAACAAAAAAACACTTATTGTAATAAATGCATATTTATTATTTAAAATGTTCATTAATATTAAGTTGAAAAAAAATTATATGTTTTCAGTGGTTCTTTAACAATGATGCATAAGAAAATCAATAATGCAGACCCTGTTCATGCCAAGTGCTTTTAATGAACTGTGCCTTGAGTTTTATAAAATGCAAATTTTCTTTCAAGTTCACAATCCATGTGGCAACCTTCTATGCCACCTCCACATATCTCCGCTGGACATCTGATATTATTCTACAGAAAGGATTTCTCTTTAATCAACTGAAAACACATTGCGAACAAAAACTCTTCTTATTTAAAAGTTTAACTTTACTTTCATCAATTTATAATCAGAGTTCCTCTGCTATGTTTGATTCCTAACAAACAAGGATAAAAGTCTTGTGCCCCCATTGCTAATGAGATGATAAAACAGCAGGGATCAAGTTTTTAATTACTACGGGCTATGCACTAGAGAGGTACCAATGGTATTTTCTATGGCATGTCTAAGTTGTAACTTCAGGCTTATGACAGTCATGCTGTGTTGCTCTTCCTTTGATGATCTCTCATCTTTGTCTCCTGAGAACATAGGGAAATTTTGGAGATGGGTTCCTCGAGGCTCAAGCTATTATTGTTGCAACCTGGCACAGGATCTACTGTAAGATTACCACCACTTGTTGAGCACCATGTGATTTTGTGTATTATTTAAAAATTGCAGATTAATGCAGAAAGGATCGAGTCATCATGACACAGATTCTCTATTTAGCATTTTCTATTGGAAGCGTCATTACATCTAGTAAAACATAAATATATGCCAGCATCAATTCAACATTTGTGAATATTTTATAGGCTTATTGTGCTGCCTCATATTTGAAATATTATAACTATTTCAAGTCCACTGACTGCACTGTTATCTGACTAACTAATCACATTGAATGGAATTTACTCGGGTGCAATAGCCCTCAGTGACCTGCAACCCAGTATCTCAGGTCATAATATGAATAACCCTAATCTTTTTCCACTGTAAAAGCTAACCATACACAGAATATTGTGAGTTACCTTGTCATGGTGAAGAGTCTTGTGTACAACAATGAAGCAGTGAGTTATACCATAAATGGTCCCCCAAGATGGGCAGGCCATAGCAAAGAGGTCCGACAAATTTGGCTGCTTAAAATTACTTTAACAAATATTACTGGAAAGTTCATTCAGTTAAATATAAAAAAATAAAAATGGTTTTCTTTGTTTTTTTAAAACATTTTGCTCAATATAAATTTTACTTAAAGGGATCTTTTTTTTTACCTGAAACCATTCTGTTGCCTGTTGAACATCTCTCTTTTTAGATTTAGGGACCCAGTAAACGAAGTTTACTAGATCCCCTAAAAAAAATGTATGCTTTAATTTTGCTTTCTTACTTGCTTTTCCCTATAGTCCTGCAGAAAGCCCTGGCAGTTGTTAATCCCATAATCTCACTTTGCAAATATAAAATTCCTCAAGTTTCAAAGTCTCCTTCCAGATCAAGTTGATCTGCTTAATGTGAAATGTTATATTCCATGGCAACATAATTGCATATAAAAAAAATAAAAATAAAGTGTAGTTCTTCAAAATAGTAAGAACTATGAGCCCAATTCTATTAGAAGCCCACAAATGCCTCTAATTTTGTCCTCAAGCTCACAAATTCTGACCTGAGGGCCGAACTTGTAAACCCTGCCTGCGTTCACAAGCGTTATGAGGGTGTGATTACATCACATTCGCATAGTGAAACCAATCCCACAATTTAAGAGTGCTCCACAGCCTTAGGATCCATTAGAAAACAGACTAATGGATCAATGAGTGTCAGGGAGAGATAATTAAGCTGCGAGCTACTCGCCCATGCATTGACTGTGTTGTACATTTTCACAAATTAGCATGCAGGTCCCGGAACTGGAGGGTTTTGGTCTTGGAGAATGAGAGTAGGCGATTTTGGAGAGTAGGTTATTGTAGTTTTATTGTTTTCTATTTCTTAAATACTTATTTTACACTTAAAGGCATATGAAAGTGAGGTGGGTTATGAATGCATCCTGTAGAATGCATCATAACCCACCTAGCAAAAAATGTTTGCATGAAAAAATGCAAAAAATGTTTGCAGCAAAGAAAAAAATGTGCTGGCGGTGATGTGGACACCCCCAGCAACTGAGATTTGCATATTGGATATCATGCTAGAACAACAATTTTGTTAATGTTTGTGAGCTAATACTCTTGAAAACTATACATTGCAGCACTGTTCAGTATCAGCATTCCCCTTTAGTGTTATTAACCGAATGACAGATATTATTACTAATTAATTAATACAAAAACACTTGGTATAATTTCACAAATTATTATTGGTATACATCTTGCCACATGCTCAATATCAGTGGCGTGGGACTTTACAGGATGGGTGCACCCAAGATTGTCCTAGATGGAGGTGAGTTTGCTGTTGCTCCCTCTGCCCCTCCACAGCCTCCATGCATGTTTGTAGGCCTGCCTGATGACCTGCAATCCCCCTTGTCCTGATTTGTCCCTGTGCCTCTAACAGCATGTTCCTTACTTGCTCCCTGTGACAACACAGTGCCTGGTCTGTGCTATCTAGTGATATATAAAAGTAGCCAGCATCAATGTCTCCCCCCTGCTGTGTTTACGGCCAGAGGCTGCCCATGCTGACATTTCTCCCATCCCATTTTCTTTGAGCTAAGCTTCTAGCTTAGCATGAATATGGATAGATGATCTGTGTCAATAGTGTGCTGAGGGGCTGATCAGTAGTGTTGAGTAGTGCTGGGTATTATTTGAGGTGTGTCTATCATTTTAATAGTCATTGCACTAGAGAAGCTGTTCGCTGTGCGTTTGCAGATTGGTATTAACCTCTTGTGTAGTGTGGTGTATGTTCCCCTGGTACTTGATATATGTCATGTGGTGGTGTAATATTGCCAATAGTTTTTGTTCTAATATAGATATGATGACTAAAATAAGTAAATTAATATATTTATACTAGGAACTTGCCCGTCAAAAATGACGGTAATAAAATTGTAATGCTGGCAATGCTGTTTGCCACACAATGTGAGGCTTTTGCTCCTCATTGCGAGCCCCGCGCTGAGCGCCTTTGGCGCTCATTTGGAGCCTCTCCCCCGTGTACTTCAACATTCCTGCTTTGATCTGATCACCTTCGGCGCTTATCGCAAGCCCCATGCTGAGCGCCTTTGGCTCTCATCGCGGGGCTCGCAATGAGTGCCTTCGGCTTCGTACTCATGGCGAGCCTTTCCACACGCCTACTGTATGGACCCCTCATTGCAGGTTTCGTTACCCTGCAAGTTTTGTGCTTGGGAATGCCATGTGTCTCTTTCCACCATCCCCCCCCTGCATCTTTCTCCTCTGTGTGTCTGCTGTATGTGTGCGTGTTACGCGCTGACTGCCTATAGTTTTTTTTTCAAAGTCCCGCATGCCTGGTGCTGTGGTTGTTACGGTCTTCACCATCGTGTATTTTCTAAGTCCTGTGTGCCTGCCTTTGTTCAGCCTCGTTTTCATCCAGTTTCAGAAATTTTACGTTTTTAGGCCGCCATTTTTTTCTTGCTTTTGGACTGCGAAAAAATGCCAAATATGGCTCAAATTCGCTTGCAACCTCACTCCCAGGCTTCCTGGCTCTCCCCCTGTGCTGTGTGTAAATATTTTTGTTAAAATATTTTGCTGTTTTTTCTGGTTTTTAGAGTTATGTGCTTGGTTCACAATTGCGACCTTCGAAGCCTACGTCCCGAGTGCTTCTACGGCTTGCCTCGCAGTGCAATGGGCGCCTTAGGCGGTCATTGCAGCCCAAGTCCTGCGTGCTTCAACTGCTCACCTCGCTTTGCCTAAGTCCAGCGTGGTTCAATGGCCCGCTTTGCGAGTCTCAAGGGCGGCCCTCACTTTACGATGGCCGCAAGTTCGTGACCAACATTGCAAACGTCACCAACATCGCAAGATCCACAACTATATATGTGATTTTTCAAATGCACATTTGAGCCTCTGTGAGTGTTACTTATTATGTGTAAGGCTGTTCCTTTTTTTTTGTGTGCAATTTAGTCATGTTCTGTAATTGCTTTTAATGTTACCATATGCATGACCATTCAAAATTAATAAAAAAAAAACAAAAAACATTTATTTGCCTATTTGTTCCTTGGAGACTGTTGTGCAATTAAATATAATGTATTTCCATGGATTCCCATGCTTTTAAAGTACAATATTGTGTGTTTACTTGCTGTTACAGCTTTAATAAGTGTTTGAAAAATGCCTTGGGAGTACTGTGTAGAAAAATATTTTTGACTGAAACTTAATACTTTCTTAAAGACTTTATTTGCGAGATAGCTATGGGTCTAATAGAATATCGATTTTGTGTAACTATAATTAGTTAGCACTCCTAATATTCGAGCTGTACTAAAACCAATGGAGTTCTTAGGCTGATTTTGCGTCTTTGGCTGGCCCGTAGTGATTGTGGGCAGGTAACTTGTAATTTGAATGCAATTAGCTAATAGAATATGTGACAATATTAAGAGTGATTTCATGTGTGCATACATAAGTAAGGGCCGCCCTTGAATTGGGCAATAGCATAGGGCCCTATGGCATCCAGTTGTGGGTAACTCAGAAAAGATGAGAAATACTTTGTGAACATGGTATCCTGTTCTGTATGCATTTATTTTTCTCTTTTGAATTTCCTACGATTGAATGAACAAGGTTGAGTGGACATTGGATTTGAGAGAGTATTAAGAGCAACTCAGTGGGAAATCTTTGAATATACAGTAACTCAATTGGGAACATTCCAAAGGTTTTTTTCATATTATAAAGACATTTTTTTGTAAGTAGCATTTTTTTAATTATTTTGTATTTAAATCACACTTGTTTGATTGAATACAGCATTTTGGGGAATTAAAGATATTTTGAATATCTATTTAGAAAGAGTTTATCAATTTTACACTGTTGATTCTTTTTGTCTGTATATGTTTTTTGATTTCTTTTTATATTTGAGCTCATCTGAATGTTTGATAATTGGAGCACTCTTTGACACTGCATTTTTTGCCAAATTTGTTGGCATAAGACAAGCAACACTTTCACAGCAATATCTTGTATGATTATAAACAGCTCAGCTGGATGTCCATGAACTCCTGCAGCCTTGTTATCAGCAAGGCTTTTTCTGGGCCATCTCACTTTACTCTCCAAGATACATGGCTCCAGCTCATTTTACAAACTATTGAGGTTATCAATGTTGTTAAAATCCTTCCTATATGGAGCTTCTGTGTATTCCTGTCACTTCTTCTTTATCTGATTTGCTTCTGTTAAGTCCCTACCATTATTGTCTTTTACAATGCCCACTTCAGCAAAAAAAGATTCCCTTTCGATACCCAATTTTCTTGAAGAGATCTCGTGATTTTCCTATTCTATTCTCTTCTTCTATCTCTTTACATAGCTTATTATAAGATGTTTAATTTCCTCTTCTTGCTATCCCCTGGAACTCTGCAGTTAGTTGGACAAACCTTTTTGTATGTCCACTACCTTTCACTTTTACTTTTTTCCTGGACTACTTTCAAATCATCATCAGATTATTTAGTTGTCTTTCTTTTAGGGATATTCTTACTTGCTGTTTTCTGAATTATGTCACAAACTCCTGTACAAGAACTTGCATTATATCTACCATTTGTAGCCGTTGAAATCTGTTATTTACCTTTACCTCCACTGCATATTCACAGGGGATATTATTTATATTAATATCTGCTTGGTCTGATGATTTCCCTTTTTTTCTTCAGTTTAATTCTTTGCAATAAGGAGCTCATGATTTGAGCCGCAGACAGCTCCATGTCCTGTTTTGCTTACTGTAAAGATATCCTCCATATTTGGCTGCAAAGTATGCAGTCAATCTGATTAATTTATTGTCCATGTGTAGAGTGTATGTAGAGTCAATTCTACTAATCTCTGACCTTCTTCATTTTGTACTCCAAGAACAAATTTGTCCATTATTTTAGGTATCTTTTGGTTCCCTGCTTTAGCATCCCAATTTCCAATGAGTAGATTAAAATCTTTTCTTGGCGTTATATCTATGAGGTGCTGCATATCTTCTTAGAATTGGACAACTTCAGCCTTTTCAGCATCCATGGTTGAAGCATAGACTTGGATCACTGTGATGTTAAATAGCTTACTTGAATTTAAATTGAAGTCAATTGAGCAATTGAGCACTGCTTTGGTCACCCTTTGATTGATTATGAAGGCTACTCAATTTCTTTTGCAAGATTCTTGACCACAATAGAAAAACTAATGATTGTCAAATATGAAATGTCCCATTCATGTCCATTTGAGTTCACTAATTCCTAGGATATTCATTCTTCGTCTTGTCTTCTCCTGTTTTACCAAGCTCAGTTTGCCTTGGTTCATAGTTCTAATGTTTCAGGTTCCTATCCTGAATTGTTCTTTGCGTCAGCAGACTTGTTTATCCCTACCAGACACATCAACAGAAGGGCATCCTCTCAGTAGATCTGTTTCTACTCATTCTCAACCTCTTCCCCAGTTATTGGATCACAATTTGTTAGACCTTTCTCTATGACCTGCCCATCTGAGTGACCCTCCGTGGTATAGGCCACAGCTTCATTGAAGTACACAAGTAATAAGGTTGTGATCCAGAAAGTGGTAAAGTATAAAAAAAATATTCTTGACAAATCCAAGAACGTCCTTCTCATTAAACACTAAACAGAAGCTATTTGATAAATAACTTTAAAACAGAGTAAACATGCTGCTATTGATAAATGTTATATCACACTATGCCCATGCCATGGTCCTGCCATTTATAAGTCTGTTTGAGCCAATACCAGTCTAAAATGATGGATTTAGTCATTGGATCATGAATCTGTAAAATGCTTTGTATCACAAGCTAAATTTGCTAATCATAACTTTATGGTTTTACATATTCCACATTTGAAGTCTTCATTCTCCCTTTTCTTTCTATAAGAGTATTTTTTTTCAGAATATAATCCCTGGCATTTGAGAGCAGCATGCACCAGGTATACTATTTAAAGAAAAGAAAAAAACTTATTGATAGAGCCAATGAAGCCACCAAGACTTTTTGTTTGTTAGGCTGGATGTTTATCTTAACATTTTTACAGCTATGCGTCCAAGCCTTTTTGAACTTCCTTTTCATATAAGATTTTTCGATTAGGGTTTTTCAAGTTCTAATATTTGAACAAATCACATAACACATTAATATGAACACGTAAGTGCTTTGTAACACCTCAAAATAAATTGTGTTATATATTTTTGCATAGATTTACATTTATTCTGTTTATTCATTCATGTGTTATGTTTATTCTAAACTAAACATTTTAAGTTCCACAATGAAAAAGAATGTTCAAGCAGAACCTTATTATCCCCACCATGAGTGCTACATATGTTGATCTACTGTAATCTCTCTGTAATATCTGTCTATAATTTGTAAAAATACACACTTCAGTTTTGTTGAGCTAGACTGGCTAGAAACTTACTTTAATTTCACAATATATAAACTTTTCTTTAGGGCAGAATACATGCAGTAAGAATGTTTGCTGTCACGTCCTTAGGGCATGATATATGCGAGTGCTATTTACTGAGGAAAGTGATATGAACACATTTCTTTTTCTGTGCGTGAGATTAATCTG
Organism: Discoglossus pictus; assembly: GCA_027410445.1. NCBI lineage: Eukaryota > Metazoa > Chordata > Amphibia > Anura > Alytidae > Discoglossus > Discoglossus pictus. The sequence continues at coordinate 430,794,217 of CM050163.1, read as the reverse complement.
CATTGCTACTGTATTTCGGCCCCCTGCTATGTGGAAATGTATTTTCTGCTTCTTCCAGTTCCTGACCCAATTAAAAGGATCAAATCTGATTTAAATCCTTTGAGGAAACTGTTGCACACCCACTGAACTCTTATCTTTTTAATTTCACAATTCTTTGTAGCCTTTACCAAGATATTAACCAACTTGTAATAAAGGAATAATAGAAAAATAAAGAAAATATTTGGAAGATTTTAAATGCTAGCTCTCTCCTCGCTGGCTTTTCTCTCCTATATAAGTCCTTTTACTCTTCAGCTTGTGTTTGAAAATATGACTCCCACCTCCCATTCTCATTTGTGTATCAAATGGATGTTTCATAAACGTTGATTGGTTTTTGTACGGAATATCAGCGGTTTTGAGTCCAGCACTCAGCTTGAGACCAGCAGATTATTCATCAGCATCCCAGGCAGGGGGGACCATTCTCACTCGCTCTGTGGAGTGGAAAAAATAGTATTCTTTTTTCTTCCTGTTTCTATCCCCTTTGTCACAAAAGACATTTATGTTCTGAAAAGGATATATGTAATTATGAATGTTGACCATGATGCAGCACACACAGAGTAATTTTTGGTCCATCGTTATTTACTTCCTAATATTTTACGTTACCAAAAGGGGGACACATAATGTTTAAAAGTGATGCACTATTTGCTAATGTTATAGTACAATGGCGTCAGCAGCAAATACAAATATTCTAGATGTAGCATGTGTGCACTTCATGTGTGTACACTATTCTTTGAATAAATATATACTAGAGAACACAAAAAGTCCTGGAACCTCTCATTATCTGTGAGTCTTTGGGGAAAACTTTAGAAATGGCTGGGTTAGAACAAATTAATTCCTGCCTTAATATGGGACTGTCCCTTGAAAAAAGGAACAACTGGGAGCTGCAAAGGAAACATTCCCGTAAAGGGGGACAGTTTTGTAGTATGCAAATACTATAGAGAGTTGTTTTTTTATGTATTATTATGGGAACATGTCAACAAACTAGATCAGTGCTGTCCAACTTGTATTGTATAAAAGGCCAGATTATTATTGTGGACTGGATTGAAAAGCATAAACTGAAAAATATCTTTGATATACATGCCATGGAGATCAGAGCTGCTCGTAAGCATCTTCCAGGACCTCAATGGAATATATGCTTAGGATAAATGCCACAGAGGTCCTTGCAGAATCTCCATGGTATATATCTTAGGTCCAGCACCTCCATGGCATCTAGCATAGTTTTAGTGCCATGAAGGTTATGTAGCTCCATTAGGGACCCCAGTGGTTTGGGTGCCATGGAGATCATTTAAGATTAATGTTTAGGTGCCATGTGGATCTCGGTAGCCCCCCATGGTTATACATTTTAGTGGAGATCATGTGAGAGAATCCCCTGGGGTTTATTTCTGCATGTGGGAGGGGAAAATACTTGGGTATTCCCTGCGCTTATAGCAGTGATGGCAGTGGCGTCTTAACCATGCCATGGGAAGGGGTTTATGTAGCTAGATGGAGGGGGTGTTAACACAGAAGTGCTGCACAGTTTAGATTACTGAGCTCACAGCTCAGTAGTCTGTGCAAAAGTGCTGTGTGGGGACCATAACAGCATCAGGGCTGCGGTCAAACAGCCCTGATGCATGGTACCCAGTTAACGGTGGGGCTTGGAGATGTTGGGATTGTGATGCGTACATTATCTGGACACAAAAAGGTTGCTGCAGTCGATTGGGCCCTCAGTACTTTAATACAATACTTTACAATACGTACTTTACAATACGTAGAGTCTTAGGACATTATAAAAAGAAACTCAAGCATGCATTGCATAAAGGATCACTACAGTGTTATTTTACCGTATTTTAAGAGAAAATAATCTTCTTCTACAGGTTAAATACTTTGAATGCACAAAAGCTTAGAGTAGCAATACTTGATATGAGACAATTCTTATGGTGAGTTCTTAATTGGATTATTGTGAATTGTATTAATTTACAGGGTACCTCTCTGCTGGAAAAGCAGCTCAAACAAACATCTCAATTAATAGCTGCCCACAATAAATAATACATTTTTATAAAAGTGATTAAAGAGTGTATTTTTTTTTTTCTAGAAACATTTGCCCGTTAGCAATCCAAGAAAGCATTTTATAAATGTATGACTACAATGTTACTTTAATGCATACTGTAGGTCATATATAACAGCTAATTAAATAAATGGTATCCATTGATTTGTATCTCTAGTATACAGTATGTTGAATGTTTACAGAAGCGCATTTCTGTCTAGGCCCAGCATAATTTAGGAGACATCAGGTGTATATGTATAGAGGTGACTATAATTAGTGACAATGTCTGCAAGTGTAATTTACACTTTATAATATACTGTGTTATATATATATATATATATATATATATATATATATATATAAAACGAATAATACATTAAAAAAGCCCATTTGCATGTCTAAAAGAATGCCAATGGGCTTATTAATGTATTATTCGTTTTCTGTACTTTGTACGGTGGAGAGCTTTTCTCACTTTTGTGCTCACCATACACTAAATGATTGTTGTGGAATACCCAATCCTACAAAATCTATTGCACAAACCAGAATCTACCTCCTACTGATGATAGCCAAAAGCTTGAAACAGGCCTGTATATGAGTGATTCTTGGTTTGTGTAAAATCCAACCCGATGCTTTGCTTAAAAGCTGTTTAATACAGCGGACATATGCTTTAAGGGAGCAATGTATAAAGTTGCTATTTTTGGATTAAAAGAGTGAGGTACATTGTATTCTCATTTGCATGTCCCCGCCTTTTAGACATGCAAATGGGCTTATTAATGTATTATTCGTTTTCTGTACTTTGTACGGTGGAGAGCTTTTATCACTTTTGTGCTCACCATACACTAAATGATTGTTGTGGAATACCCAATCCTACAAAATCTATTGCACAAACCAGAATCTACCTCATACTGATGATAGCCAAAAGCTTGAAACAGGCCTGTATATGAGTGATTCTTGGTTTGTGTAAAATCCAACCCAATGCTTTGCTTAAAAGCTGGTTAATACAGCGGGCATATGCTTTAAGGGAGCAATGTATAAAGTTGCTATTTTTGGATTAAAAGAGTGAGGTACATTGTATTCTCATTTGCATGTCCCCGCCTTTTAGACATGCAAATGGGCTTATTAATGTATTATTCGTTTTCTGTACTTTGTACGGTGGAGAGCTTTTCTCACTTTTGTGCTCACCATACACTAAATGATTGTTGTGGAATATATATATATATATAAATAAATAAATAAAATAAATAGTATATTTGTGTTCACACTTGAATGCCTAAAACACAGTTATTACATTGTATTCTGGTAACCTTGGCATGGCCATGCAAATGTGCCCACAAAGGCTTCACTCTTTAATCCAAATACTATTTTAAACATTGCTCATTTTAAGCATATGCCTGATGTATTACAAAGCTTTAACCTAAATACGCCTCTTTCTATAAAGAGATATAAATTTCAGACACTGCGAGTCTGAGCCTTTGGTTCTCATTTCTCACCTTTTAATCTTTAGTTCCTGAGGCAGAGGGGCTTTCTAATTACTGTATACACTCGAGTATAAGCCGACCCGAGTATAAGCCGAGGCACCTATTTTACCACAAAATACTGGGAAAACTTAGTGACTTAGGTATAAGCCGAGAAATGTGCTGCCCCCTGTGTCCCCCTATTGTGTCCCCCCTCTCCCTCCACTGTGTCTCTACCCCCTCCCTCCTCTGTGTCTCTTCCCCTCCTCTCCCTCTCCCGTGTCTCTCCCACCTCCCTCCTCTGTGTCTCTTCCCCTCCTCCACCTTTCCCGTGTCTCTTACCCCCTCCCTCCCCGTGTCTCTTCCCCTCCTCTCCCTCCCCTGTGTCTCTTCCCCCTCCTTCCCTTGTGTCTCTTCCCCCATCTCCCTCCCCTGTGTCTCTTTCCCTCCCCCAAATTTATCATCCTCCTCAACCCCCTCCTCATCCTCAACCCCCTCCTAATCCGCCCTCCTCCTCCTCAACCCCCCTCCTCATCCTCAACCCTCCTCCTCATCACTTTACCCCTCTCTAAATACTTCCCCCTCTCCCTTTCCCCTCTTTTACCTTCCATCAGCTGCTCCTCTGCTCGTCTTCCGGCTGTGTCGGGACCCGGACAATTCTAATGACGTTAGCATATGCCTGGTCCCGACACAGCCAGAAGATGCGCAGAGGAGCAGCTGATAGAAGGTAAGAGAGGGGAAGGGAGAGAGGGAGGTAACTAGAGAGGGGTAAAGTGATGAGGAGGGGGGTTGAGGAGGGAGGATGAGGAGGGGGGTTGAGGAGGTGGGTTGAGGAGGGGGGTTGAGGAGGATGATAAGGGAGGGGGGGGGGACAGAGACACGAGGGAGAAGGGGGGAAAGAGACACAGGGTGACTCGAGTATAAGCCGAGGGGGGCTTTTTCAGCCATAAAAAAAGGGCTGAAAAACTTGGCTTATATGCGAGTATATACAGTATATGAGTAAGCATTCTAGAATTATTGACACTTCCTCCTCTACCCATATTAAATGGGTACACTGCACCAAAATTATTTTTTTTGCATAAGAAAGCATGTGATTATGAGTAAAATACATTTCTTTATAATCTCAGGGACACCATCTTATAAAGTTATATTTAGGAATGCTAGATGCATTCAACCACTCTCCACAGAGGAAGGTCCTAACTTTTTCAAACACTGCCTAAAAAGAAAGAGCCCGACTCAGTTGAGCAATCGTAAATCACTATTCAATTGCTACAATTCCCCAAGCCTGCAAATGTTTTGACACCCGTAAACGGCAAATGTAGGAGAAAATCCTATGAGTGCTAGAGAGGACTCCTGTCCCTAACACTGTAAATGCAAATAAAAAAATCATTAATACCCTGTAAATGAAGGGGAAAGCGTTGAAATTGCAAATTGCACCACCGTCTCAAGCTCGCAAGTCGCAAATCAAAAATAAATGTTTTAATATGTCATTTCAGGGTTATATCGATCTCGCCAATCAATAAATTAATACATATCAGGCCACCCACATGGACTAGAACAGTACAGGCATTCATTTTTATTATTTTGTATTTTGTGGTTTTGCACGTCCCATCACATATTGGACCTACAAATCTAATTGATCGACATGTAACCTCCATGTTTTACTGCTGTTATGATGGAGGTCTCATTTTCCATTGACTGTTTTGAAATGGGTGTTTACGGCCTTGCTTAACTGATCATGTTCCCACCCTGAGCTGCTACGTACACGGCTTCGGCGTTCGGCCCGTAACTTGCGGGTTTGTTCAATTGAATAGCACCAGAATTGTAGCAGTGTTTAAGCCCGCAGCACGCCTGCAGACATGTGGCCTGTGTACCGCCAGATGCAGGCTTCTAATTGCAGGCTTCTAATTTGCAACTTTTGCTTCCATAAAAATCTCTTAAGCTCACCTCCCCACTCTGTAAGCAAATAATCACCACTCAGTGAACTGCTATTTGCACTATTGTACCATGAAAATTCAGGGGCATATTAACTTAATATGTAAGTCCATTGTGTAGCACGTAAGGGCTGCGTGCTTCAAATTTGGCAGACGGGCCAGAAATAATGCAATTTTAATAAAGCAGTAAATATGATATTCTATTACATACAAGTTACAGTATATGTCGTAACACATTGATTGCAGGGATCGATATGGCACATTAAATATTAATTAAATAAATTATTTTTGGGAGCCGATTTGCAGGCTTGAGAATGTTGTGCTATTAATACTAAGACCTAACATCACTTTCCCTTATAATACTTGTACTGTGGAGTGATTTTATATGCATTACAAGTGCTACGTATTGTACTTTACCCCTTTGCAGGTGCTCTAGAGCACACGTAGGCTTCTGGGCTCCACTTGCATGTTACGTGCTTGCTCGCGAGTAGCCACGTTGCACTTTAATAGCTGAATAAAACAAATAGTGGTTACGAGCATGACAGATCAAAGGATTTACATGGGCAAAGTTTAACGTTACTCTCAGCATAGCCTATTCTCGGCTGTCCTGCGTGTTAACACACAAAGCCTGCTGTGAGCAACGTTACAAGGCATCTTAGCACGCAAATAGACCTAAGATGACAGTTACGAGCTGCATGTTAACACGTAGCTTCAATTTAATGGGGCTCTCAGTTAGCTTGTCTGCTCTTCAAAAAGGAAGGAGCCGTTTTTACAAGACAACAATGGAGATGGTATATACTAATTAGCAAACTAAATGTTTTTATTTTATCATTATAAAACATTTCAACCATTATCAAATTCAGTTATTTTAATGGGTGTGCTGAATATGGGACTATATTAACCAATTAACATTAAAAAAATATATTTTTAAAGCAGTGATAGAAAAGGTAGCATATCCATATTGTCTTAAATAGAGTGTTTCGTAACATGTACAGTTCTGAGATTCAAAGTCTTGCAGGAAGTATGCTATATGTATACACAAATACTACAACTGCCAGTATTTGAGAAAACCGTGTGTCTGAAAACCAACAATAGGTTATTGTTATTTTATTTCCTTGTCCCCATTTGCTGCACGTGGCTGGCAGGAAATCGTGACAAATAAACAATTAAATATACTAAGTAATTTTCTGATAAAAAGGAATAAAGTAAATAGTAACCTCTTACATTCCAAATAACTTGCCAAATGAAATGCTGGTAATGCAAACATTACAAGTATTATAATTAGAGAAGTTCCTCTCAAGATATTTAAAACCACAAAAATGTGAAACTCCCCACAAAAATGTGAAAAAAATATGTCAAGAAGTATTAGTTTTATTGGATGACAGCTCCAAAACATCTCACTTATAGTATGATTTTACATTTACAGATTTGCTTAAAATTAATTATTAATACTGTTCAACATTTGATAGAGGGATGCATTCTGTGACAAAAAAAGGATTTTCCTTTTTGAAATGGTAACTGAATTAATGGAGTTACGGCAATTTTACTTATGGTTTGAAAGTTTTTGAATCTACCTCTGAAACGGCTTTCTATAAAATTAAATTGCACAACCAACACATTAGACATTTCTCTGCATGACTGAGTAAGGAATATGTGCAGTGTCCTAGTGTCAGGAAACACACTGACAGCATAGCTTTGTAATTATAAGTCATGGTTTGAATTTAGGTGGATCTTTTTTATTACATCATTTTTAGTGGGTTTGTTAGATAAAAGAACAGAGAACAGGATGTATTGTAAGGGGTGGGTATTAGACAACTGGCTCTGCAATACATTCACAGTCACAGGCACTCAGTGTTCGAAGGACAGCTGCCAACCATGAATGTGTAAAGATACTATTTGTGTTTTTAATTTTATAACTCAAAGAACTTTTTGGAGGACTCATCCTTTTAAACACCCTATGTGATTGAACTGACCCACCACACATTTCCTAAATACATTTTTACTGATGTCCAATATTTTCAAATGTATTAACTATTACATACAAGTATTCCTTACTAGGGAAGCCATTGCATTGTTAGAACTACTTGATTCAGCTGGGTTCTCAAGCAGGAGGAGCTTTGTGACTGCTGGTATTAGTCTTATTGAAAGCGCCGGCACTAAGGTGTTTCAGCATTACAGTTAAAGTTGTTGAAGTCCACCTCCAACTTCAAGTACAGTGCCTTGCAAAAGTATTCAACCCCCATGACTTTTTACCTATTTTGTTACATTACAGCCTTAAGTTCAATGTTTTATTAATCTGAATTTTATGTGATGGATCAGAACAGAATAGTCTAAGTTAGTAAAGTGAAATGAGAAAAATATATACATAAAACTATTTTTTAGAAATAGAAAACAGAAAATTGGCATGTGCCTATGTATTCACTTTGTTTTGAAGCCCATAAAAAGCTCTGGTGCAACCAATTACCTTCAGAAGTCACATAATTAGTGAAATGATGTCCACCTGTGTGCAATCTAAGTGTCACATGATCTCTCATTACATATAGAATTCTTTTTTGAAAGGCCCAGAGGCTGCAACACCTAAGCAAGAGGCACTACTAATCAAACACTACTATGAAGACCAAGGAACTCTCCAAACCAGTAAGGGACAATGTTGTTGAGAAGAACAAAAGAGGGTTAGGTTATAAAAAAACATCCAAAATGTTAATGATCCCCAGGAGCACCATCAAATCTATCATAACCAAATGGAAAGAACATGACACAACAGCAAACCTGCCAAGAGACGGCCGCCCACCAAAACCCATGGATCGTGCAAGGAGGGAATTAATCAGAGAAACAGCACAGAGGCCTGAAGTAACCCCGGAGGAGCTGCATAATTCCCCAGCAGAGACTTGAGTATCTGTACATAGGATGACAATAAGCTGTACGCTCCATAGAGTTGGGCTTTATGGCAGAGTGACCAGAACAAAGCCATTACTTTCAGCAAAAAACAAAATGGCACGTTTTGAGTTTGTGAAAAGGCATGTGAGAGACTCCCAAAATGTATGAGACTAAAAATGAACTTTTCAGTCATCAAAGAAAACACTGTGTCGGTCGCAAACCCAACAAATCACAACACCCAAAGAATACCAGCCCCACAGTGAAACATGATGGTGGCAGCATCATGCTGTCGGGATGTTTTTCACCAGCCGGGACTGGGAAACTGGTCAGAGTTGAGGGACAGATGGATGGTGCTAAATACAGGAAAATTCTTGAGCAAAACCTGTACCACTCTGTGCGTGATTTGAGGCTAGGATGGAGGTTCACCTTCCAGCAGGACAATGACCCCAAACACACTGCTAAAGCAACACTTGAGTGATTTAAGGGGAAACATGTAAATGTGTTGGAATGGCCTAGTCAAAGCCTAAACCTCAATCCAACAGAAAATCTGTGGTTAGACTTAAAGATTGCTGTTCACAAGCGCAAACCATCCAACTTGAAGGAGCTGGAGCAGTTTTGCAAGGAGGAATGGACAAAAATCCATTGACTTTTTCTGTTATTTTGTCCTATTTGTTGTTTGCTTTACAATAAAAAAAAAAAAACATCTTCAAAGTTGTGGGCATGTTCTGTAAATTAAATTATGCAAATCCTCAAACAATCCATGTTAATTCCAGGTTGTGAGGCAACAAAACACAAAAAATGCCAAGGGGGGTGAATACTTTTGCAAGGCACTGTATATAGAAAAACAAGTAATTGGATGTAACAGTTAATAAATAAATACAAGCTGCATTTATTATATTTTACCTTCCAAAACATTTAGTAATTAGTAAATATAATTATTTAAAAAGAGAATATTGTAAATATGAGACAAGTTTTTAAAGCTAATAGCTATTTTGTAATGTCGAAATTGCACAATGTTTTTTTTATTACCCTATCTGTCATTCAGTCATGCAAGCTACAATTACCTTCACCTTTTTTCTTACGCTTTCCAACAATTCCCCTCAAATGTAGGTTCTTCTGTATATGCACTAACTGTTAAATAGTGGCATACTCGATTTACAAGCGCACAAAAGGGCTCAAATGAATAAAAACTGTGTTTGGTTTAAAGGACCTCTAGTGGTAAATTGCTAGAATACACACACACACATATATATATATATATATATATATATATATATATATACAGGGAGTGCAGAATTATTAAGCAAGTTGTATTTTTGAGGATTAATTTTATTATTGAACAACAACCATGTTCTCAATGAACCCCAAAAAACTCATTAATATCAAAGCTGAATATTTTTGGAAGTAGTTTTTAGTTTGTTTTTAGTTTTAGCTATTTTAGGGGGATATCTGTGTGTGCAGGTGACTATTACTGTGCATAATTTTTAGGCAACTTAACAAAAAACAAATATATACCCATTTCAATTATTTATTTTTACCAGTGAAACCAATATAACATCTCAACATTCACAAATATACATTTCTGACATTCAAAAACAAAACAAAAACAAATCAGTGACCAATATAGCCACCTTTCTTTGCAAGGACACTCAAAAGCCTGCCATCCATGGATTCTGTCAGTGTTTTGATCTGTTCACCATCAGCATTGCGTGCAGCAGCAACCACAGCCTCCCAGACACTGTTCAGAGAGGTGTACTGTTTTCCCTCCTTGTAAATCTCACATTTGATGATAGACCACAGGTTCTCAATGGGGTTCAGATCAGGTGAACAAGGAGGTCATGTTATTAGATTTTCTTCTTTTATACCCTTTCTTGCCAGCCATGCTGTGGAGTACTTGGACGTGTCTGATGGAGCATTATCCTGCATTAAAATTATGTTTTTCTTGAAGGATGCAGACTTCTTCCTGTACCACTGCTTGAAGAAGGTGTCTTCCAGGAACTGGCAGTAGGACTGGGAGTTGAGCTTGACTCCATCCTCAACCCGAAAAGGCCCCACAAGCTCAACTTTGATGATACCAGCCCAAACCAGTACTCCACCTCCACCTTGCTGGCGTCTGAGTCGGACTGGAGCTCTTTGCCCTTTACCAATCCAGCCACGGGCCCATCAAGACTCACTCTCATTTCATCAGTCCATAAAACCTTAGAAAAATCTAGAGATATTTCTTGGCCCAGTCTTGACGTTTCAGCTTGTGTGTCTTGTTCAGTGGTGGTCGTCTTTCAGCCTTTCTTACCTTGGCCATGTCTCTGAGTATTGCACACCTTGTGCTTTTAGGCACTCCAGTGATGTTGCAGCTCTGAAATATGGCCAAACTGGTGGCAAGTGGCATCGTGGCAGCTGCACGTTTGACTTTTCTCAGTTCATGGGCAGTTATTTTGCGCCTTGGTTTTTCCACACGCTTCTTGCGACCCTGTTGACTATTTTGAATGAAACGCTTGATTGTTCGATGATCACGCTTCAGAAGCTTTGCAATTTTAAGAGTGCTGAATCCCTCTGCAAGATATCTCACTATTTTTGACTTTTCTGAGCCTGTCAAGTCCTTCTTTTGACCCATTTTGCCAAAGGAAAGGAAGTTGCCTAATAATTATGCACACCTTATATAGGGTGTTGATGTCATTAGACCACACCCCTTCTCATTACAGAGATGCACATCACCTAATATGCTTAATTTGTAGTAGGCTTTCGAGCCTATACAGCTTGGAGTAAGACAACATGCATAAAGAGGATGATGTGGTCAAAATACTAATTTGCCTAATAATTCTGCACTCCCTGTATATATATATATACTGTATATATATATATATATATATATATATATATATATATATATATATATATAGTGGATATAAAAAGTCTACACACCCCTGTTAAAATGTCAGGTTTCTGTGCTGTAAAAAAATGAGACAAAGATAAATCATTTCAGAACTTTTTCCACCTTTAATGTGACCTATAAAATGCACAACTCAATTCAATAACAGACTGAAATCTTTTAGGTAGAGGGAAGAAAAAATATAAAAATAAAATAATATGGTTGCATACACCCTTAAACTAATACTTTGTAGAAGCACCTTTTGATTTTAATACAGCACTCAGTCTTTTGGGGTATGAGTCTATCAGCATGGCACATTTTGACTTGGCAAGATTTGCCCACTCTTCTTTGCAAAAACACTCCAAATCTGTCAGATTGAGAAGGCATCTCCTGTGCACAGCACTCTTCAGATGACCCCACAGATTTTAAATTGGATTCAGGTCTGGACTCTGGCTGGGCCATTCCAAAGCTTTAATCTTCTTCTGGTGAAGCCATTCCTTTGTTGATTTGGATGTATGCTTGGGGACGTTGTCATGCTGAAAGATGAAGTTCCTCTTCATGGTCAGCTTTCTAGCAGAAGCCTGAAGGTTTTGTGCCAATATTGACTGGTATTTGGAACTGTTCATAATTCCCTCTATCTTAACTAAGGCCCCAGTTCCCGCTGAAGAAAAACTGCCACAAAGCATGATGCTGCCACCACCATGCTTCACTGTGTGTATGGTGTTCTTTTGGTTAAGTGAAGTGTTGTTTTTGCGCCAAACATATCTTTTGGAATTATGGCCAAAAAGTTCAACCTTGGTTTCATCAGACCATAACACCTTTTCCCACATGCTTTTGGGAGACTTCAGATGTGTTTTTGCAAAATGTAGCCTGGCTTGGATGTTTTTCTTTGTAAGAAAAGGCTTTCGTCTTGCCACTCTACCCCATAGCCCAGACATATAAAGAATACAGGAGATTGTTGTCACATGTACCACACAGCCAGTACTTGCCAGATATTCCTGCAGCTCCTTTAATTACATAGTTACATAGGGCCTCATTCAATTGCGATTTGGCCAATTGAATAAGGCTCTAAATAAGCATATAACATATATTTTTTAAAGAAGTTTTTAGTTAGGGAAAACCTTGCTTTTGGATAGATGTTTACTAACTAAAAACTTATTTAAAAAGTATATGTTAGGTGCTTATTTAGTGCCCTATTCAATTGGCCAAATCGCAATTGAATGAGGGCCATAGTATTTAAGGTTGAAAAAAGACTTTCAGTCCATCAAGTTCAACCTTTTAAGATCTCCTCTGATCTGCAATATGCGAATTAACTATTAATTCATTAGTTGTTAATTAATTATTAATCAATTATTTATTTTATTTTTTTATTATTAATTAGTCCAGATGAAGGCAAATAGAAAAAAAAAAAAACACAAGCGAGACTTAGCCAATTGTCTCAAGGGGAAATGTAAAAAAATTTGGATCAATACTGCCTCTCTAATTATCCATGATAACCCTGAATTCCCTTTTTAATTAGAAATAAATCAAGTCCCCTTTTAAAGTTATCTATCGAATCCGCTGTCACCACCTCCTCTGGTAGAGAATTCCACAGATTAACCACCCTTACTGTGAAGAACCCTTTTCTTTCTTTAAGGTGGAATCTTTTTACTTCTAACCTCAAGGGATGTCCTCTTGTCAGTTTAAAACCTCTTGGCACAAAAAGCTCCCCTGACAAATCTTTATACTGACCCTGGATGTATTAATATAAGGTAATAATATCTCCTCTTAGACGCCTTTTTTCTAGAGAAAATAAGTTTAATTTGGTTAGTCTTTCTTCATAACTTAGCCCCTCAATTCCCCTTATTAGTTTTGTTGCCCTTTTCTGTACCTTTTCCAGCTCTAAAATGTCCTTTTTATGAAGTGGTGCCCAAAATTGTACTCCATATTCCAAATGAGGGCATACTAGAGATTTGTATAGTGGCAGAATTATATTTGCTTCCCTGGCTTCTATACCCTTCTTAAGGCATGCTAATATTTTATTTGCCTTTGCAGCTGCTGCTTGGCTTTGAGCACTGTTACCTAGGTGGTTGTCCACAAGCACTCCCAAATCCCTTTCAATATCTGATACACCTAGATTTGCTCCATTAAGATTATAAATTGCATGGCTATTTTTCCTTCCCAGATGCATAACCTTACATTTATTCATATTAAATCTCATCTGCCATTTAGATGTCCATTCCTCAATTTTATGTAAATCCCCTTGGAGGAAAAGCACATCATTATCTGATTTAATTACCTTGCACAACTTTGTGTCATCAGCGAAAATGGAGACCCCACACTCCAATCCTACCTCTAAGTCATTAATAAATATGTTAAAAAGGAGAGGACCTAATACTGAACCCTGAGGAACCCCACTTACCACATTAGTCCAATCAGAGTATGTTCCATTTACAACAACCCTTTGCTTCCTGTCTTTTAGCCAGCTCTCAATCCATGAGCAGATATTTACTGCAATTCCTGTATCCCTTAGTTTGCCCAATAGTCTCCCATGTGGCACTGTATCAAAAGCCTTTGCAAAATCCAAAAAGACTACATCCACTGAGTTGCCTTGATCCAGGTTCCTACTAACCTCCTCATAGAAACTAATTAGATTTGTTTGACATGACCTATCCCTCATAAATCCATGTTGACTCCTACTTATAATCCTGTTCAAATAGACATATTCTTGTATATTATCCCTTATTAATCCTTCTAAAACTCCCCCACTACAGAAGTGAGGCTCACTGGTCTATAATTCCCCGGATTTGCTCTTGCTCTCTTTTTAAATATAGGTATCACATCTGCTTTTCTCCAGTCATCTGGTAGAGACCCTGTGTTGAGTGAATCTTGAAAAATTAAATATAATGGTTTGGCTATTACAGAACCCAGTTCCCTTAGTACCCTTGGATGTATTCCACCAGGACCCGGGGCTTTATTAACATTTCTTTTTTCCAATCTCTTTTGGATTACTTCCTGTGTTAACCAATTATTTGGCAAAGGTAGTGTAGCCCCATTATGTTGCAGTTTCCCAACCACTTGTACCTCCCTTGTGTATACCGAAGAAAAGAACCTATTTAGCTCATCTGCCTTTTCCTGGTCACTAATTTTCAGACAGCCTGTTTCACATTCTAATGTTCCTATAGCTTCCTTCCTCGCCTTCTTCCCATTAATATACTTAAAAAATATTTTAGGGTTAGTCTTACTCTCTTTTGCAATTAATTTTTAATTTTCTATTTTAGCCAGTCTAATCGCGCTTTTGCAAGCCTTGTTGATTTCCTTGTATTCCTGTAAAGCAGTCTCTGTCCCCTCTTGTTTGTATAATTGTTTGCTGTAGGCCTCTTGGTAAAGATGAATGAGGTTGTTTCGTGTTTTGTTGCCCCACAACCTGGAATTAACACGGATTGTTTGAGGATTTGCATCATTTCATTTACAGAACACGCCCACAACTTTGAATATGTTTTTTTATTGTGAACCAAACAACAAATAGGACAAAATAATAGAAAAAGTTAATGTGCATAACTATTCACCCTCCTAAAGTCAATAGCTTTTGCAGCAATCACAGCTCTAATTCACTTTGAATAAGTCTCTATGAGCTCCTTGCAAAACTGCTCCAGCTCCTTCAAGTTGGATGGTTTTCGCTTGTGAACAGCAATCTTTAAGTCTGACCACAGATTTTCTTTTGGATTTAGGCCTGGGCTTTGACTAGGCCATTCCAACACATTTACATGTTTCCCCTTAAACGACTCAAGTGTTGCTTTAGCAGTGTGTTTGGGGTCATTGTCCTGCTGGAAGGTGAACCTCTGTCCTAGCCTCAAATCACACACAGTGTGGTACAGGTTTTGCTCAAGAGTATTCCTGTATTTAGCACCATCCATCTTTCCCTCAACTCTGACCAGTTTCCCAGTCCCGGCTGCTGAAAAACCTCCCCACAGCATGACGGTGTTCTTTGTGTGATGTGATGTGTTGGGTTTGCGACAGACAAAGCGTTTTCTTTAATGACTGAAAAGTTAAATTTTAGTTTTGTCAGACCAGAGCACCGTCCTCCATACATTTTGGGAGTCTCCCCCATGCCTTTTCGCAAACACAAAATGTGCCATTTTGTTTTTTGCTGAAAGTAATGGCTTTCTTCTGGCCATTCTGCCATAAAGCTCAACTCTATGGAGCATACGACTTTTTGTTGTCCTATTTACAGATACTCCAGTCTCTGCTGTGGAACTCTGCAGCTCCTCCAGGGTTACCTTAGGTCTCTGTGTTGCCTCTCTGATTAATGCCCTCCTTGCCCGGTCCGTGAGTTTTAGTGGGCAGCCGTCTATTGGCAGGTTTGCTGTTGTGCCATGTTCTTTCCATTTGGTTATGATAGATTTGATGGTGCTCCTGGGAATCATCAAAGATTTGGATATTTTTAATAACCTAACCCTGACTGGTACTTCTCAACAACATTGTCCCTTACTTGTTTGGAGAGTTCCTTGGTCTTCGTGGCAGTGTTTGGTCTGTGGTGCCTCTTGCTTAGGTGTTGCAGCCTCTGGGGCCTTTCAAAAAAGGTGTGTATATTTAGTGACATGTGACACTTAGACTGTCCAGGTAGACCCTGTTTAAATCTGATTCGTTGTAACGCCGTTTTGCTTGCCGTTCCCCAATTAAAACGCTGATTCGTAATAACATGGTTAGGAAGTGCGCCACAGCATGTTTATCAGATAGGATGAATAGTCCAAAGTGTTTAGCAACTATAACGTCTTCTACAACAGAGGTAACCCAATCCAGAAACTATTTTTATAGAGGAAATGGAGTAACGCCTTTCCATTTGGATTGATGATGAAACCGAACGCAACATGACATTAAGTCAGGCAATCTTCATGGAAAAGGTCAGAAGTATTTTTAGTCATATTCAAAGAAAAAAAAGACAGAATACGAGCAAAATCTTTAGAGCTAGCAGAGGTTGGTTTGATAAAGAAAAGAAAAAAAAAGAAGAGGCAACCTGTATAACATTCGAATCACCGGAGAAGCGGCCAGTGCAGATACTAAAGCTGCTTCTGCCTTTCCATCAACTTTAAGAGCCATAATTGAAAGAGGGAATTATCCTCCTGAAGTAGTTTTCAGTGTTGATAAAACAGGACTTTTTTAGAAGAGAATGCCAAGGTGCACATTTATATCGTGAGAACAAGAGAGAGCACCAGGATTCAATGCAGCAGTTTTATTTGTCCGTAAAATGCTACAGTAAAAATAAAAAAATAAATAACCAAAAGCACTATTACTGATTGATAATGCTCCAAGCTATTCTACCCACTTGTCCGACTAACATTGTTGCATTCTAGTTCAAGCAATTTTCCTGCCACCAAAGACTACGTCTTTAACACTACATCTTTAATCCAGCCAATGGATCAGGGAGTCATTTCAAATTTTAAACCATTTTATGTTTGTCACACATTCCACCAATTTATTTATGAAACAGACATCAAAAGTAAAGTTTGTGTATGTGATATGTATACTCTTTTTGGAAGTTAACATAAAAATAGAATAACTTAAAATTTAAGTGAAATTGTGTATTCTTTGTCACAAGTTCCCCTATACCTATTTACCCTATGTTGAAATTACCCTGTTAAAACGCTGTTTCGCTTATCACTCAAATATCCAGGAACATACCTACAGCGTTAAACGGGGTACACCAGTACTCAAAAATATAATGCTGAAGTAAATGAAACGGAAGCAAGTGCAAAGCACAGACTCAGTGTAGTAGATTAGAATAGATACCATTTATTAAAACAGCCAAATATAAAATCAGGCTCTGACTTTATAAATCAACCAGTCCCACAGGTATATAGTCCTTCTCACCTGACTGGTGGTCTTCAATTACAATTCTGCTCACATGGAAAACCTTCAAACAATTTCTGAGAGAATATCAACCAAAAGGGATGTTATTAAAGCAGATTATGAAAATGTTTTTCTTTACCACAATAACCAAATGTCTTTTGTCCTGCTTGGAAACTTCATCAGGGTGTTCACTGGTGTATACTCCTTTGGAAAATTTTAGATGGTGTTCCCGGTTGCACATATAGTTAGGATTCACTGTATTTGGAAACCACTGGCCAGAAGAAGACTATACAAATTAAATTATTCATTCAGAGTCTGATTTAATTTTTTTCTCTTGTGAGTGCATAATAGATTTTTTTAAATAAACTACCGTATATCTATTTTAATTTCCTACACTATGAGCAAGAACAGAGCCCTGAGCAAATACGCATAGCTGCCTGGTTATGCAGGCAGTAGAAGTAAGTAAACTAAGGGGAGGGGAGTTACATCGTTACATAGTAATTAAGGTTGAAAAAAGACTTTCAGTCCATCAAGTTCAACCTGTTAAGATCTCCTCTGATCTACAATATGCGAATTAATTAATTCGTTGTTAAATAATTATTAATAGTATAGTATTTGAGGATGAATAAAGAGTTAGTCCATCAAGTTCAACCTTTTTAGATCTCTATTGATCTTTTTAATGTGTGGACTATTTATTATTTATTGTTAATTAATCCAGTGAAAGGCAAACAGAAAAACAAAGCCCCATTAAAACTTTGCCAATTGTCTCATAAGGGGAAAAAAGCTAAATTCCTTCCTGACCCCAGAAACTGGCGATCAAATTTCTCCCTGGATCAATATTCCTTCGCTAGTTATCTAGGATAACCATTAATGCCCTCTTTATTCAAAAATATATCTAACCCCTTAGGGTTAGTTATGGAATTTGCTGTCACCACCTCCTTTGGTAGAGAAATCCACAGATTAACCACCCTAACTGTGAAGAACCCTTTTCTTTGTCCAAGGTGAAATATTTTTTCCTCTAACCTCAAAGGATGTCCTCTTGTCAGTTGAAAATCTCTTGCTACAAAAAGTTCACTTGACAAAGCCTTATATTGACCCTGGATGTATTTATATAAGGTAATCATATCCCCTCGTAAACGCCTTTTTTCTTGCGAAAATAAGTTTAATTTGGTTAGTCTTTCTTCCTAACTTAGCCCCTCCATTCCCCTTATTAGTTTTGTAGCCCTTTTCTGTACTTTTTCCAGCTCTAAAATGTCCTTTTTATGAAGTGGTGCCCAAAATTGTACTCCATATTCCAAATGAGGGCGTACTAGAGATTTGTATAGTGGCAGAATTATATTTGCTTCCCTTGCTTGTATACCCTTCTTAATACATGCTAATATTGTACTTGCCTTTGCAGCTGCTGGCATTGAGCACTGCTACCTACATGGTTGTCCACTAGTACTCCCAAATCACTTTCAATATCTGATACCCATAGATTAGCTCTATTAAGATTATAAATTGCATGGCTATTTTTCCTTCCCAAATGCATAACCTTACATTTTTTTGTATTAAATCTCAGCTGCCATTTAGCCACCCATTTCCAATGTACTCTGCACCATATAATTACCAAATACTATTTGTTGTTCTTATAAGATTAAACATTTATTGTAAGCTCTAAAACTAGTTTCCATTATGTTACAATAAATTAAAAATCTCTCACAGACAATATTTCGGCAAAAACACCTTTATTAAAGATTTCCCACTAGCTTGAACCTTCTTTTAAACTTAATTCAGCCAACAGAAAAAAACAAACAACTTTTACATCATGAGGGTGTAGATTTTATTAATGAAAAATAATTCTAAATTTAAAATCTACATGCTGAAACTTATATTTATTCCTTCATCTCAAATTAGTTTATTATCTAGGAGTATTATATCTAGCTACCTTCTACATACGTAGCTTATAATTATACCCCATGTATTGTCCATTTCTCATCTCCATAGAAACACATAAGACAACATTTGCATATTTGTTCCCCAAAACTATAATTATGATTAAGGTTTATTTGTAATGCGCCAACATATTCCGTAGAGCTATACATGGGTAAGTTTAAGGCGAAAACAATAGCGATATTAACACACTGCAAAGGATGGAAGGCCCTGTCTTTGAGCTTAGAATCCAGTGTCCATAGTGCTTTCCCCATAAGCTCCATGCAAGACTGAAAACGAGCAAACTTAAAAACTAAGATCAGATACTAAATATATAAAATAAAAACAGAAAACTATTAAAAATGGCACAAATGGAAAAACCTCTGCTCAAATCCAAGATACTACAATTTATAGTACATACTGATAGAGATGTTGCGGACAGTTCGGACTATTCGTGGCTCTTTCGTGCTCGGAGCGGACGGCGGACACATGCGCTTTTCGGTGCGCCCCCTATTCTTTATCATTGAGGAAACTTTGACCCTGCACCTCACAGTCAGCAGACACATTCCAGCCAATCAGCAGCATTCACTCCCTTCTAGAGCCTTCCATCTGAAGGACAGCATACATTTTAGAATCCTTCTGAAGCTGCATTTGTTGTGAGAGGACAGATAGTGTAGGTGCTGGAGATTTAATAGGGAAATAGATAGCCAGGCTGTGTATTTAGCTTCCACTACAGACCTGAAGGACTCATCTGATATCTGCTGCAAGGACAGCAACCCAAAAAGCCCTTTTTAGGGCTAGAACATTTATTTTATTTTATAATTTTTTTCTGTGTAATCTAATTGCATATGCCTGCCTGCCAGCGTGTGTGTGTGACAGGCTAACACCTAACAGCTTATATTGTCCTTATTTTCACTACTCATACCTGGTGGTGTACCATGCATTGAAAACAACCATTTTTTTCCTGTAATCTAATTTCAGTTGCCTGCCTGTGTCAGGCTCACAGCTAATATTCTGCTCTGTTTCACCAGTCATAGTTGGTGTACCATACATTGAAAAAAAACAACCCTTTTTTCCTTTAATCTAATTTCAGGCTCACAGCTTATATTGTGCTCAGTGACATAAAACAACACTTTTTTGACTGTAATAGATTGAATAGCAATTGCCTGCCTACAGGCGTGTGTGTAAAGCCTATTGCATCTACTCTGCCAACTTTTGCCAGTGCACAGTGATACGTCATATCTGGTGCAACCATAGTGTACAGTGACATAAAACAACACTTTTTTGACTGTAATCGATTGAATATCAGTTGCCTGCCTACAGGTGTGTGTGTGAGGCCTACAGCGCCTACTCTGCCAACTTTTGCAAGTGCACAGTGACACTCATATCTGGTGGCACCTTAGATTGCACGCGCAGTGCCCCAAATTTGAAGTGGGAGGACCGACCAAGCATCTTTTTACACCTTTCGCTTCCAAAAATCCATGCCATATACACGTCCCCTGATAGGTGACGTAACAGGTATCAAACTGATAGGAATAAATAGTACAACTTAATACACCACTCCTATCTGGTGGCACATTACATTGCACGTGCAGTGCCCCAAATTCGAAGTAGGAGGTCCGACCAAGCATCTTTTTCCATCTCCCTGTTCCAAAAATCAATGCCATATACACGTCCCCTAATAGTGGACGTAACAGGGATTAAACCGATAGGAATAGTACTACTTAACAGTACACACCTTATAATAACGCAGACAGAGGAAACGCAGAGAGAGGAGTCTGAAGAAGAGCAGTCAGAGGAGGAAGGTGGCTTTGAGGAGGTGGAAGACCAAACACAGCAGGCGTCCCAGGGGGCTTGTTGTCACCTTTCGGGGACCCTTGGTGGCTGGGTGGAGGAAGAGACCTTCAATGACATCAGTGAGGACAAGGAACGGTACATGGCTAGCTTGGTATCCAACCTTGTGCAAATGGGGAGTTTGCGGTTGTGCAAAGGGACTGTTTGCGGTTGTTTGCGGAGCATTAAACGGGGAGATTGGTCTGTTACTGTGAAGCGGGTGTAACCCTTACACTACCTGATCGATACAACATCATACCTGATGTTTTAAAGCATGTTATTCCAAACAATTTAGGAATGTTAGGTGATTTATGCCCTTTATGGCTTAAAACCAGACTCTGCATCAACTATGTAATTTTCCGTGGGAGTTTTGCCATGGATCCCCCTCCAGCATGCCACAGTCCAGGTGTTAGTTCCCTTGAAACAACTTTCCCATCACTATTGTGGCCAGAAAGAGTCCCTGTGGGTTTTGAAATTTGCCTGCCCATTGAAGTCTATGGCGGTTCGCCCGGTTCGCGAACATTTTGATGAAATTCGCGTCCGCGGTTCACGAACTGAAAATGTTATGTTCGCAACATCACTACATACTGATCATATAAAGGGCTTGGTATGCAATCTCCACATCTCCAGTATCTACTCAACAATCATACAAAGGATTTTAGCTTGTACTTAAAGGCATATCTAAGTTTTCCTGTTCTTACCTTTTTTGAATCTAATACATGCTACTTATCTCAGAAACACACATAACATTGAGTTATTCTATCCACATATAGATTTATTTTATTTCAAAATAAAACTTGTTTTCCACACCCCAGAGCTGCCTACGTACGCACCTGATACCTACCAATAGAAACACTGCATTCAAATACATATTTTAACATTTTACTAACCTTCAAGCCAGCAGCAGCTTAATGCAGAGATCTACAGATTAGTGTCTGACTTTTCCGTTTTTCTTCTACAGAGAGACTACACATCACATAATTCCTTCATGCACAAACTGCCATTACTGATTGTTACATTGTATTAAAATGTATTAGCTGCCTGTGATTGTCCAAAACAAATTATGAATTGTATGCTAACTTTCCGTAAAGCCTGCAACTGGCACAAGTCGAACCACAAGTTACTGGTACTAAGGAGGACACGCAAACGGCTTAATGACATGTACGCAGCACTGTAAATGCACATATACACACACTACTGTACTTTTATTAAAAGTGAAAGTGACATTAGGTCTTAGAATTAATAGCACAACATTCTCAAGCTCGCAACTCGGCACCAAAAAATACTTCATTTCATGTTTAATTTCTGTGTTATATAGATCCTGGCAATCAATGTATTAATACATATAATGGAACTCGCATGTAATAGAATATCATATTTACGGCTTTATCAATATTGCATTATAACTGAAATGTGGGTCCGATCATAACTCGTAAAATAAAAGGCTGTATGACTTCAATGGAAAATGGAGGTTGGATTTTAAATTCTTACAGGCTTGAACCACAAGTCTTTCCCACTTTCCCAAGTCTTTTCACACACGTTAACTTTTCCTTACTGCATAAGCTAACTCACAGGTCCCAGGAGCAGAGGTGTACTTTTTTTTTTTAGGAGGGACAGAGAAGTATTTTTACAGAGAGTTGGAGGTTGGTTCTTGTTTCTACGTCACTTTACACTTAAATTCACCTGTAAATTATACACAAAGTCTATATACAGCCATATTTATAGTTTCTCATTTTTAAAGGCCTTATCTGGTCTCCACCACAACACATATTCCCCACCCATACCCCCAGCTACATAACACATACTACTGTATATACAATGCACATACCCCTATTACATATCACATGATACATACCAACCACACATAACCCCTGCTACATACCCCATCCTATTACCACACACTTTTAGTATACATATAATAAAACGCATACATAGCAGCCAATTTTATCCTGAACAGGAAACAAAGTAAACTCCATATGTACCTTTTTGCCTTAGTTGGGCCTCGTCAGTAGGGTGTAGCTGAACTCCCTAGGCACAGTAAGCAACAAGTTCACATCTGCAGCCCTCGATCAAAGAACAAATTAACCCTAATAGAATAGTTCAATGGACATGATTATGCAATCCATAATTGAAAATGGGACATACAAACACTAAGTCATGCTTCTGAGAATTAGAAAGAGTACCGTAGGAGCAGGAGGACATTGCACAGGAAGAGGAATACATGTAGACAACTGAGGGGATTCCATGGTCTGTTGCAACTATGGTTGAATTTGATCCTACAGTTCCCCTCCTTCCACAGATCTGATGCTCCAGTTAGGAGGGTCCTTCACCAAGAGTCTCGAGTCCCTAACCCTCTATTCTCACCACCACCACAACCTGCAGTTTCTCACCCAACAGCACCCATTCTACAGCCATGCTCTCTCACATCAGAGGTGAAGAAGGAACCTGACCACTACATACAGGAGCAGTAGGCAGGCATTTTCTGAAAGTTGGAGGGCATACAGAGAGAGTTGTAGCATGGAGGTCAGACAGATCTGCATAACTGTAGGCAAATGTTACTTTAACTGGAACATCAACAGCTACAGCAAAAGGGCTTAGCCTGGACAGCTGACCCTCCACTGACCTGGCTAACTGTGTAGCATAGAGGAATTCCTGGCAGGCATATTGGTACACATTCAAAGACAGGCTACCATCCAACCCACCACAAAAAAAGGAAAGGTACCCCAGCATATCCCTCCAACATACCCACCTGCTGCTGGAGTGCTTACACCTTCACCACTGGACCCTGACAGACATAGTTCCGGAGGATCACATTGTAGCAAAGGCAAGGGGCCCTTTGTCCACTTAGGGAAGAAGATAGGACTTCATTGCGTTCCTTTTTAGTTATGTTTCGGGGCATGATTATCTTCAAACAGTGCTACCTGATACTGTAAGTGAACTATACACAGGACACATCAACAACACATATGTACATACCCACATCTGATGTATAAACACATGTCACATAAGTTTAGATTTTAACAGTGGAGGACACAATCAATATTTGCAAAAATTATAATTCAAATAAAAAAAAATGACCAAAGTTATGTCATAGTTGCTGATGACTGTTACTGCAATAAAAGGCATAATATCCACTTGATGTAGTCATGTAATAGCTCTTAGCAAATATCTTGACACATTATTGTAAAAGTTCAATTTTATGGATCTCTGATGTTCATATATATTTACAGGATGTCCTATCCAATGCACTGTGAACATAGAGATTATTTAAATCAGGGGTTCTCAACCTTTTAATACCTACCGCCCACTTTTGATGGTAAAATTCCCTTAGCACCCACTGGTGCTGCAGTAACTCAATTTACCCTGTCTCATTTCTGGTTACAATAATCATATGACTCTAGCTATACAGTATATCACGCTGTACTTATTAGACAGTGATCTGCTCCGGACTCCTGCCCCAAGGCTTTCTCACCAGCTCTGCAACCAGTCAAGCATGGTGCAGCTGGTCTCCGGCGTGTGACGTCACATGTCAGCAACGCCACCTAGCGCTTACCGCACCATGAAAGCTTGAATTGCCCACTAGTGTGCTGTAGGGGCCAGGTTGATAACCACTTGTTTAGAGCATCATCCCAGTGCATCATTGTGAGAATGCAGAACAGTACTAAGAACAATATGCACTGTATTATATTACTTTCTGGTCTGACAGATAATACAGCATTGGTAACACTGCTTGGAGATCAACAAACGAGAACACTACAACATAAATCTTGCTAAGCTATACATATCTACCCCCCCCCCCCTCATTTTTTTTTATGCATACACAGAGCATTTCAGAGCGGCGTCATACTATTTTTAAATTGTTTAATGACACTTGCTGTGTGTTAGTGAATAGTCATCCTGGTTTACTGACCAGAGGAACAAAATATGAAGGTGCTGGGCACTACTACTGTTAGTTCCATTTTGGAGAATTATTTTTTTTTAAATCTAGTTATTCTGGTGTACTGAGCAGATATGAATAATATGTAAGTTATATGCCTTTTCCTACAGTGTTAGGGCTTAGTTTTAGTCAGCCTCATGGTCCCATTGGATTTGTTTGCCCCGTACGGATTATATTTCTGCATGGCCTTGTTACTTTGCTGATTTTTTAAATGTATTCACGGTGTCTGCCTCTATTTTGTAGTGGGTTATTGCTATGTGCACCGATGGTGGTCAAGTCTGTCCTATGAGAGCCACCAGCTGTACAGGATTACAGTATCTTTCTTCTTGTGTATTCAGGGTCACTTTGCTTAAGCCCAGGTGAGTAACTGTGATATTCATTGTAGTCATGCACCTGGATTCAAATTGCATGAACTGGAATTTAAAAAGAACTAGGAAATTGCCTGTCAAAAATTACGGGAATAAAATTGTCAACCTGGCAATGCTGTTTGCCACACAATGTGAGTATTTTGCCCCTCTGAGCACCTTCGGCGCTCATTGCGAGCCTCTCCCCTCATGTATTTCAACTTTCCTGCTTTGCAATCTTGACCTGCGGCACTCATCGCGAGCCCCACAATCGGGTGGCTCTCAATTAGCGCCCGTGTGTACTTTATAGGCCCCCCCCCACCGTGTAGGTTACAAGCCTCACGATGAGTGTTACTGCCTTTGGTTAAGTATTACTGCCTTGGTTTAAATGTTACTGTCTTGCATTAAGTGTTACTGCCTTCTGCCTCGTTTTTATCCTGTTACTTTTTTTCGGCTGCCATTTCTTTCTCGCTTAGGCGATTTTCGATATTGAAAAAATGGCAAATATGCCTCAAATTAAGTTGCAACCTCACTCACAGGCTCCCTGGCTCTCCCCCTAGGCGGTGTGTGAGTGTGTAAGTGAATTTGAGGCATAATTGTGTTTTTTTGGTTGTCTTTCCAGTTGCGTGGTTCATGCGTTTTACGTGCTTAGGTCCTAAGTCCTACCGGGCTCTCCCTGTATCGCTCATCGCAAGCCCTACAATGAGCGCCTTTGGCGCTCATTGCAGCCCAATTACTGCAAGCCTCTCAGTCGCGTGCGTCAACTGCTCGTTTTGCTGCGCAAGTGACGCAAAGCGTGACCAACATTGCAAACGTCACTATTTTAGTGATGCTACTGAAATCCTGGACTATTGATTGTAACACCAATGTATTTAAGGTGTTTATGTTATTGCTCATGAACATTTTAGTTTGGACACATTGCTACATTATATGTTAACTCTATACATGTTGTTGTTGTTTAGTTGCTCAGTCATGTCAGACTCTCCACGCCCCTATGGTCCGCAGCATGCCAGGCACATGTTGTGTCTGGTTGTGCTAATCCATAAGGTTTTCATGGCAAAGATTCTGGAGTGTCCCTTCTAGAGTGGACCACAATTTGTCTGACCTCTCTGGTATGCCCTGCCTATCTTGGGTGACCCTAAATGGTATAGCTCACAGCTTCATTGAGGTACAAAATCCCCTTCACCATGACACGTTAGCAGCTCAGATGGGGTCACACATATTAGATGGTATTAAATGGAAAGTAATACACAATTAATGCTAAGACACGATTACTGTTGGAGGAATTGTAAATATTTTTGTATGGTATGTCAGTCAACATTAAACCCTGGGGCTCTGCATTAATCAGGTGTGCCAGTGTTTAGTAGCTTGAGAAGGTTTTAGTAGCATGATTTAGTTGATTGTTCTTTAGTATTTCTTGTTGTAGATGGCTGGATTAAACATTAGAAAGGCTTCTTGTGTGCTTTTGTATGTGCATGCCTGATTTGTATGCTTCTTTAGCCTGTTTCTCATCCATTTACTTCATTTTTATGGACACTCTTAACTACTTAAGTGTCTCATATGTGTTCTCTAAAGGAGTTTAGCTACTTTTACAGGAGGTTGACTTTACGTTGTACAACATCTAGTTTAAGAGCCATGTAATTGCACTTTTGTTCAAAGCAGACATAAAGCAGGGAACACCTGACATGTAGTGATCATTAGTAAGGCCTTACACGTAACTGTTTGTTACAGATAGCGTGTAATAGCTAGGTTGGATCCTAGGTGAAGATTTTACTCGTAAGGGAGTCATGTAATCGAGTCCACAATTTGTGGCACAATCAGTGCCGGATCTACTTTTTTGGAGCCCCTGGGCAGTGAAGTTGAGGAGCCCCTGCAAGTGTGCGTGTAAGGTGTGCATGCACCCATTTTTCCATTTTCTGTGCATGTATATCGCTCTCTTGCTGTATAAGCAAATCACAGACATTTCCCCATAACAGCCATTTTAACAACATAAACTACTCATACAGACACCAAGCAATTACTTAAATTAATTTGTTGGTCAGCCATATTATTTATATTTTCCTATGGGAGGAAACAAACATGTTACACAAACACATATCATGATCACTTGTATCACACAGAAACACTGAGTAATTATGAGAGTTAAAGGGACACTGCACAATCAAAACAGAAATTATTTCAAGAAATTGAGTCTAAGAATATAAGTAATCAGGAAAAAGGTCACACACATTTTTTAATGAGAAAAAAATAATGTTCTGTGTGTGTGTGAGGGGAGTTAACATTTCTGGAGAGATATGGTTGCATTTCCTGAAGCAAGAAGTCTGGGCCAGTGAGGGGGAGGGGGAGGGGGTACGGTGTCAATTCCAATGTTCTCCAATTAATAAATGCTTTCTGTTCACTCTTTCCTCAACCTTCCTTCCACTGAAAACACATAATGCAGCTCTCATGAAGTGATGTAACAAACACAAAATGGATTCCTACTCATAAAGACTACAACAATTCAGATTTTCCCAAAAAATGTTTATGTCTATGACTCCGTCCACACACACACAAAACACTGACATAGGTACACACACACAAACACAAACAATAAAAAGGATGACAAGATGAGTGGCGGACAAGATTGCTTTAATTTGCAGGGAGACAGAGAAGCTCCGTGCTGCAGCGGACATGATGTGGAGGTGGTGACATACAGACACCTCATGCTTGATGTCAGTAAGCACAAAGTACTGGGCTGACACTGCACCATGCAGTTCCTTCAGATAAAATAACCAGAGTGGAGCCATCTTGTAAATCACAACCTACCCCTCACAATAAAGGCTCCAATAATCCAATGTGTATAATAAAACAGTGTTGTGTAAAACAAATAGTTGCCAACACTTGACAATCACTTACAGTGACACTGCACAGGGTAGCACCAGAAAACATGAGGAATAATACTAACTATATATATACACTAGCGACTTGCCCGTCAAAAATGACGGGGCAATAAAATTGTAGGGCAGGGAATGCCGTTTGGGCCAGACATTAATTTTTTGGTGGTCCGAGATCCTTTGGCGCTCATTGCGAGCCTATGGCTGATCGCCTTCGGTGCTCATTGCGAGGCAGTTGGTTGTTGTATTTTTTTTCTTCTGATAGGCACTTTTGCTGTTATTGTTTTGTGAGCACCGTTGGCGCTCGCGAGTCGCGCGGTGAATGGGTTTTGTGTTTATTGTGAGAGTGTTTATTGGTTTTTGTATGTTAATGAAATAATTAATAAATTAATATACTTTACCTATTTGGAAGTAATATATGCAGGAAGCATTGTGCTGAAGAGCTGACAATCTGTTTTGATGTTCCTGCAGCATACATTGTAGGTTTGCACTGTTGTGGAGCTGAAGTGCCGTTAGGGTAGCCGTATACTTCCGCATTGTGTAAGTTAGTGTTGTAAAATGGCGGCGAATATGTGGTACGCGGCTGTGGATGATGTTGCGTCCTTGGTAAGAGTGTATCTTGTACCTCGTACGGCTTTTTTGAAAAGCAGTATGGGCTTGGTGGTGTTTTTGTGTGTCTAAACTTGGGAATTTGGACTTAAATTGAGGTGTAACTTCACTTGCATAGGTCCTGGTCTTTTTATGTATTTTTTGTGTGTATTTATTGTGTTTTTAATGTTTTCAGGTGTGCGCGGTTCGGGCGTTAAAGTCCTGTTTCTCGTATTTTTTTATGCCAAGTCTGTAAATTTTCTGTTCTAAGTCCCGCAGTTCGTATTTTTTTTTGTGTAAGTACGTATACCCCCATAAACTCCTAATTAACCCTGTCATTCATGGGGGTCAATATAGAACCCCATAAGCACTTCATTAACCCCCTCACTCATGGGGGTCAATACAGACCCCCATAAGCACTTCATTAATCCCCTCTCTCATAGGGGTCAGTAGAGTGTTAGATCTATTTTGGTAAAGTGCCGCTTGTGTGGGTGTTTGTAACCACGTGTGAGGCGCCGTAGAGCCTCCACCTCCGCAAATGCGGCCCCATGCTTCGCGAGTGTCCGCATTTGTGAACTGCAATGAGCCTTTGGCTCATTGCAGCCGACGTTGGAGCCTCCACCTCCACAAAAGGTAGAAACTGCAGAAACGTGCAGGCAGGAGAGACATGGAGGAACAGTAAGCAACTCCCTGATCAATGAAAGCAGTAAGAGGGGGCTGATGAGGCTGGGGCCCATCCACACAAAATTTTATAAACAGCATGAAAACGAGGCTCAGCAATGCAAGGCTCTCAAGACTTACAAAATACACGACGCTGAAGACAGTAACACTTACAAGAACGCCAGCCTTTCAATCTGGAGCCTAAAAGCACAACCCTTATTTGCTCAGAGACAAAATCTTTGTTGACCATTATAATGGGCCTGGAATAGATGCACATTTTACTAGCACAGATTACATTCTTCCAGGTTTAAATAACTCATGTGCAAATAGATAGATGATGTATTGTATGGCCTGTTGGAATCTTTAGACATCCACCAAGCTGAAGCAATAATTGCAAAATGTAATTGGGCCTCTAACTCTGGTGCCCAAGTCTTTGTTCAATATGGTTTAGTGGAAGTAATAATTATTGATAAATGAGAGGCCTGGTAATATTTTTCAATATCTGGTAAATGCAGACTCCCCCACTATATGGTGTAATTAGATTCTGGAAAAATTGGTTTACAGGTAAACCATACAAAGGAGTTGATAATTTTCTGAAATGTTAATTGAATTACCTCTGGGATTTGAGTAGGCAAAGTTTGTAAATTATATAAGACTCTAGGTTGATCATGTTGTTTAATTATTTGTATACATGTGTAATTGGATATAGAAAACTGCTACATTTTATTTCAAAAGTACTTCACAAGTATATTACCAAATACCTAACACACTGCACTGACCACATAAACAACTCTTCAGTTGTTCCAGAAGCAGCAGATTTATATTTAAATGCTACTCATTTTTTAATCATTATATTGTGGTTGGATAAAAAAAATCTCCAAATTTGGCCACAAGATGGCAGCAGAACTCCACTCATGTAGTCATAGTACATGGGCAAAACACTTTACTATTATAGTGCATTAAGCTGCATCTAGACCAGCACTGGTATACTAGGCAGAGGATGGTCAGTGTCTGAAGAGAACTTGCCACCATGTCTTACATCACTCTAGTGTCAGGATATTATGAATTTCCACCTTTTCTCCATGTTTGGCTTGTATTAATAATGAGGCACAAAGGGAATGTCAGGTTCATTCAGACAGTTACTGTTAGGGGACGTTGTGTTCTTGGCTGCCAGAGTTGTGTGGAAAATATTGAGAGCTATAGTTTAGAGAGAGAATTGCAGTTTAAAGGTGTCAGTCTCAGAGTACACCTTTCAGATGGATATTTTTGTAACGCAACAAAGAATTGGGAAAATGATTTTCATGAAAGTTAGTAATACACTAGGAAACTGTTCTTTTCTATTTCGACGCAGCATCCTGTCAGAACAATGGGGTGTGCGGCTGCGCCACAGCACCACCTGTTGATGTAAAGAATTTAGTACAGGCAAAGAACTATTCCATCCTCGGATCTGGCTCACAAGTCGTGCCTACAGAAGAGGCCTTGAGCTATGAGAGGTGCGCCCGAGTACCTGTGCCGAACAAAGCGATGGCCTCGCTGTCGACTCAGCTCCGTTCAAGTTGCGCCACATCGGAGGATGGAATCGTTCTTTGCCTGCAGTCATTTTTTTGCACCACCAGGTGGTGATGTGGCGCAACCGCACGCCCAAGTGTTCTGACGGGATGCAGGGTAGAACTAGACTAGATGCCTTGGAAACATTGTGGAGACAAAGCATTAGGCAAGTAAAATCTTATATAGCCCTACAAGTACAATATGAAGTATTTGCTCACCAGACATCTGTGTTGTTGGTATGAGGCTCTTGCTGTACTTTTCTCCTCTCTGATGGCATGAATGGAAGTGCCTTAAAAGTGTCCAGAGGACGCTTGGATGACAAACTGAGTCTGGTGGTCAGTCTACTACTGAGAGTGGTTTACGAGGGTCGCAGATGGTCAAAACAGTAGCCTCCAGCATGACATTATTCATCAATATTGACAGATCAAGTCAGTTCTGTAAATTGGTCCATTCCTGTTATCTGCCCGTCATGATGCCACTCACTCCCGCTACACAGACTTGTTGAATTTGATCTTAGGGTTAGACTTTAAGGTTAGGGTTGTGGCAGTTAACAAGCTTTACATCAGGGGTGACCACATTTTGGTCCTGGTGTGCTGCACACAGGCCTGGATTTGAGGATATCCCTGCTACACCCAGGTGAGACTGTCGCTTCTTCAGTTATACTGATAGACTTACCTGTGCACAGAAAGGAATCCTCAAATCTGGGCCTGTGTGCAGCCCACCAGGACCAGACTTGGACACCCCTGCTTTAAAACAGCAATGTGTGCATATAAACCATAATTTATTATCTCAAGTTGACATTTCTGACAAACAGCTCTAACTTGAACTGGCTATTTTTCGTGTTCTGTAAAGCCCTTCACCGCAGCTAACATTGGGCTGAGTACTGAATCTCAGAAACACAGGCCTAACAACACAATACAACTGAGGTAAAGCTCTGATAGCGGAGACAAGCCATCTGATCACATTATCCAATCAGATTCAAGCGCGGGACTCTATCCCGACTGGCAAGGAACCCTAAGAGCCCTGCCCGTTTTTTTTTTTTTGTCTTTCAATGCTGCGTGTGCCATATAAATAACCTTCCGCTAGACAAAATAGTGCCTGCCTCTTATACTACCATATTTCTACTGAAGCAGATTTTTGGTTTGCTTTAATGTGTTGCACCACACAGAGCTGTTCGTTGTTTAGTCCTTGAAAGTGGCTATTCAGGAATTTGGCATAACAACTAGGTCTGTTGCGCGTAGGGATCCTTGTTTATAGTACTGACCCCGGCCTTGTTACTTGACACGAGTAGTCGAGTTGGGGCGTTGTGAGAAGATTATTGCAGAGTGAGGGGCCACGGTGTTAGAAATCTATCTGGCATTTATTAA
>CM050163.1:430645620-430761937 GCA_027410445.1 Discoglossus pictus | reverse complement strand
CCTCCTCAACCTCCCTCCTCAACCTCCCTCTCATCCTCAGCCTCCCTCCTCATCCTCAGCCTCCCTCCTCATCCTCAACCCCCTCCTCATCCTCAACCCCCCTCCTCAACCCCCCCATCCTCAACCTCCCTCCTCATCCTCAACCTCCCTCCTCATCCTCAACCTCCCTCCTCAACCTTCCTCCTCATCCTCAACCTCCCTCCTCAACCTCCCTCCTCATCCTCAACCTCCCTCCTCAACCTCCCACCTCAACCTCAACCTCCCTCCTTAACCTCATCCCCCCATCCTCATCCCCCTCCTCAACCTCAAACCCCCATCCTCAACCCCCTCCTCAACCTCCCTCCTCATCCTCAACCCCCCATCCTCAACCCCCCTGCTCAACCTCCCTCCTCATCCTCAACCCCCTCCTCAACCTCAACCCCCCATCCTCAACCACCCACCTCATCCTCCCTCCTCATCCTCAACCTCCATCCTCAATCTCCCTCCTCATCCTCAACCTCCCTCCTCATCCTCAACCCCCCATCCTCAACCCCTCCTCAACCTCCCTCCTCAACCTCCCTCCTCAACCTCAACCCCCCATCCTCAACCCCCTCCTCAACCTCCCTCCTCATCCTCAACCCCCTCCTCAACCTCAACCCCCCTATCCTCAACCCCCTCCTCAACCTCCCTTCTCATCCTCAACCCCCTCCTCAACCTCAACACCCCATCCTCAACCCCAACCTCCTTCTCAACCTCAACCCCCCATCCTCACCCCCCCATCCTCAACCCCCCACCTCATCCTCAACCTCCGTCCTCATCCTCAACCTCCCTCCTCATCCTCAGCCCCTCCTCAACCTCCCTCCTCAACCTCAACCCCCCCATCCTCAACCCTCTCCTCAACCTCCCTCCTCATCCTCAACCCCCTCCTCAACCTCAACCCCCCCATCCTCAACCTCAACCACCCCATCCTCACCCCCCATCCTCAACCCCCCTCCTCAACCTCAACCTCCCTCCTCATCCTCAACCCTCCTCCTCAACCTCAACCCCCCCATCCTCAACCCCCCACCTCATCCTCCCTCCTCATCCTCAACCTCCCTCCTCATCCTCAACCTCCCTCCTCATCCTCAACCTCCCTCCTCAACCTCCCTCCTCATCCTCAACCTCCCTCCTCAACCTCCCACCTCAACCTCAACCTCCCTCCTTAACCTCATCCCCCCCATCCTCATCCCCCTCCTCAACCTCAAACCCCCATCCTCAACCCCCTCCTCAACCTCCCTCCTCATCCTCAACCCCCCATCCTCAACCCCCCTGCTCAACCTCCCTCCTCATCCTCAACCCCCTCCTCAACCTCAACCCCCCATCCTCAACCACCCACCTCATCCTCCCTCCTCATCCTCAACCTCCATCCTCAATCTCCCTCCTCATCCTCAACCTCCCTCCTCATCCTCAACCCCCCATCCTCAACCCCTCCTCAACCTCCCTCCTCAACCTCCCTCCTCAACCTCAACCCCCCTCCTCAACCTCAACCCCCCTCCTCAACCTCCCCCCTCTCCTCATTCTAAACCCCCCCTCATTCTACCCCTCTAAATACCCCCCTTTCCCCTCACATGCGCGCCTCGTCATTAGCATATACCGGGTGCCGGCACCCAGTATATGCTAATGCCGTGACGTCACATGCGCGCCACATCCCGGAAGGAGCAGAGGCCGGAGCAGGAGCTTCAGATGCAGGTAAGTGAGGGGAAAGGGAGAGGGGGTATTTAGAGGGGTAGAATGAGGGTGGGGGTTAGAATGAAGGGGGGGTTAGAATGAGGAGGGGGGGTTGAGGATGAGGAGGGGGGAGGGAAAGAGACACGGGGGGTTAGAGAGACATGGGGGGCAGAGAGACACGGGGGTGGAGAGACACGGTGGGGTTAGAGACACACGGGGGGGTTCGAGTGACTCGAGTATAAGCCGAGGGAGCCCTTTTTAGCCTTAAAAAAAGGGCTGAAAAACTCGGCTTATACTCGAGTATATACGGTATATATATATATATGAAAATACCTATATACATATAATTAAATAAACATGCACAAATTTAAAAAGGTTGACTTTTGAACAGTATCTTACTTTTCTAAAACAAATTTGTAGATAATTTAAGTTATTAGTTTGATTACCAGACAGACACAAAATTGTCTTAAACCTAAAAGAATGGCCACCAGCAAATAAGCTTTATATTTTAAATTTGGTAAGGAAAAAAAAAGTCTTCAGAACATTTTTGTATTTAGACGCAGGCAATGTGTAGCTGCATTTCATTGATCTGAACAGTAAGTTTATATATGAAAAAGACTACTTCAAGAATAAAAATAATCCCAAAAAGACATTCATATTGCAGCCTATGCAGTTTTAGTAACTTTTCTTTCTAATACAAGTTAGAGTCCTGTTCTCCTTCCAATCTCTTATTACAGTCATATCTGCTTCCTTTGCAAATACCAAAACTCAATTTAAAAACATTTTCACTCAAACTAGGGAAATTTTATTCTATTACTTGGGCCCAAAATTTACAATTGAGATTTTATAGGCAAAAAATCTATGATAAACTATTTTACATGAAAAAAGAATAAAATCTAGCAATTGTTATTCCATTCAGATGTGCATTTTACCAATTCCAGTGACAAAGCCCAAGTTACAGCATCCACAATACTGGGTGAAAAAGCACCCACCAACTGTATATTGCAGAACAGTTTAGAGCAGTGCTTTTAGTGTTTAGTTCTATCATATCTATAGAGTAATATATACCAAAGAGATACTCACATGTTATTCTCTAGAGTGGGATGGCATGCCCTCTTCAACAATATCATTATGTCTCTCTAAGAATAGCAAATAGTACTAAATATTACCATTTTACTTTGATTAAAATAAAAATGGTCTCTTTTAAGAGCTGCATGTGATCCCCTTCAAGTGACTCTCTGTGACCTTGTGGACTGTACTTGGTATTCATGGCAGAAATACTGGAGTGGATTGCAAGTTCCTTCTCCAGTGGGCCACACCATACAGCTCTTGGTATACCTAGGAGGTCTCCTATCCAAGTACTGACCAGACCCAATCCTCCTTGGCTTCAGGGTGGGGTGACCTCTTGGTTCCCGGACTGGAATCAAACCCAGGTAACAGGGTGAAAGCACCAAATCCTAATCACTGCCATATCTTGGAACAGCTTAAAGGACCACTGTAGTCATATATTTAAAATATACTATTTAGAACAATTACACTTAAAATAATGCAAGCTGTATTTGAATGAGAAATAGTATAGCCTCTAATTTACTCCATTTTATACGTAATTATACTGCTGTGGATGCTGCCATTTTAGTTTCTGTTGATCAGCTCCTTGAGATAGGAGACTTTAAATGTACAGGTAATTTCTGCACAATGGGAATGTGACATCTACAACTACCAGCGCTTGCATTAGTTCTAATTTAATGTTCATTAGTTTAAAATAACAAAACAATCTGTAACAGGTTTGATCAGCTGATGAAAGAAAAGGAATGCCTGCAATAAAAAAATAATTTGGTGTAAAACATAAAAGTGTAAAGGCTGAGTACTTTTGTTGTTGCTTTCTAAGAATATTTTGCATCAAGTTTAGCTATTCAATGAATCATATAGGAAAGAAATATGACCACAGGTGTCCAATTAGAACTTACAATGGTAAGAATATAGGTCACAAAGCATCAGGGGGGTATCTTAATACAGTTTGTAATCAAATGTATGTACTCTGTATTTGCAACAAA
Source organism: Discoglossus pictus (assembly GCA_027410445.1). NCBI lineage: Eukaryota > Metazoa > Chordata > Amphibia > Anura > Alytidae > Discoglossus > Discoglossus pictus. Next base: position 430,758,197 of record CM050163.1, on the reverse strand, counting down.
TTGCAAAGCCTTTAAGATGAGCCTCCTATTTGTGGAGGGTCTGCCATCAGTACAAAGGAGTGCATACAACATACACTGTACTTGACAGCTGTATAATTCACTACTCTAGTCATCATTGTATTTCTGGGCACAATTATTCGGTCAAGCCGCATTCAAACTAAAATATAATACTAACAAAGACAAAAAAAATTGGGTTCAATAATAGATGGAAAAGTAATAAATAAAAAAAATGGTATATACTTTAGTCTGTTCAGCAGATATTATAAAACAAGGATCCTGGTTTTTAAACCATTTTGGAATATGGTCTGTCTAGGTTGACCAAAAGGTTTGCATACAGATGGGATAGAATATACTTTAATAATATACCGTACTTTACATACCCATATTTTGTATGTTTCTTACTGGTGTAAAGGGCCATTTACCTCAAGTGCTCTTCGTGGTGTGAAAGAGCACAAGGTTATATGATAAAATTATTTTAAATTACACTAATAACAGCTAAAAAAATTTAAAGTTTTGAGTATGTTTACATAACAACATCTCTCATGCCTACTGGCTGTTGCATGAGTAAAAAAGATAGCGGAGCTGCACAAAGAGGACAGTGATTTATACCTGGTTTTCCCTGCACTCAGGAATGCACTGACCAGTTAACCCATAACTGACCTGTTTAGGTGATTCCAGCACTCCATGCTCTACACAGATGCATTTGGTAAGGGTTAATTCTGTTTTTCCTTTTGCTCACTTCACTGAGCTCTAGAGGTATGACTGGAATGGGGCAGTCAGTGATACACATAAACAAAGACTTTACTTCATTGATTTGTCAGTGAAAAATGCACATATTTAAAAAAAAGATCTAAAAATATTTTAACATGCTTTTAGGAGATCTTTACTGTGACATGATCCAAATTGTGCTGAATTAAATAGCCCTTGAAGTAAACCACTTTGTATATCTAAGTCCAATCAAGCCAGAGTTGCCTATTGTTTCGAGATACCATAAAACACAAACTAACTCTTGGATAAGCTAATTGTTAAAAAACATACACAAAGTTATAAGAGTCCAGAACATTACACAAAAGAAGACAAGGCATTCAAGCAATGCAGAGGAAAATGTAATAAAGAGACTGGATGGCAGTACAAAGACAGTGAGGTCAAGGTATCATTCTTGATAATAGTGACAACTGTACGCTTCAATGAGGACAGGAAGACACCAGAAGACAGAAAAGAGTGAACAATACTGAAAAATTGTTTCTTTAAAATGAAGTTGAAACACAAATATCTGTAAAAATAAGCAGTCATGCAGTGGGGACCTAAACAGAAAGCTACATCCCTCCCTCTATCTTGTCACACAATTTTAAGGACTATCATTTTATCTGCAAAAAAGCATACAGAGTAGACATTATGCAGCTCTAAAAGCTTTGCACAATGCTCTATTGCTCTGCTCTGATCTCACAGATGCACATACTAATATTCTTTATTTTCTTCTGCACTTCCTTGAACATTAGTTCTTTTAGATGCTGACCTTTAGGACCTGCTCTAGGTTCTCCAGTTTGGCTTGGAGCTGGTATTTCTCCTTCACAGCCAAATCTCGTTCTTTGGTGACTATGTTGAGGGTTTCTCTAAGCTGTTCATAGTCCGACTTCACCTGCAAAGAAAAGAAAAAAAAAGATAAATTATTAACAACATAAATATTCATTCTATGAGTGGCTGCATTCCTGTATGTACAACTTAGAAGAGAGAAAGAAGAGGGAAGGTTGTGAATATATCTTCAGAAGGCAGAGTCTCAATAAGTGTAATTTTGCAAGGGAAAAGATATATTAGACTTCCAGTAAACGCCGAATGTTTAGGCAAATGAAAAGAGTAAGAATAATTTGATATCATTATGTGTGTTATATGCTTTTATCTGACCCCAGATTTGAATAAACAGTATCATCAATAGAACTTTAATAAAACTGAAGACTTAAAAGTAATTTTTTATTTCTGAGTTTGGGGAGGTATGTTCTACATTTCTGCAATATGTTGAAAACACTTTACACATTGAAGAGTCAATATAATAAATAGCTTGTGTGGTAGGGGCTTGTGTGAGACATCATAAACTCATTCCCCCACTATGGACGTCTGCTGGTACTCACAGTGGGGAAAGAAGGACCCGTTTCAAACTGTGCAATGATGAATACCCAAAAAATGATTTGATTTCAGCTACCACATTTGAAAGAGGTAATCCACATTTGCTATTGCACACTATAACAATGTGATCACACCACAGTACTTATCCCTTTGTATGTATAAGTCTTTACGTACCCCTTATGACAAAAAAAGGAATACTCACATATCGTAAAAGGATAACTTTAGCTTTAAAATTTCACTTGCACAATAGGGGTGACATAAGCTTAAAATTGGATGTACATTGTTTATTCCCTAAAGCACTGGCAAGATTGAAAACAAGAACATTTACAGTCTAAAGGGTACGGGTGAGGTACAAGGGTGATAGATACATTGGGCATATTAAGGTTGAAGGTGATAAGCTACTTTAAACAGTTGCGTTTTTAGTGAGGTTTTGAAAAATTTGAGACAGGAGGATAGTCTAGTGGAGCGAGTCAAGGAGTTCAAGACAATAGGGGCAGCACGAGAAAAGATCGGAAGGTGGGAGTGAGAAGAGGCGATACGAGTCGTTAGCAGAGAAAAGAGGGTGGTTGAGAGAGTATTTTAAATTGAGTGCAGAGATATAAGTGGGTGCATTATTGTTGCGAGCTTTATATATAGGGTCAGGATTTTACATTTTATTCTGAAGGTTATGGAAAGCCAGTGGAGTGACTGACAGAGAGGAGCTGCAGACATGGAGCCATAATTTTGGAAGATGAGACTAGCAGATGCACAAATATCAAAATGGAGTTGGGACAGAAGGGTGATGGGGAGACCAGCAAGGAGAGAGTTGCAGTAGTCAAGGCGAGATATGATGACAGTGAAATAGATTTTTAGCTGTGTCTTCCGTCAGATACTGACGGAGTTTGGAGATATTTTTTTACGTGAAACTGACAAGATTTTGTGATTGATTGTATGTGAGGAATGAAAGAGAGGTCAGGATCCAGTAGAATCCCAAGACAATGGGCCTGGGAGGTGGGAGTGAGAATGACACTTTCAAGAGTGAGAAATATGTGAGGAGTGGAAGATGTGGAAGAGGGTGGGACAATTAGGAGCTCAATCTTTAACTAGGCTTGTTGACCCCACCGCCACTTTTCACCTACAGCTTTGCTGTACAAAGGTTCCCGGCTCCTGCAAAACTAGATGAAAATTTAGTGTGTCATGTATAGATTCACATCTCAAAGCCGGTTCCCATAAGTATTGGTAGTTAAACGACTAGCTCCCAGAAGAATTAGTAAATAACCTGCTGGTTCCCAGACCAAAGATTGAGAACCACTGATCCATACGGACTTCAAGTTCATATGCTCTGGTTTGTGGTCTTTGAGAGGGGCTTTAAACTACAAGGAGCCATTTTGAGGTACTGGAAATAATTTTAGCAATACTTGTTTAACCCTAAAGGAGTTCTATGACTGAATTAGTTTGGAATATTCTGATGTGCGGCATATGAATGTTGTACTGTTGTATAAAATAATAGTACAATGCCTGCAGAATAGTCAGGATAAATAGGCTTATTGTTTTATATCTGCAGTAAAAATCTATATTGATATGCTAGTGGCACATAATAACAATCAGTATTGTGGTAGTCACACTCTCACTTATGACATTATATAGGATATGAGAACATTGGAGAAAATATCATAAAACTAAAAATATCAGATGGCTCCTTATTTTGAGCAAGAAATTGAACCTTACTAACTTTACAAACACTTTTTACTTTAATGGTTTAATTTTCACTGTCTGCTAAATGTATCTTCTTTATTTTATGAAAGAAATTCTGCTTAAGGTGTATTTTATTTCTATTGATTCCTTCCACAGTACTCCTATTAGTAAGATTGTCTATCACAACTGTATGTAATAAAACTAAAAGGGAGAGCACAAGTAACTCAAGTGTATAAATGTATTTAACCCATTTTATTGCAAGCAATAAAAGTAACACTTACAATACTTATATGAATTGACAACAAAAATGGAATTGTTGGTACAATGGAATGGTTGGAACCCGATGGACAACTCAACCTCATTTTATTGTTACAATAATGAATGCTCACTGGGAACCTATAAATGTAATGGCCCATTGCATTGTCTCTGGTTATACAGATAATGCAAAATCATGTTCATCTGACTTATAATTTAATTTAACTTCAAAATTGTTATAGTGCTTGCACGTTAGTGTATATGCAAATATGTAATTTTACATAGTTAAGGGCAATGATCTTTAAGTATTGTCATATATTTGAGGATATTTGCCATTGGTTGTTGTCAGGATGTTGCTATTTTGGGACAGAAATTGCTTTTCAAGATTCTACTACTTGCCAAATATTAATTACTTCATTACTTTCTGTTAATAATTTACTCTTATACCAAGGAGTAACTGGCAGAAAGAACATTAACAAGCTAATCTCTGTCACTGTGAGAGAATGAATGAGCCACAATAAAAGACAGAGCGAAGTCTAAGGATCTTGAAAAATAATTTCTGCCTAAAAATAACATTCAAGGTCAATTATCTGACAGCAATGTGTTTTGATAACAACCAATTGCAGATATCCTTTTTCTAGGTAGTATTGTATTTATATGATAATCTGGACCTTGGCTGTGTCCCTTTAAGAGTGTAGGTGGCTCCGTTTTTAAAAAAAGGTGAGCCTTTAGCAATCAGCTTTGAAAGCTGAAGGATAATCTAATAAGAGTGAATTCTGAAAAAGTCCTGCAAGTAGCACTGGAAGGAGGTAAAGGAAGAACAGGATATGTACAGGCCATGATAAGAGGGACGGGGCTTTAACTGTTAAAAACTTAAAAGATAGAATGAATCTGAATTTTTGCAGTGTTTAGTGTGAGAAACTTATATGTTTTGGAGACAGGCTTCAGGTGAACGTGGCAGAAAGTAACTGACAATGCGAGGAAAGAAGGATAGCTCACGATCCAGTTATCCCAAGGCAATAGGCTTTGCTAGGCAGGTGTTGACAGTGAAGGGGACTCATTTGATAAGGAGATTTAGATGTGATTTGAATATAGAAATGATTGAATCCCAACATAGTGTATTTGTTTGGCAAAGCACGATGCATGGATGGCCCAAAATAACCTTGTGATACCTCAAAAGATACTGCTAGTGGGAATGGACACGTTGGGGAAAAGAAGCCACCATATGTGTATTTAAAGAAATATAATATGACACATGAGAAAGTCATTGACCCCCAAAAAAATACGTTTACAGAAAAAAAATGCATAGAGATGAAGAAGATTTAGTACACAGACTTGACTATGAGCATGTATTTTACTAATTTATTGGGTGACAGATGCAGAAACATAAGAAAGTCAAGCCATTTAAATTTAGGGCAATGCACATACATAGCGATGGGCTAGAAGTTAAAAAGAGTATGTATGTTTAAAGGGCCATTTATCTCACTGTAAGTGTACTTCATGTTGTGAAAGATCAGAAGAGTATATGTTAAAATGATCTATTTTTTAATTTACAGTAAGAACAGCTAAGCAATCTAAAGTTTTGAGTCTGTTTACTAACAAAGTGTATCCTGCCTACAGGCTGTTGTATGAGTTATAACAGGTAGCTGAGTATGCTGTGAAGACAGTGATTAATAGTTTTTCCCTGCACTCAGGACTGCACTGATCCGTTAACACATAATGGACCTGTTTAGGTGACTCCAGGATTCTGTGCTCAGCACAAATGGATTTGTTAAGAGTTAACCTTTTTCTACACGGAGTTGTAAACACAGATTTTAATTTATTGATTTCGCAGTAAAAAGTGCACGTATTTAAAAAAATCTAAAATTATTTCAACATGCTTTTAGGAGATCTTTACTGTGATATGGTCCAAATTTCTGCTGAAATATGTGGCCCATTAATTTGAGACCAGGCTGAGCAGTAGAAACATTGGGTACTACTGATGCATGCCTTATTTGCACTTTGTAGGTCTACATATGCGAGAGAAGGATGTTGCTGTGCTAGTACACAAAAACGTATATTTCTTACATGATATGTAAGTGAAAAAAATGTACTATGGTTTGCAAAAATAACACTTGGATCAGACTACCATTCAACATTTCTCTCAATAAAGTAACAAGCACCGATATTTAATGATATTGACCATAATCCACCAATAAAACTCAACACAATCTGATCTCATTGTAATACTACATTTCCATAATTGCTATTATTTTTATATTTTTAGTCATTGTTTTGTATTACTAGACTTGTAATATGATATAGTTTTCATAACTTGGGATAACCAAAGACATTCTCTAGATGTGTACCTATTATTATGTATTCAACTAATACAGAAAGTCCAAATAACCACATGATTTACTTTCTGTGTGAACATGTCAGCCAAAAAACATAAAATTTCCTCACAACAAGGAGTATTTGCTTAGAAAGACAGCAAAACAGAGCAACAGTGTTCCCAGCTTAAAAGAAAAAAATGTAATGCAATTACCGTCAGCCTGTGAAATATTTTGCTCTAGGATAAGCCTTCAAAATTTTCCCCCTCCAAACACATTATTGTTTGAACTGAGAAAAACGCTTCACAATAGTGGACAGGTTTAGCTCAGTAATGGATTTCCTTGTGGCTTTGATACAAACATGTTTGCTATTGTTTTTTACAGATCACCTCATTTGTTAAAGGATAATGTGCTCAGAAAGAAGGTTGTGATGTGGCCATGGCATCATTTGTCAACGGAGAAGCCAAACATTGTTATTTGAATATTAATTATCTGGAAACCACAGCAGTTTCCAGCAAATGTCGCCCAATAGTGGATTATCATTATAAATCCTAATTACTGAGAAACTGAAAACTGTGGGACAGACTTAGAAATTCATTAGTGTAGTGTATCAAATTGTTCTGTTTTAATGTGTCCATTTTTCTGTCCATTTGTCCTTGTCAGAATGAATCTGAGTGTATCTGTCAGTGTATGTATCACAGGGCTGGACATATCCCAGACGCCAGACCATCCAGACTCCAAAATTGTTATGGATATTAAGTTTATGCAGTCATAAACATATATTTATTATTAAACACATGAATATTTAAAATCTGAAAGATGGGGGAAGAAATTCCAGTTTCTAAAATATCACCACGGTTTCTCAAAACAAGCATTATAGTATACTAGGAAATTGCCCGTCAGAAATGATGGGAATAAAATTGTAAGGCTGGCAATGCTGTTTACCACACAATGTGAGGCTTTTGCTCCTCTGAGCATCTTCGGCGCTCATTGAGAGCCTCTCCCCTTGTGTACTTTAACTTTCCTGCTTGCAATGATCACCTTCGGTGTTCATCGCGAGCCCCACGATGAGCGCCTTGGCGCTCATTGCAAGCCTCTCCCGCTTGCAGTGCTCATCACAAGCCCCGCAATGACGCCTTTGTCGCTCATCGCGTGGCTCTCAATGAGCACCTTCAGCACTCAAAGCAAACCTTTCTTCCCGCCTACTGTACGGGCCGCTCATTGCAGGGTTCGTTAACCTGCAAGTTTTGTGCTCGGGAATGCCATGTGTCTCTGTCCACCATCTCCCCCTGTCCCTTCCCTGTGTCTTTCTCCTTTGTGTGTTTCCTGAATGTTTGCGTGGCGCGTGCGGTCTGTTGTTTGTTTTATTTTCAAAGTCCCGCATGCCTGTCGTTGTTGGTGTAAGTGTTACTGTATTTGCCTTTGTGTATTTTCTAAGTCCTGCGTGCCTGGCATTGGTGAGCCTCGTTTTCATCCTGTTTCAGTTTTTTTTACGTTTTTCATCTGCCATTTTTTTTGTTGCTTAGCTGATTTTCGATTGACGAAAAATGGGAAATATGGCTCAAATTCACATGCAACCTCACTCCCAGCCTTCGTGACTCTCCCCATGTGCTGTGTGTAAGTTAATTTGAGGCATATTTGTGTTTTTTTGCAGGTCTTTCCAGTTTGGTGGTTCGGCTGTTAAACTCGTATTTTTGCGAGCTCCGCATTCCATCTACGTGCTTCGAGTCCTAGGTCATACGGGCCGTAATTTTGAGTACGTCGCTAAGTCCATGGGCCTTGCGATGAGGCCTCATTGCAGCTAAGTCCCGCGTGTCTCGGGATGAGCACCAGCTAAGGCCAGCATGTCTCCACCCCTGCAATGAGCACCTTCAGCGCTCACTGCAGCCTAAGTCCCTGTGCTTCAACTGCTCGCCTCGCTTTGCAGCGCTCATTCCAGCCTAAGTCCGCGTGCCTAAGTCCCTCAAGGTTTGCAGTGCAATGAGTGCCTTTGGCACTCATTGCAGCCTAAGTTCCACGTGCCTTGCGGTCGTCGGCTCGCATCGATTTCTTGCTTTGCACTGGTCGCCGTCGGCGCTCATTGCAAGCGTCTCCCGCTCGCGGTGCTCATTGTAAGCACAGCGATGATCGCATTCGGTGCTCATTGTGAGCCTTTCCTCTTGCCTACTGTACGGGACGCTAATTGCAGGGTTCGTTAACCTGCAAATTTAGTGCTTGGGAATGCCATGTGTCTCTTTCCAGCATCTCCACCCTGCCCCTTCCCTGTGTCTTTCTCCTCTGTGTGTCTGCTAAATGTTGGCGTGGCTCGAGGTGACTGCCGTTGGTTTTATTTTCAAAGTACTGCGTGCCTGGTGTTGTTGTTGTAAGTGTTACAGTCTTCAGCGTCATGTATTTTGTATGTTTTGGAAGCCTGGCGTTGCTGAGCCTCGTTTTCATGCTGTTCCTGAAATTTTTAGTTTTTCATTTTTTTCCTCACGATTTTCGAGTGACCAAAAACACCAAATATGGGTGTAATTTGCTTGCAACCTCACTCCCAGGCTTCCTGTGTCTCCCCCTGTGCTGTTTGTGAGTGTGTTAGAATTGTTTGTAAAATTTTTGTTTTGGTGGGTTTTTAGAGTTACGCGCTTTAACAGTGCTGCGCCACTGGCCTAAACGCTACTGAGCATCTGTGGGGCATCCTTGAACGGAAGGTGGGGTCTCTAACATCCACCATCTCTGTGATATCATCATGGAGGAGTGGAAGCTCTGGTGAACTCCATGCCCATGAGGGTTAAGGCAGTGTTGGAAAATAATGGTGGCCACACAAAATATTGACACTTAGGGCCTAATTTGGACATTTCCAACGGTTTAGACATTAATGGCTGTGGGTTGAGTTATTTTGAGGGGACAGCAAATTTACACTGTTATATAGGCTGCACACTTATTACTTTACATTGTAGCAGAGTGTCATTTCTTCAGTGTTGTCACATGAAAAGATATAATAAAATATCTACAAAAATGTGAGGGGTGTACTCCCTTTTGATCATTGAAAAAATATTAATTACATTGTTTAAATGTGAAGTAAAAAAAAAAACTTTAATAAACATTTTTTTCTTACTTAACTATTTTTTAGTTTGGCTTCACTGTAAAGTGGTGCCTTGGCACTCATTAGCTTCAATACTCCTCAAACTTGGTATTCAACGCATTTCGTTGAAGCAAAATGCGTCAGTACTAAAAGCTTGCTCAACACTCGTTGCACTTACGAAAATCTGTATGAGGTTTTATCTCGGCCCTCCAGAAGAAACAAAAAGTAGCTTAGTACTCGTCATCTCGCCACTAGTCGTACCTTCTGGGACCAATTAATGACGAGTACCGAGTTACCACTGTATTGTGCTTTACAATAACTCAACTTGCAAATATGGCTTACAGGTGAATACTATTGTGTTTATACAGAAAGATGCTAGTTAACTTTTGGAATAATGATTAGTGAGAGTGTATGATACTTTTCACAAGTACACAACTTAAGTTAAAGGCATATCTACGTGCCTTGGATTATGAATGCATCTGATAGAGGAGAATCTGTAGTGTATGGAAAAAAAAATTGCATGAAAAAATACTAAAATACAAATTTACAAACTCACCCTGATGTTTGCTATTTTTTTTCAATTTGCAAGCTGCAGCTTTTGTTAGTTGACAACCTTGAATATATCTGCTAAGCTTAGCATTACATTCATAAATCGTTTTGGCCAATCATGAGAAAGCAGAGGTTGATACATTTGTATCATTCTCTTGGGGTTCTGTGTTACAAAGCAGCCTGGGATATGTATTCTCTCTTTCTCATTGTGCTCTGATTCAACTGTGAGCTCAGACCCCGTCCTACCATGTGATTCTACCCTGGAGCATTACTTCCTGTGGTCTCTATCAGAAAGGTCAAAATCTGCACCTGGCTGCTCTCTTCAGTGTACTTGGGTTATGTAACCCCTGTGGGTGTGCAAAACTGCATTTTACTCTCCTGCATATAACTTTGTAAGTAAACTGAACTTATGTATATAACACAGATTTTTTCTGATAATCAGGGTCTGTTTCTTACCAAACATTTGAAACCAGGAAACTTATATATAACTTTAAATCAAAAATCCTTACTTCAAATTTTGATCATTTTAGGCTTCAATCTAATGAGGATGAACTCACTAAGAAAAATGTTTTGTCTTGTTAAAAGTACTTGGTCCCAGTTATAAATGATGAACTTTAGCAACTCGGCTCATTTTACCTAGTGAAATTTAAAGGGTCTCATTAAACAAGCTTTATTCATCAAGGTTTCAGACTCAACATTAGCCTGCTAACATCAATAGACATTCATTACTGGAGTTAATTATTAACTCAGGGAACTTTGGTTACCTGCTTAGTATTGCTGTGGAAAATGTGATCTAAAGTGCAGTCACTTATTAAAAGCTTTAAACTTACCGGTGTAAATCTTAAAATATAGTTCTGCTAATTAATGAGTCTGTTTTGTCAATGGATCCTTTTGAATGTGAAGTGGAGGCTAAATATTACCGGTTAGTTTTTAGGGTTAAAAAAGCCTTGAAATCTCCTAATTAGATTGAGGCCTTAATCATCAAAGTTACATTTACACGTAGTGGTGTACAGAGTCATATAAGTAAATGTGAAACATTTTCCCGAATTCAGACATTTTTCCTGACTTTTTTTATATGAAACACAAACAAAGCTTCAATGTGATGCTCCAATGAGGATATATATATTTCATTTTGGAGCTTCCTGTAACAGCAGGTAAGAGATTTGCAAAGGCTTTAAAATGTACTGGTTGTATCTATGAACAATTCTCACGCTGGCTGAATGTAATGTAAAATAATATAGCTTTCGTAGGGATCAATAAGGTTCACTATAAACCTCCAGTGAAGTGGCGGAAGTGAGAGGGGTGACTTCAAGAGGATGTAAGAACTTAGAGTCTGGAAGCTTCACGTCTCGGTTCACATGGAGCTGTCAGCTTATCACCAGTGGTTAGAGGACAAGTGCAGAAACAGCAGTCATTATAATAGAGCTCCTGTCACATCCAATATCTGCAGGGCTCACAGTTATTACTGCACTCCAAATATTGTGCCAGTTATAACTAATGTAAAATCCTAGACCTTCCCCTGCCTTTACAATCTACTAACATAATTAAGTCTTGGTGGTACACTTGCCAATGTAGCTCTAACAGATATTTTCCTACTGAATTCTAAGGACACAGTGGTTATTTAGAGACTTTTTCAGATATGTGAGACCTTTATAAATGTATGTTAAAACCTGTTTTTATATATATATATATATATATATATATATATATATATATATAAGAGAATAAGCCAAGCAAAGGGAAGAAAGACATACAGTATCACTTTAGGAACCTGGGATTTGGCACATGGAAAGACAGGACAGCACAGGGCATGAATTACCATTGGGATCCAAATCTCAGAGGACCTTATAAAAAGGCAAGGGTCAAGGTGAAACAAAGATAACACATCTCTCCACATATTCAATAAGCTTAGCTAATATTAACTACCTTTGAGATGCATCCTTCCCTAGAGTCTATCTTGTCTTGACAGCTTACTATTTTAGTTCAGAGCACACTGCTGCCCAGTCCGGTCAGGATTTTATTAGATGCTACATGAAATGTGAAGGCGTGAATGGCCACCTCTCACATCAGCTATCCATTCCCCTGGGACTTCACTGGCAGTCTGCCATATCGTGCAGCCTTAAGGGAACCTCTGTTTAATCTACTTCTCTGTAAAATGTAATACTTAAGATAATGCTAAGGAAACAGTTACAACAGTATACTAAAAATGAATTCTACAATAAACACTATACATGTATTGTATAGCTATTCTTAGTGAGACAAAAATTACCAATTATTTACATATATGGATGTTGCAGCACATAGGTACGGGATGCACTACAATGGACACCAGTACCAATAAAAATAAATCTTTAGCTACTGCAGATTTAAATGGACACTTACACCAAATAATTCTGCAGGATTTTATTCTAATTAATAGAAAAGCAAACCCCTGGATTTGAACCATGAACTGTTCTAATGCAGTCAGATATTCTATCTAGTGAGCTACTTATGCAAATGACAATTACAGTGTGTAAAAAACGTATTCAGCTCAACCCTGCACAGTTGGTCTCAGTGCCTCGGTTGGTGTAGCTGTGTTATATAGTACAATGATGGATTCAAACACAGCCCCTAAATAAAATCTCTCAATATAATAGTAAGTTCAAAAAGAAAACACTATTTCCTCATGTCTTTCAATCCTCTGGTGAATTTAGTGGCCCTTGAAGTTGGCTCCTGAAGCACTCTATTCATCATAGCACTCTATTTCTGAGAGAATGGTGAAAGCACTGTGTTTCTTCGTATACCTCCTTCTCTGCCACTATTATATATCCTTGGCTTGATATTTATGGCTAATATCCAGTATACAGAGAATAAACATATTTCTTTATCTGCACAAAAACTGCAAATTGAACTGGATTCTCAGCATCTCAGGAACTTCTCCACCTAATACTGTAATTAGCACATACACTGGCTCTGACATACACAGATACTAAAGATACAATATAGATCTATCCATCAGTCTATAAATACACTGATGGACATGTTTAATGATATATTAAGCAAAAGGATTAGAGGTACTCATCTGAGAACAGACAATACCTAAGTAGGTTTGCTCTATAGGTCTGGTTACCTACTCAGAGAGCAACCTCTTTTAGCTAACTTGTGCCCTTCACAGAGAGAAATATCCTGTAGTATATCATATCTTAGTAAAAAGAGATCAAAAGATCCAGTCCCGAAATATCAGGTAATTTTACGCTGAACAGGAGAAACCGCAAACCCCAGATGTACGTTTCGTCCTCTGTGGGCCTCTCCATTGAGGTGCAGCTTTACTCCCTAAGGCACAGTGAACAAGGTGAATGGGTTATCATGTCCACAGAACTAAACTATTAACATTAGTTTGTTCTCTGATTGAGCACCTCTGAATTTGTTGTAATGATATATTAAAACTAAACAAATAAATTAAATAATTTAATAAAGTTGAGGACAAAAATATTTTTCAAAATAATACAAGGGCAAGAAGTTATTACTGGTATTTCATATTAGAGTGAACATTTATGAATATTATGCTTAAGTACTGCTTTGGAGAAATTTGTGTGGACAAATTCAGAAAAGCAATCTAAAAACACCTGGCATATTCATAAAGCTATCCTGAGAATTTATTAAGCCAAAGAAAATTAGGTAGATTTCATGGACATTATAGATAGACCATGTGATTGATATCTGCCATCTTGATTTATGATTCTGTTTACTTCTAAAGGACGGATAAGGAAAACTACAGCAAACAACTGACCCTATACATCATATAAGAGAGACATGGATCAAGGCTTTAGTTAAGAGAGATGCTATGTGGTAGAGACAGAGAGTATATTGCTGGTGAAGGTATGATTGAAAGAAATACAGGCAATTATGCCTTGCTGATATGTAATAATTGTTCATGCTAGGTGGATGGTTTGTAGGCAAGAAATGTTGTGGGAGAGAGGAACATTTTTATTACAGGTAGCTTGTGTAGATAATGACATGTTTTTGAGAGAGATATTGCATCAGAAAAAATAGCATTCCACTTAGCAATCATTCCCAAAACCTTTCCATTATCAATGACTTCCCAGTGACACCATTACCAAACACAAATATGACAACTACACCTGTAGCCATATATACATTATGTTCTCCCCTTCTTAGTAATAAGCTTGACTCCTCCACAAACCCTTCCATCTGGAATGTTAGTTAGATTATACTAGTTAATTATGTTAGAGCATACTATCAACTACTTTTCAATCACTACTTGATATCCCATGTCTAGGTATTATTTGCTGATTTGCAATATGGGAAGATTGCACATAAATCATTTAATATTAATTAATTTATCTATATATAAACCCTATGTATATATTTATATATTTACATAGAAACATATTCTTAAATGTTTTTGTTTTTCAGCCAAGGAACCTCACGGATTTGTGGTTTCTACATAATTAGATGCTGCACAGACACAGACAAACCCACAACACATTAAATGCAGTCAACAAAAGATACCTATTGTTACTAATCATTAATGAGATAATTACAGCAATTCATCAAGCAACAGTATTAGCAGTAATACATCAGGAAGGAACTGGGATGCCATTAATAAAGATGCGTGCTTGTAGCATTACCTGGTCATACTGCAGAGCCCTGTGGGATAGGCTGGCATACTGAAGGCTTACACGATTCTTGTCTTGCACTGCATCTTTTAATTCATCTTCCTAGTAAGAGATAAAGAGGAATCAGAATAAAGAGCAAAAACATGAAATACTCATTGATATTCTTTATTTATAGAAAGCAAACATTCAGAGAACTTGATATGAGGAATACACTAAAAGGTGTGAGATTTATGATAAAACTGAATGAAACATAATTATAAAAATTGGTTGATTCCTCTAGACCAAGGGGGAGGCAATACCAGTCCTTGACACTGGTAACAGATCAAGACCTCAAGATTTTTCTTTTTGAGCTCAGGTGAATATATTACTGCTTTAGTCATTGTTCAAACTATGCTCAAGCATAAAATCCTTAAATCACAGCTTTTAATTATACCCATTGACCGAATGTGGACCTAGAATGTATGCTTGAAGGAACACAGATTACCCTTGCCTATGTACATTTGTTTATGTATTGAGAAAATACCATTAAAAAGGCAATAATTACATACTATGGGCCTCATTCAATTGCAATTTGCCCAATTGAATTGGACCCTAAATAAGCACATAACATATATTTTTTAACGAATTTTGTAGTTAGTGAAAACCTTTATTTTGGATAGATGCTTGCTAGCAAAAAACTTCTTTAAAAAATATGTGTAATGTGGTTATTTAGGGCTCTATTCAATTGTGCAAACTGCAATTGAATGAGGGCCTGAATATTTAAAATGTGCAAAAGCCAATAAAGAAAGACTAATGTCAATAATCACTATTATTATTATTATAGTTTATTTATAACGCACCAACATATTCAGTAGCGCTGTACATAAATTAAGTTCAGACAAAGATAAATACAGATTAACATTTAGCAAAGGAAAGAGGGCCCTGTCTTTGAGATAGACAATCCAAAATTTACTACAGTTCAGATATATCAATGAAGACCGCTCTGGAAGCAAAATGGTTAATCAAACATAGGGCTCTTATTAGATCTCAGATTGCCAGATATGCTCTGTGTTATCATAAAAAGTATAAAGAAGATACAGAATGGAGAGATCCACTCATATTGCTACATTATCTTTGCAAATCTTGTATTCTGCTGCTATAAGTTGCCAAGCTATAAAGGGTTGTCTGGCTACCCAGATCATTAAATCCCTGTTTGTTCTCTGGTCCTGGGGAGTGGACATCTGCCCAATTCCATTTGTACTGAACCTATCAATTTACTTCATGCAGTGCTGCAAATTGGTCCATGTGCTACTAGCGTGTGCTCAACCAAATATGGCATAATAATCTGCACAGAGATGCAAGCTAGAAAATAGACTTTGACCACCTTTTCTATCAAATATTTACTTTTTTACATTCACTCAAAAACCTGGATGCAACAATGCTATAGGAAATTGAAGTGAACATGTGATGTACTTAAGTACAAGTTCCTTTGGAAAAATACATTGTTATAGTTTATTTGTAATGCACCAACATACTCCGTAGCGCTAATACATACATACACACACACATATATATACAGTATTTGCATTAAAGCTGTGTAATACAGCAGGCATAAGCTTAAAGGAAGCCATATTTGAAAAGAGGGAGGCATTTGTGGGCACATTTGCATGTCCTGGCTCAGCCTCCCAGAATGCAGTGTAATAACTGTTTTTCTCAGAATTCTGAGCTGGAAGCAGGTTTTTTAACTTGCTTTAGACATTTAAATGTGAACATAGATGTACTATTTATTTACTGTACTACTGTATGGTGGAGGGCTTCTATCGCTCTTTTGCCCACCTTATATTAAATAATTGTTGTGGTGAACTACCTACTCCTAAAGTCCACAACACAAGCTGAGATCCCACTCCATGTTGATGATAGCCAGTAAGCTTGAAACAGCTGTACATGGATAGGATTCTCAGCTTGTGTAAAATATAACCTTGGCTTTGCATTAAAGCTGTGTAATACAGCAGGCATAAGCTTAAAGGAAGCCATGTTTAAAAATGGCTATGGATTGAAGAGCGAGGCATTTGTGAGCACATTTGTATGTCCCAGCTCAGCTTCCCAGAATGCAGTGTAATAACTATTTTTCTTGGAATTCTGAGCTGGAAGAAGTTTTTTTTTAACTTGCTTTAGACATTCAAGTGTTAACACAGATGTACTGTTTTCTCTCTCTCTCTCTCTCTCTCTCTCTCTCTCTCTCTCTCTCTCTCTCTCTCTCTCTCTCTCTCTCTCTCTCTCTCTCTCTCTCTCTCTCTCTCTCTCTCTCTCTATATATATATATATATACACATATATAGTGTGTATGTGTGATCATGGATCAGATTCTCTAACACTGTACTCCACTGTACTTTAAATTATTCATGTCAATTATGACATTATCTTATATTTTTTTTAAATCCCAGTTGAAAGTGCATTTCCTAAAAGGACATATCTTGATATTATTCACATAAGCACAAATTACTTGAAATATTCTCTACCCCTACTTCTTCTGGCTTATGTTATTTAACTCTTCTACTCTTGTAAATCTCCAACACCCCATATACAGAAATTCCTATTCACCAGATCACTCCATTAACCTACAGTCAGTACAGGGAGCTACAATTCCAATTGTCCTTTACAGTTTTATGGTATTACGTAGTAACTTTAACAGTGCAATGCACATTGTTGGCAATATATAAAAATATATATACTGATCTTTTGTAGGCAGCTTTTCCAATTAAATAATGCAAAGCAAATCAAGGCATATGGGAAGCAATTAATGGTATATGCAAGTGAGCTGGTTAATTAGTAGAGAATAATTAGTAGAGTGAAATAAATAATTTGCATGAAAAAAATACCAAAAATAAACAATTAAACAGTTACCCTAAAGTTTGATGAATTTCTTGCATTTCCAAACTGTTCTCTATCAATGTTGACACCACCTAAAACTCTGAGCTGAAATTAGCATAAATAATAATACATTGTATCTTTTTGGTCTGTGAATTAAGCTGCAGCTTTCCTTTAGATTTCTGTAATACCCAGAACAAGGTATGTGTCCCTTCATTTACTGATTGTTTTACCTACATTCCAGGTGAAATTTCCCCCAGCCCCAGTGATTTGCCCCTGTAACGCCCCCCAACCCCAGTGATTTACCCCATCACCTCCCCCACCCCAGTGAATTGACCCTGTGATCTCTCCCAGCCCCAGTGAATTGTCCCATTACCTCCCCCAGCCCCAGTGAATTGACCCAGTGAACTGCCCCATTACCTCCCACAGCCCATGATATCTCTCCCAGCCCCAGTGAATTGCATGCACTCACTCACACAGAGACACATGCACAGACCTCAAACGTTGCAGGTCATTGCAGGACCATAAATCCAGCATAAATGCTCATTCGCCTAAAAGACAGATTAGAATAGGAAGAAGAAGCTGAAATGTTTGGTTTCAGTACAATTATAATTTGTCCGAATTTATCAAGGAGAGGGTGTATGTCTAAGGAACAACCGGGTCATTTCAACTTGAATGTCGATTTATGGTCCTTTACGGACCCAGTGTAGTAGTCATCTATGCTGGCTGCATACAGCATTGCTGGTTGGCTGCAAAGTTGACATGCTCGCAGGATACACTTTTAGAAAATCGTACCCTGAGAAGCCTTGCTCAATCCTGATGGTGTAAACATCATCTGCAACAGTTTTTCTGTAATGCAAAGCTAAAAAAAACATAGTGCATGCAAATAAATGTAATCATACACTACTAATTCCCCTCTATCAGATGCATTCATAACCCAGCTCACTTGCATATACCTTTACATAAGATAGATAATTAGTGGCTTTTTGCTGCTATGTATTTCTCTACAAGGAGTTGCCTGCTACTCAGGACGCCAACAGCCTTATGAAATTGCGATTCGGCCAATTGAACAGGGCTCTATATAAGCACATAGAATATTTTTTTCAGCAGTTTTTAGTTAGTGAAGACATTGCTTTTGGATAGAAGTTCACTAACTAAAAACGGTAAAAAAATAAAAAAATATGCTATGTGCTAATATAGAGCCCTATTCAATTTACCAAATTGCAATTTAATAAGGCTGTAAGTGTCTAGAAATGTTTTCATGAAGATGAAGACACTGCATGTATGCCTAGTAGAAAGGTTAAAGCCAACCTTTCAGATTATTCCACCAAATGCTATTTTTATCTCTATAGCATCACTGACTCTACAAACTGAAAATGTTGAATGTTTAATTGCATTACAACACTGTCATTGTGTAGGCTGGCAGTGTCTGCCATAATCCTGAAACCATGATCTATCAGATCCCTCTTCTACAGCAGTGAAAAGCAAAGTTGAAATTATTATAGAGCTACTAAAACAAGTAAAAGTGTGTCAGTGCATGTAAGATACAGTCAAATTAGGTATCTTCCCCTTCAGCAATAACACATAAAGCTAGAAATGCAAATCCACAGCAAACAAACCTGATTTTACCTTGAAATAGATTAGCTGCATCCTTCAGAGAGACCGAGAGACGAGAATGTGTGGCAGCCTTGCTTACAATGGGCTAAAACCCTGGAATCTCTCTTAGCGGAAGAGTAAAATCTAGATATGAAATTACACTGTAGGAGGATGATGTCTGTAGACTAATATAATCTGACAATACTGTCTGAGTAACAAAGTTCCCCATTGCCTGGAGTTAGGCATCTGTTGGCGTGTATCTACTTTAGTTATCTGCTATACAGATTTATTTAAATACGTCTATATTACACTTCTGTACTTTCTGCTGCACCTTGCATTTACCTAACCTAATATACACACATATATATATATATATATATATATATATATATATATATATATATATATATATATATATATAAAACAGAATTCCCTCTATCAATGTGTTAAGGACAAGAGCTTAATTTTTTATGTTTCAACTTGAAAACATCTTTCATGTCTAATCCCCTCTTTGGGATCAAAGCTTTCTTAAAATATTCTGCTTCTTGGGTTTAATTTGCACTTAATATTTTATCTTACTTGGATAAGGCAAAATCATTTCACCCTATGACTTCAGTCAGAGAAAATGTCTGAAAACTAATTTTAAACATTCTCTGTCTATATAAAAAGAATGGGTTACTAAAGATATCCATATCACGGTATAACCCCCCAAATCAGTCACACATTTTGACTAACTACAGATTAATCATCTTAAAGCATTCATGGAATTGTAAAATTGTGACTATGTGGTTTTATTTTAATTACCATGTGTTGTGGCCTATATTTACTCAGCAGTTCTATGCCGCAAAACAAATCAAGATGCCTTAAAGAAGGGATAGGCTGATTAGTGACTTATGAATTACATAGGTCAAGCATTAGTTTATGAAACACTGGCACATGACAGATAATGTTGATTAATAAAGTATACCAAAGCTTTCACTCGCTTGAAATGTTTGTGTGACACAATTTTACTAATCTACTGGCTCATGCTTGTTAAGTCTTGTGTGAATACTTCCAGCCAGCTAGGAGCAGATGAGTTCTAGCTATGAAGTCATTCAAAGCTAACAAATACTGATTAAATCTAACCTGCTAACTTTGTTTATGGTAATTATATCATTAACAGGGACACTGAAGTCATCCAGATTGCTAATCAGATAGTAGACAAAGCAGTGAAGATAAAGTAAAAATGCAATTACAGTGTTTTTAAAATGGATTAATTTTTACCCATATATCCTTATGTTTACATAGGCTTCTGATAATTCATTATAACCATCCTCCAGTGTCCTGCATTAGTAACGAGCAGGTATATGTTGCAGCCAATAGGCTGTGTACTGCATAGTACATTGGAGTCTATGGAGCAGGCAACGACTAACAGTTATGTCAGTTAGACCCACCTAGCATGTTCAAAACAGTAGTGATGTCCTAGACTCTCCCTTCTCAGAGACTGACTGGAGGATGAATGATTCAACTGCTGTGCCTTACAGCATTCTGTGTTCTATTTACAGACTTGCCTTGCTGTATATCTTTCTGCCTGTGTCCAACACAGTAACATTTGCTGCAAGTAATTAGGATTGAACAGAAAAGAATGACTGCACGTGTATTTACACAGCCCCATCCCCGGTAAAGGACAGCGAGACTGCATTCAGAGATTCAGATAAAGTTGTGTGGGACACAGGCAGATCTAGAAGAACAAGCTGGGACAGTTGTGAGGTATATTATGGGCAAAGGCAAATATCAGATATATGCCAGATATATATTTTTTGCATCTAGTTTCTGATGAAGCAGGAAATGTGTACACACACACACAAAGAGATATATTTTATACACCTTGATCTTATTCACAGAATAGAAATATGTTTAAATCAGCAAAAGCTCTGCCCATAAATGCTAAGGTCTTTAAAAAAACATAGATACTTTTTACATAGGATCTAACACAATGTTTATGTGTACAGACTGGCAGATTGATCTATCTATCAATCTTGTAGTACAGTGGTTTGCTGGGGTCGGAGCAGTAACTATGTTAATCCACCGTAAGCCAACAGAAATCTCTATTATGATTTTTTAAAGAGCTGCGTCTCCATAACAAAGGATTGATAAAGTAAGAGTGAAGATTGGAAGCAAAGTGAACATGAAACTTCAAAATCAGATAACTTGACTATTTTAAATTTAAAAAAATCAAAAGCTATATTTTAATGATATCTAATTGATGTTGAAGACAAATTTCTACTTACTTTATGTCCCTTTAATTCTAACCAGAAAATTAACTGTTCACAGGTTCAGTTTACCAACGAATTGTTGAATCTACACAGTACCTGCCAGACTGGTCAGTAGCTGAGAGATGTAAATTAGGAACACATTTGTGAGTAAAGGTAAAGGTATTTTTTGTTACAATTAATTTATATATTTTTGGTATTGCCATCTAACAGTTCCTTTACAGTGAATGATACTGTCCTTATAAAGATTTGATTGAAACAAAGAATTCTGGAAGAAATTCAGCACCAACAGAGAGAATAGCTCCTTAAAATGAAGCATATTAAAAAGTGAACACAATTTGTTCATGTATTTAAAAGAGCAAGCTTTAAACATCACTTAAGTTGTGTTTTGAATGATAAATCGCATATAATAGTTGTCAAACTACGAGACGTTGTCACGCTTTGCATGGTGTGTACGACTTAGGCGATGAGCGCCAAAGGCGCTCAACGCTTGCGAGCCAAGCCGTTAACTCGGAGCACTTAGGCGGTGAGCACCAAAGGCGCTCATCGCCTGCGAGCCTCGTGTAGCCTTTTGTAGCGGGGCGAGACGTTAAGGCACTTAAACTCGCAGCACAAAGGCGATTAGCGCCGAAGGTGCTCATTGCCTGCTCGCTTTGCAGTGAAGGCAATGAAATACGCGAGACTTAGCCACCAAACACTTAGGAAACGCGGGATTGCCTTAGGCTGCAAGCAGTTGACCAACGCAGGACTTAGAAAAAAAAATTACGAGACATGAAGATAGCGGCCAAACCGCCCAAAGCTAAAAACACTACAAACACACAAAATAGAAAAACAAATAAAACAAAAACATCAGAAACAGCACACCAAACAAGCACGCCAAAGGCGCTCATTGCGAGCCAAGCGATAAGCGACTTTGTGTGGCAAACAGAATTGCTGTGGCTTCAAATTATATTGCCCCGTCATTTTTGACGGGCAAGTCACTAGTATTAAATAAAGTCTGTTAAAACTACATTGAAACTAACATGAAGTGCACATTACCATACATATATCTAGATTTCACTGGCAGACAAGTATGACTTGTAAACTATATTATTCCTCACTGGCTGACAAGGGCAAGTCTTTGGACCGGTTATGCTTTTTGATCCTATTTTTCTGCTTTGAGAGCTTTGTTTGAAAAAAGAAAACTTAGTGTACATTATCAAATACCCTCTTTCAGATGCAACAAAGATAAGCATGCTTTTAATATGCACTTTAATCTTCTATGGACATTTTAAAGTGTAGCAACCATTCAGTTCTTCTTGTTACACAAAATATTGAACTCAATCACCAAAAAAGCATATTAACTCTACCTAGCTTTATATATATTTTTTAATCAAACCTGTGGGTGACTTTTTCGTGACTAATATGGGATTTTTGGATGAATATCCGAGCATTTTTTGCAGAATTTTTTTTGACAAATATTGGATTTGATGAATATAGGTGCTGACGAATATAGAGGTTCCATTGTATTCTGGTCAACAGTGAGGAACATTCCTTTTGAAAAACATGAAAAAAATATGGTCTGACGGTTAAAATAGACTGTTAACTTAAACCGACCTCATGGCCAACCAACAGAACATGACTTGAGAATATCTGTCAGATGCCCTAGTCATTCTATTGCTCAAATATTTTCCTGTAGATCCTCCTTAAGAAAGATTTGGGGAATCTTGCCTTCTGTTATCATCTAGTGTTCTCAGGATACTCCAGTAGGACATTAGCCATGTTTGGTTAATCAGTGACACAGTCATAATGAGACATACTAAAAAAACATATTTATTAAGGAGTCATACACTAGAGAACAGAATAGAGGACACACAAGAAGCCTCTGAAGACAGTTGCCCATCAATGGGTTACACTGTTGGTGAAATACAAATAAATATATACAGACAAAAACTCCAACAAATCAGGTCCCCATGCACGACTCATTTACATCATGTAGAATATTTTACTTGTTGGTATAAAAGTAGGTCAACCAATGCTCTGAGAGATTTTTTTTTTGTCAGGCTGGGAAGAGCTGTGTAAAATGCCCAGAGAGACAATATCTGCTTGAATCCTTGTGACAGCATGGCTTAATTTAGCAACATTTGAATTTTAAATAGGTCTTTTCTACTATTAGATTTGCTATTTGTGATTTCTGTGAAAATCCCTTAATAATAAAATGTGCAACATATTTAAATAACAATTGTATAAATATATCCCTCAAAATCTAGATGTTTTACTGGATAAAAAGAGACTGGGTTGCTGGCATTTGTAGAAGTCGAGAGGTTAATGTAACTATCCTTTGACTGGTATACTAAGTAAGTATGCGGTTGACTGATTATAACTCTGCACAAGATTAGTGTATAAATTCCTCTCTACATCCTATCTTCCAGTTATTTCTCATATTTATATGTAAATCCCCATATGTCGTTTTGACATCAGCCCTTCCTCAATATTCAGCTCTCGTTTTATCTCTCTCAAACATTTTTATTACCATGAAATATTGCTTTCAGTGAGAAACTAACAGGGCACGAGTAACACAAATCAACCTACTGCTTCCCTGGCACTCTTAGGAAAACTATTTCACTAAAATAAATCTAAAAAAAACACACATGGATCAGTACACAATGGCAGAACCAGATCTATTTAGGTAGAACAATAGAGATAAACTGACTCAAGGAATATTTCCTTCTTTGAGACTTAATGGTATGTTATTGCCTAGGCTAATGTGGTCCAGGATGAAGGCAGCACATTTTCTGGAGACGATAGCATGAAGAGTATTACAGTATACCAGTCCACAGTGGGAAAATTGTATTATCAGACAATATTTTATTTTGGGTGCCAAGCTTTTGAGAGATGTACCTCTCTTTTTCAAGTAAAAAAAAAAAATGAAAGCTCAAAAGAAATGCTTGTCAAATAGAAAAGGTAACTGGGTATACTCCAATACTCATTATTCAATTGCATTACTGGACATTCTGAGATACTGTAATTTTCAGTGTGTGTATGTGTGTTTATGGCTATTAATTAGAAGTCCTACTAGTGATAACAAAACTACTATTATCGGTGGTAAATATGACATAAATATACACATTGGGGAGTATGGGAACTATTTGACTATGCTTACAGCCAAGCTTGCATGAACACTGCCATTCAGACTTAAAGGTATAGATAAGTTTCCCTGTTCTTATCTGTTTTCTAATCTAACACATGCTCCTTATATCAGAAACACACATTACATTGAGTCCTTCTATACACATACAGAATTAAAAAATAAAACGTGTTTTCCACACCCCAGATCTGCCTACGTATGTACCTGATCCCTACCAATGGAAACACTGCATTCACGTATGGATTTTAACCCTTTACACACCTTCAAGCCAGCAACAGCTCAATGCAGAGATCTACCGATCAGTGTCTGACTCTTCCTACAGGGGGACTACACATCCCATGATTCCTTCCTGCACAAACTGCCATCACTGATTGTAACATTGTATTAAAATGTATAGCTGCCTGTGATTGGCCAAAACAGATTATGAATTTTATGCTAATTTAAGCAGAGATATTCAGGGGTGTTAACTCACAAAAGCTGCTGCTTGCAAACTCAAAAGATTTAGCAAACATCAAGGTGAGTTTGTTGTTCATTATGGTATATTTCATGCAAGGAAAATTTCCTTACACTACTGATTCTCCTCTATCAGATGCATTCATCCAGGAAACTTAGATATATCTTTAAAAACAGATCATAGCTAAAGAGAACTCACCCCCTCTATAATTATTATATCCTTTATTTGTAGCGCTATACAGGGATAAGTTGAAGTAAAAACAATATTAACACAATAAGGAAAAAAGAATGGAGGGCCCTGTCTTTGAACTTAAAATCAGATGTGCATAGAGCTTTCCCTAAAGCACATAGGAAGATGGGAGGTGAGAGTGATGATGGCATTGTCAACAGTGAGAGCTATATGTGGGGTGGAAGCTGTGGTAGACGGTGGGTAGATTAGGAGCTCAATCTTTGACATGTTGAGTTTGAGTTGACGGGCAGACATTTCTCTATACAGATACACGCTCCACATTTACTGGCCTACGAACTACTCTACCCTACCCCTTTCCTCCCAGCCAATCAGCAGTAATTTAACCTGCGTACTGACCTATACATTGAATACACACCTATATTCCCTTATTGTAACAAAATATACACACAATATAAACGGTACAACTTTGCCTGGAATCAACATTGTAATAAAAGCACAGAAATTAGGTCAGAAAATCATTTTTTCACTTTTTATATTTTTCTTCTTTCTCTCGCACATACTTTCCTAGCATGGCACAAAAAATGCAAAAGAAATGTCTTTCTAGAGTTCTTCCACAAAATATTGCTATAGTATTCAGCAGTTAAAAGGACATGAAATGCAAAAAATGTATCATGCATTTACAAGAGTTTGTTTTAAACATTTTAAAAGTGCAACTACTGAATCCTATGAGCTAACTAGAATATTGGCCGTCAAAAAATGACGGCAATGAAATTGTAAGTGAGCTAATGCTGTTTGGTGTATGGTAATGAAATAAATAATACATTAATAAAGGAATATACTTTACCTGTTTGGAAGTAATAAATGCAGGAAGCATTATGCTGAAGAACTGACAATCTGTTTTGATGTTGCTGCAGGATGTAATGTAGGTTTGCACTGTTGTAGAGCGGAGGTGTAAGTGTTAGCAATGTGTGCAGTGATAAGTGTAAATAGGCAGCGTGTGCAAGGGGAAGCCGTTAGGTTAGATGTGTACTTCCGTATTGTGTAAGTGTTGTAAAATGGCATCGAATGTGTATGTGGTACGCGGCTGTGTATGGCTGTGTATGATTTTGCGTCCTTGCTAATGGTGTATCTTGTAGCTCGTATGGGTTTTGTGAAAATGCGTATGTGCTTGGTGTTTTGCGTGTTCAGGGTCCTTTAGCCTCGTTTTTGTTTTTCTCGGCGGCCATTTTTTCTCTCGCTTAGGGGATTTTCGTGTCTCTAAACTCTGCAAGTTGTACTTAAATTGCGGTGTAACTTAACTTGCACAGGGCCTGGGTTTCCTCCTACTAGTTTAGTTTAGTTTAGTTTAGATATTCCAAAATCACGGAATGATTCAAGCCAATTTCTGTATCATACTGAAATCCAGTGACAATCATACACAACAAATAAAATCTGACCGCTAACAACATCAGCAAACAAAGGACATATATATATATCATTATCTCAGATGCAGTCCATGTGAGATCAGTTTCATTCGGCAACTATGGAAAAATCAAAACATATGGAATATCACATAGATGGATATTGTGGCAGAGGCAGATAAACTCCTGAATACATGTTGTCTGCAGGTTGTAAACTTGTATCATACGGTTTTCCTTTGGAAATGGCATATACATTGCAGTCAATCACAGGAAAATGACAGTATGTAAGGACCCCATTAGCAACGCATTATTACCTCATCACAAGTGATTTAATTACCCCAAAAATGACTTGCCACTGAGTTTGAGATTTATCATCTGCAAATGTACAGTTTGTAATGAACTCAGCTCACTAAAAGGGGATCTGTTTGTTGTCATGCTTTGGCAACTATTTAATGAATTAAGTTAGGTCTGTGCAGCATCACCTGGCTGCGCTCATTGACTCTGTGTCCTCTCTTGAAACTGTTACAGTTCTGGAACATGAGTGATTAAAGAGGAATTAGTGCTCTCAGTGTCTCAGACCTATGCACTAGGAGCAGTCTTCAAGGACCCCCCAGCTGATTTGTTATTTTGGTCAGATGTGGATAAACTTAGAAAGACATGGAAAAAGTCCCAATTAGGATACAAGTGAAAAAATTACTTGTAAATAAGAATATTTGCAGTTGGTGATTACTAAGAATCACATATATAGTTGTCAGTGTATGTAACGTTTGCAATGTTGGTCACGCAGTTACCGTGCAGCACTTAGGATGCAATTAGCGCTGAAGGCGCTCATTGCAGCCAGCAGAGCCATCACACATGCGAGCCTCGCAAAACGAGACAAAGCAGCCGTGCAGCAGTTAGGCTGCAATGAGCGTAAAGCAAGGCTTGCCAGCGGCGCAGAACCGTTCATGCGCGTAACTCTAAAAACCCGACGAAAATAAGAAATCATCTACAAAAAATTATAACACACTCACACACAGCACAGTGCAGACACAGAAATCCTAGGAATGAGGTTGCAAGCGAATTACACCCATATTTGTTTTTTTTCATCACTCGAAAATCACCTAAGCGAGAAAGAAAATGGCGGACGAAAAACGTAAAATTTCAGAAACAGCATGAAAATGAGGCTCAACAAAGCCAAACTCGCAAACCTTAGAAAACACACGACGCTTAAGACAGTAACACTTACACGAACAATGCCAGAGTGTGTTCGATGTGGTGTATTTTCTAACACTTACATCAACAACGCCAGGCATGCAGGTCTTTGAAAATAAAACCAACGGCAGTAAGTGCACGCCACACAAACATTCAGCAGACACACAGAGGAGAAATACACAGGGAAGGGGCAGCGAGGAGATGGTGGAAAGAGACACATGGCATTCCCAAGCACTAAACTTGAAGGTTAATGAACCCTGCAATGAGGGTCCCATACAGTAGGCGAGAGGATAGTCTCGCAATGAGCGCCTTTGGTGTCTCAGGATGAGCACCATGAGTGGGAGAGGATTGCAATCAGCACAGGCGAGAGGAAAGGCTCGCAATGAGCGACGAAGGCGCTCATGGCAGGGCTCACGATGAGCACTGAGAGCTGGAGAGGCTTGCAATGAGCGCCAAAGGTCATCAGTGCAAAGCAGGAAAGTTGAAGTACACGGGAGAGAGGCTAGCAATAAGAGCCAAAGGTGTTTAGAGGAGCAAAACCCTCACATTGTGTGACAAACAGCATTCCCAGCCTTACAATTTTAATCCCGTTTTTTGACGGGCAAGTAGCTAGTCACCAATAATAGTTGTTGGTGTGAGTAATGACTGTGTAGTGCGTTCTGCGCAGGCACACACAGGAGTTACTGTTGTGCATGAGTGGGGGGGGATTGAAATAAATGAGAGAGAGAGGGAGGGAGAGGAGGCAGACAGAGAAGAGGCAGACAGAGAGGGAGGGGGAGAGGGACAGTGGGAGGGGGATAGGGAATGAGAGGAGGGGGACAGAGGGGGAGAGGGGAAGTGCAGAGAGAGAGAGAAAGAGATGGGAAAGAGGAAGAGGGAGAGGGGTGGAGAGAGAGAGAGGGAGGGGAAAGAGTGAGAGAGAGGGATGGGAGAGAGAGGGGAGAGAGGAAGGGGGAGAGAGATGGAGTAGAGAGGGAGAGAAAGGGGAGGGGGAAAGAGAGGGGAGAGAGGGAGGAGAGAGAGAGGGAGGGGAGGGAGGGAGAGAGAGACAGAGAGAGAGGAAGAGGAAAGAGAGGGAGGGGAAGAGAGAGAGAGAGAGAGAGAGAGAGGGAGGGGAAAGATAGAGAGATGGAGAGGAGAGACGGGGGAGAGAGAGAGAGAGGGGAGAGAGAGAGGGAGGGATATATATATAGAGAGAAAGAAATGAAGGGATAGAAACAGAGAGCACAGAGAGTGCACAGAGAGAGAGACAGAGGGCTCACAGAGAGAGACAGAACAGACAATTGAACATAGCATATGATATTGTCATTTCAAGTTACTAGTATATAATATTCTAAGATAACTTTTCAATTATCACTAATTTAGATGTTCTCTATTACAACTAATTACAAATAATTTGATGTATAGTCTCTACCAGTGGCGGCTGGTGACCTTAAAACTTGGTGGGGCGGAAAACAGAGACACAGTCCCTCCCTTTACATTGACTCCACCCAACAGTATAAACCTACCCTTCACAACATGTTACCACATGTAAAGACCCTGCCTAGTGACACAGTCTCCACCCACAAATGTAATCCCATAGAGAAAGACAGAGATAGAGATGGAGAGGGGGATAGTGAGAGAGGTGGATAGAGAAAGAGATAGGGATAGAGAGAGAGAGTAAGGGATAGAGAGGGAGGAAGGGATAGTGATAGAGGAAGATAGAAAGTTAGAGAGATACAGTCAGGTCCATAAATATTGGGACATCGACATAATTCTAATCTTTTTGGCTCTATACACCACCACAATGGATTTGAAATGAAACGAACAAGATGTGCTTTAACTGCAGACTTTCAGCTTTAATTTGAGGTTATTTACATCCAAATCAGGTGAACGGTGTAGGAATTACAACAGTTTGTATATGTGCCTCCCACTTTTTAAGGGACCAAAAGTAATGGTACAGATTAACAGTCATAAAACAAACTTTCACTTTTTAATACTTGGTTGCAAATCCTTTGCAGTCAATTACAGCCTTAAGTCTGAAACGCATAGACATCACCAGATGCTGGGTTTCATCCCTGGTAATGCTCTGCCAGACCTCTATTGCAACTGTCTTCAGTTCCTGCTTGTTCTTGGGGCATTTTCCCTTCAGCAAGTGAAATGCATGCTCAATCGGATTCAGATCAGGTGATTGACTTGGCCATTGCATAACATTCCACTTCTTTCCCTTAAAAAACTCTTTGGTTGCTTTTGCAGTATGCTTCGGGTCATTGTCCATCTGCACTGTGAAGCGCCGTCCAATGAGTTCTGAAGCATTTGGCTGAATATGAGCAGATAATATTGCCCGAAACACTTCAGAATTCATCCTGCTGCTTTTGTCAGCAGTCACATCATCAATAAATACAAGAGAACCAGTTCCATTGGCAGCCATACATGCGCACGCCATGACACTATCACCACCATGCTTCACTGATGAGGTGGTATGCTTTGGATCATGAGCAGTTCCTTTCCGTCTCCATACTCTTCTCTTCCCATCCCTCTGGTACAAGTTGATCTTAGTCTCATCTGTCCATAGGATGTTGTTCCAGAACTGTGAAGGCTTTTTTAGGTGTTGTTTGGAAAACTCTAATCTGGCCTTCCTGTTTTTGAGGCTCACCAATGGTTTACATCTTGTGGTGAACCCTCTGTATTTACTCTGGTGAAGTCTTCTCTTGATTGTTGACTTTGACACACATACACCTACCTCCTGGAGAGTGTTCTTGATCTGGCCAACTGTTGTGAAGGGTGTTTTCTTCACCAGGGAAATAATTCTTCGGTCATCCACCACAGTTGTTTTCGGTGGTCTTCAGGGTCTTTTGGTGTTGCTGAGCTCACCGGTGCGTTCTTTCTTTTTAAGTATGTTCCAAACAGTTGATTTGGCCACACCTAATGTTTTTGCTATCTCTCTGATGGGTTTGTTTTGTTTTTTCAGCCTAATGATGGCTTGCTTCACTGATAGTGACAGCTCTTTGGATCTTATATTGAGAGTTAACAGCAACAAATGCAAATAGCACACTTGAAATGAACACTGGAGCTTGTATCTGCTCTTTGTAAATGGGATAATGAGGGGATAACACACACCTGGCCATGGAACAGCTGAGCAGCCAATTGTCCCATTATTTTTGGTCCCTTAAAAAGTGGGAGGCACATATACAAACTGTTGTAATTCCTACACCGTTCACCTGATTTGGATGTAAATACCCTCAAATTAAAGCTGAAAGTCAGTGCAGTTAAAGCACATCTTGTTAGTTTCATTTAAAATCCATTGTGGTGGTGTATAGAGCCAAAAAGTTTAGAATTGTGTCGATGTCCAAATATTTATGGACCTGACTGTAGATTCTATGCCTCCTCTTCTATCCCTTGCTCTCCCTCTCTATCCATCTCTCCTTCTACCCCCCTCCTCCCTCAATACAACCCCCCCCCCCCCCCCCCCCCCATCTCCATACCTCTCTATCACTCTGAGCCTAGGTCAGGTATTATATGACTGAGCCAATAATGATACAAGCAAACACTTTGATAGCAGCAAATATACTGAGAGAATAAAACTGCATACATAAATAATGAGCAAATAGATTAATTACAAACAGAGACTAAACAACACGTGGGAGAAACATCTTGCACCGACAGAAGGACAGGGTGATAATTCACCAACAACAGACCACAACCAGAAAGTTGCACCCCAAGTTGGTTCAGCATGACTCAGTACTGTTTTGTTTCTACCTCCATCTTAAACATTATTATCTTTAAAAATACATTTGAATAAATCTATGTGTTTGTAAAAAATATTTAAAAAAATATATTTATTCAGTTTATAGGCTGCCTATACATAATTAATATTAAGTTGCAAAAAACATATTTGAGTGGTTAATTAGCATATATATATATATATAAATTCTGCCCATACACACGCACACACACATACAGTGGATATAAAAAGTCTACACACCCCTGTTAAAATGTCAGGTTTCTGTGCTGTAAAAAAATGAGCCAAAGATAAATCATTTTAGAACTTTTTTAACCTTTAATGTGACCTATAAACTGTACAACTCAATTGAAAAACAAACTAAAATATTTTAGGTAAAGGAAAAAATATATAATGTGGTTGCATAAGTCTGCACACCCTCTTATAACTGGGGATGTAGCTGTGTTCAGAATTAAGCAATCACATTCCAAATCATGTTAAATAGGAGTCAGCATACACCTGCCATCATTTAAAGTGCCTCTGATTAACCCCAAATAAAGTTCAGCTGCTCTAGTTGGTCTTTCCTGAAATTTGTATAACTTACAACCTAAACTTAATCCCCTATTTTAGAGTGCATCATATTTCAGTCAATCAGAATCCAGTACTTGAACATAGTGACTCTGATTGGTTACTCAATAACCAATCAAAGAAGGCTACAGACAATTTTTGATTGGTTAAGATTTCAACCAATTAGAATGAACCGTTATTGGATACTGAAAGAGACAATCACAGAAGAGATTGTTATGCTTACAATCTCTTTTGTGATTGGTTATTTCAATAGCCAATCAAAGAAGGATCACATCACCATGAAGCTCTTTTGTGTTTGACTGTTAATTCCACCAATTAGAATATGGGAAAATAGAGTCATCTGATTGACTAAATGCTAACCAATAGGAATGAACAGATTTCAATCTGAGCATTCTGACTGGTTGAAATCGCTTCCAATCATAAAATGGGTTAGTAGCATTCTCTGTTTGGTTACTGAGTAACCAGAGTTACTATATTCAGATACTGGATTCTGATATATACTATTTTATGGCTTTTGATTTGCTCAAATATGTGTCCATCATACTTTAGCATAAGTAAATCCCCCTTGGCTGGTTTCAGAACGTCCTGTTAACTTGGAGTCTGGGTGTGTGGGCTTATCTATTAGAGAGTGAATGATACATAGGGGAGAAGTGAGTGGCAGTTGGATTTTCACTGGAGTGCGATGCCTGATTTTAGCATTTGAAATCTCCCCTCTTCTCCACACATGCTCAGAAGAAGGCAATTACAAGCTAAACTGCAGACCCTGCTCCTGTAGAAATACAAATACCCGTCTCACACACTCAAACTGCACCAAAGTATTATAAATCAGTAGAGGCATCAGAATGCATTCATTTTTGCTAATTTAAATCTAGCTTTATGGCTATAAACCATATTCCATATTCACCCATATATATTTTTTCATAATTCTGTGGTCCATAAAGATTTTTTGATTGGCTGTGAAGTGACCAGGATATTTGATCTGGTAAGTGTGCAAGTCCTTAAAATAGGAAGAACCACAAAAATGAGATACATTTAAGTAGAGTGATGGCTACTCTAAATAAAATGATGCAAAATATTTAATTAAATAGATTATGTAGTAATATCTGCTAAACACAACAAAAACAATGGAACACAACAACAATAGAATAAACTATTGTTATCACATTTAACAATACATTTCAAATATGAAAAAAGAACAATGGTAACAAATAAACAATGGAGTAATAACTACTAAACAAACAAGGTGTAATTCTGCATTATAGATCCAGTTATATGCAATTAATAATTCTTGATTGTGATTTTAGATTCATTATTTGTTCTTGTTATTTTGAAAAATTGTGTTGTGGCTTGTTTTTTTTAGATTGACTTTTAATCTGAGGAAACAAATTGCTTGCTATTAAGGTAGATATTTTGTTATTGATTATAGAGGCATTCAAATTATCCATGTTCCTGAAGGATAAAATGTTCAAAATCCTTTATTGCAGTTTCATTTTCAGCTGTAAAAGCAGATGCAAATATAAAAGGCACCACTTGTTCTAAAGCTCTTTTTCTTTCCTGGTTTTAGAGAGGAGGACTTGGTAGAATGCAAAGAGAAAAACTGCAAAAGCAGCATATAATTGTGTGTGTATATTAATTTTAGACCTTGTATGAAGATCCTTCCTGCATACAGTACTGGGTAATTACGGATTCCAAGCCTCGAGTCACTTTTAGACTATGAAATGCAATTATTTTGCTGTTATATATAATAGCTAGATAATTACATTGCCTGAATTGCTATTAGCAGGGCTTTTGAAACAGAAAAGTAGCTAAAAAGCATTATACCAACTGTACTCAGGCTTCAATACATTTGACAAAAAATATTTTTTTTTTACTCTAATAATTCAACCATTCAGTGAATCATTGGTTGACAAACTTGAGAGTGCCCCTCTAAGATTTCACCCGAGAGGTCCTTAAAGGATATTAAAAAGGAAGGAGTGTGATAAATCAAAATTGGGCCAGTGAGAAATGTGGAGCATGGGAAAGAAGAGCAATGCCTTAAGGCAGTGACAATTCTACAAGGTACCAGTAGTCCAGGATTTCTGAATCTCTCTGCATGTGTATTCAGGGTCTCACTGCTTCAGCACCTTTTTCTTCCTCAGGTATCACTAATTTGTGCCAAGCTGCTTTCATCTACAGAAATAAGGGGTATAAACAACCAAGAATATGGTTTTCAATTCCAGTTGACTAAGAGGCTATATTTTTAGTACATCCTCTTCGGTCTCTGGAAGGTTAAAATGATATAGCCACTGCTTAAGCCACCTTTGCTAAAATATGGATATTTATATAATCTGACCTGTTAGGGGTCCTTGAGGAATGGAGATGAGAAACAATGCAGTAAAGAAGAACAGTATTCAATTAAGGGCTGTAAACAACCACCAAAATAGTTTTAAGAAATACAGATCTGACCAAAGAAGATTGG
Source organism: Discoglossus pictus (assembly GCA_027410445.1). Lineage (NCBI taxonomy): Eukaryota > Metazoa > Chordata > Amphibia > Anura > Alytidae > Discoglossus > Discoglossus pictus. The sequence continues at coordinate 430,723,798 of CM050163.1, read as the reverse complement.
AAAATATGATTTGTCAGTTGGCAATGTATTGAAAAAAACAGAATAATGTATTGAGAAAAAAAATAATGTAATTTAGATTAAATGCAACTGACTGTTTTAAATAACACCCCCTTGACCAGTATATAGCATTGTAGGTGTAATGTGTGGTAGACGATTTCGAAGTCAGTCATGAAGAATAGGCCAGGGTAGCCTTTTATAATCAGCCTTATAAAGGATTAAGCCATATGCACATTCCAGCTATTAAATGATAACAGCATTCCCTTCCACGTCCCAAATAGCTGCATCTTATCTAAAGTTTGCACAAACATTTCTAGATTATTCAACATTTTTTTTTCAACACAGTGCCAACTCATATATATTATGTTACTAACTCCATATAAGATCTGCACTGTTTAAAACCATTTTGCTTGGTTATTCAAAGCACATATCCTTGAAAAAGGACCACAAAAGCCACCATATGTGCTCTACACTATTAGATAGAGTGTGAAAAAGCATGTAGAAAATGTGTTTTCCTTTTTTAAATGGATGCTGAATTCATGGCGTTATGATCATTATAAGTCAGGCTACTTCCATGTGTTGCCTGTGCCTGAATGAGTAATGGGTTATGTACAGAGCAGGATGCAATGAATATTAAAAAGAATCAGATGCAGGCACTTTGAATAAGGCAGTGGCTAATTTATTTGTAACTACTTGATTATATTCTTGCAGTTAATGAAACAACGGAAGAGATAGCATAGTAGGTAAGGATTCAGTCTTTGGTGCTGAAGGTACTAAACTAAATTAAAATCCTCATACAGACTATTTTTTCTTTATTGTTACAGAAAAATGGGTTTAGTTTATATAAAAAAAAGTATATGTTATTATGAGGTAACTGTTATTTTGTGTTGCATTTAAAATAATTATCTGAATAATTATGTGAACTAGCTATTTAATAAAAAATAAATAAATATATATATATATATATATATATATATATACATATATATATATAAAAAATGAAATATTAGTTTAATGTATTATATGATCTAAATAACATATTTCTTATTTTTTAACAAAATAAAAATGATATGATTATGAGGAGTGGAACCCCAGACCTTTAGCTCCAAGTACTGCAGCTTAACTTGTTGTCCTATTTGTGTAGCTGATATTAATACTTGGTGAAATACATACAACATGTGAATAATAATGTCCGTAATACATTTTATTCTAGATATATTCACTTTTATATCAATTGATCAATATTAAATATGTAAACACATTTCCAACTGATTTTCCACTCTGTAAATGATGGTGGTGCAGGGCACATATGGTGACTTTTGTGGTCCTTACAATGATTAGTTTCATTGCCAGTTCTTCTTGGTTTTTAAATAGCAAAGTTTAGTATTAACACGTTTTCAAATTATAATAATTAAAATGTGATCTTTGTGAGAAAAAATACACTGAAAGAAGCTTGGTTTTCAACCATCTTTGTGCTAGAGCTCCTCCCCCCCACAGACGTGCTAAGCTTTATCCTTCATTGTGTTACTGGTTTAAGTAAACAATTTCCCATTAATGTCAATGGATATTATTATCAGTTTGTGATGCTACACATGTGAAAATATGAGGCTCCTGACTATAATGGTATGCTAAAAATAAAGCACAGAGAATGAAGCCATTACATGAGAATTTGAGTTATATCCTGTAACGGAACCCACCACTGTTTTACCCTGTTTATGGTTATTTAATTCTTGGTTAAAATATGATCCTAGTAATATACTGTATGTAGGTTGGTTTATGCTCTGCAGAATATTGGCCCCAGGCTAGTGCAGACCTTGGCAGGAGAGATAATCCTGTTACAGATAAGAACGTTTATTCATTCTCAAACATAAGAACAGAGACGGCTGATTTAATCATTGTCTAATTGTATCAAGGAGCCTCAGGGAGGGGTGACCACACCTACTGTTCTCTTTATGTGTATTGTGTGGCCAACTATGGGGGATGTGGATTGCCTGTGGGAAGAGATGTGTATAAATATTTCTGCACATAACAAAATAAAGTCAGTATTCATTTGACTCCCAAATTGTGTGTCGTCCAATATGGGAGGTCGGGGATGGTGAAACTGTAGTGCCTCTTGGGTATTTTACCGTATACCAGCGGAGAGATTGGACTGCGTGTTCCAGCTCTGTTACATATCCTATCGGTAGTGTCATTTGGAACACTATCCCATCAAGAAACATGGTTGGCTGAAGTTTGCCTTTGATCTGTAAGAGCAGATGCTGACGGCAGTGGCTTTCAATAATCTATAGCTTATATAATTTTATAGTTTCCCTTTGACGACCAGAAAAAAAACAGGCATACCATATATGTCAAGTTGTAGGTATTGTTTAAGAGTTATCTGTAAATCTATTAATACATTCCCACCTGCAGTATGTCTCAAGATATGGTCTGTATAATATGATTTTTAGGTAAATGTACTACTTTATATTTCAAATCAATTATGTAAAATGTCTTGCATAAAGTTGCTATATACATTTGTAAATAAAATTAATTCATTTCCAACTGCTCCTTTACATTGAGAATCCCATTCATAGATCACAATCATCCATGAGCCATCACACAGTGACAAGCCCTTCTCATTTTAAAGAGAACTGGCAGGGAGTGGTAAAGCATTTAGTCCTGGCTTCCATGTAAGTTTACAAATTAAAATCATTGAGGTTTATTTTTATTATACTTTTTGTTATTTCAATGGCAGCAAAAACCATTACAGAATTCCCTTAAGCGTTTATTTAATGTAAATAGCATCCCTAGTTCTGTTATAATACAAATATATTAATATAAAGTAATTTTCCTTACTAATGGGAGAGTTTTGTCTGACATATGATATTTGTTTTTATACTTAAGCTAATAATAATTTATCAACAATTATATGAGGTATAATTGTTAAATTGGGAATGAAAAAGAGACAATTTTATTATTTTTCAATTAATGCAACCTTAAAAAAAATTGTAGTGGAAGAACAGAGGCACAAAACCAATGACAACATTTACATTTCGAGAATATGTAATGAGCACCTGCCCAAAAGAGCTCACAATCTAGAAGAAACAAATGATACCAAATCAATAGGATTGCAAGCACGCTCAATTTGATGACCATATATGTACGTGGGAGGAATCTGTGCCAACGCACCCCTATTTCCCAAGCAAGAGAGAGGTTAAAGCTTCTATAATGATCCTACACCTAATTGAAAACACTTAATGTATTAATAAAAAAAAGAACAAACAATAAAAATCATTTTCCCGAATCCATCTCTGTTCTCACTGCGGCTTCTAATACAAATAAGGGACAGACAGGGCAGGGTGTCTTGACACAGCTTTCCAGTCTGTTTACTGGCCAGTGGCCCTTGTTTGATTTCCTGATAGTTACAACTTCATCTGTCAAATTTTAGACAGAAGGCAGATGGCTCTCGGAGAGCAGCAATTTATTGCAGGTCAGTGACAGTGAAATGGTTAATGATTTACCCTTTATAGAAACATCCACAGGAAGAACAGAATAACTTATCGACATCATGATACTAAACTCTTCTCTTATAACAGATATTTGTGTACAATGTCTGTCATTCAGTCGTGCCTGACTCTCAGTGACCTCATGGAACGCAATATATCATGCTGGTCCACTTGGTATTCATAGTAGAGATACTTTGAGTGGGTTGCCAGTTCCTATTCCAGTGGGCCACAGCTCAAAGCTCCTGGTATTCTTAGGTGGTCTACCAACCAAGTACTGACCATGCTTTAGGGTGGTGTGACCTCTTGGTTCCCTAACTGGAATCGATCCAGGTCGCAGTGGTAAAAGCACCGAATCCTAATGACTGAACCACCAAGGAACCCATTTCCTTCCATTACACTCAGATACATATGACAGAAGTGCAAAGTGCCTCACATAACCCTGTATACCTAAACATAGTTCCAAAAATCACTTTACCTGGTGTTATAATGCATGCTCCTCTCTATTAAAGGTACAAAGTGCTCCACATCAAGTGTGCATTCAAAACAGCAGGTATTCAACATTACAAGAGGTTCTCTGTCTGAGTGAGCATTAAAAGGTTAAATGGATGCACTTTTGATTTATATGCAGACAGCATGTGCATCCATTATAACTTCCTTAGTACAAACTTAAATCAAGGTGTGATATAAAGGATGGGCTCTGGCTCTTTCCACTATCTCCTGGTGCGATGTAGTGATGGCAGTGATTAGAGGACCACTGTACAATGAACAAAATATAATTATGCAGAGAAAGTCATTAAGCTACTTTGTAATTGGAATAAAATGCTGATGCCTCTGCTATATCCTGGAGGCATCCATGATATGTTCATAGAAACTGAATATATCAATAGTTCTTGGAGCAGTCACACTGCTTCTAGGCCGGTGAGAGAGAAGCGATGTGGTGTCAATTTTAATCTGATTCAATTAACTAACAAAGTATTTTGCCCTCTCTCTGTTCCCTTCACTCCCACCCCCTCCCTTCACAAATAGGTACAAACACACCCTCATTTTCAAGAAAAACAGAAAAATGAACACAGAAAAAATTGATTATAGTTGCACTTTTACTTTTACATTAAGGGAGTCCAGCCCATCATATATTAGTAGCTGGCAGAGCTGAACCAGAAATAGGCAATAAATGTGAGTTTTATGTCTCTTTTGACTTGACGTTTTTAGACCTTAGTATAATGAATGTTACCCCATTGCACAATGATTCCTAATTTATCAGAATGATTTTTCTATTCTACAATTACTGTTCATAAAAATCAAACATGACTCATATTTTTTAATAGCCATACCATGAAAATAGTTTCTGCTGAAATAGCTTTTCAGTCAGAACATGCTTAAATTGATACAAAGTACTTCTAACTGAGCTCCAAATTATACGCCAAGTTGAAGATGACTTTAATGCATTTTCACCAAATATTTGAAAGTTTCCAATTGAGCTCTAAAGCCTCTTTGCAGCACTGGATTAGTCTGCAAACCCAAAATGTTCCTTCTATTCAGACATATCAGATAGACCGCCTGCCTTGGGCAACACAACTGCAAAAAAAAGTCATTAAGAAAGCAGGTGGAAAGAATCTATATATTTAGACGATCAAAGGAATACTAACTGAAATAATTAGTGTGAACAATAGCTTTGTGCAACAAGCGGATGTCACTTTGATTGCTGTAAGTTATATGTTCATGGCTTGTATTCATTCAATGAATGGAACTTAAATCCTATACATTAACAATACAGCCCGAGCCCTCTCATTATCTTCCATGGATTAACTCATTTATTGCTGGGATAAAGGATGCACATTGCTATGATCAAACTGCTATGAAATCAACTGAAACATGCTGGAATCACACATAACCTTAGAAGCAGAGACTGTAATGTTACATATTTATGGATTTTTGGGATGAAAATGACTGTGCAAACAGATGCACTATGAATATTTGTGGGATATTTCCAATTGAGAAATGACTCAACAATTTTATTAATGAAGGAGATCTAAAGGGAAAAAATACACTGGTCGGGTCACTGTGTAATCTTTATGAGAATCAGACAAAACAATATATATATATATATATATATATATATATATATATATATATATATATATATATGTGTGTGTGTGTGTGTGTGAAGAGTGAGGTAGCCGTGAATATCCAGTAATTGACACTTATTACCTTTTTTATTGAACAAACATATTCATAGTTTTCATGTCTAGCTTTCGAGAGCGTTCCTCTCTTTTTCAAGTCTGAAGCATCTTGTACTCTGTATATATATATATATATATATATATATATATATATATATATATACAGTGTATATACACACATACAGTGGTATTTTGGTTCTATTCATCTGTTCCGGACGGCAGGTTGAGTACCAAAAAGGTTGAGTACCAAACTCCCATAAGGAATAATGTAAATTGGTTTTAGTAAACACAAAGCATACCAAGGTTGAAAGATGACTACTAAGGCTTTTTGCTCATCCAGACATTAAAAGTATCGAAAATGTTAAGGTCCAAGGAGGTTAAGAACCAAGGTATATATAAATATTCACGCACACATATATATACTATATATATATATAATAGATTCTCTGCAAGCCAGAGCATTTCTAAAAGGTAGTCAATGAGTCCATTCAAGAACATATATCATACTAATTAAAAGCCAGATGTAAAAAGTTACAGAAGACTAGGCTCCTGGTATTTCTCCACCCGTCTGTGTATATAGATATACTTTACTGAATCTCTGTACTGTAGTTTTACATTTACTTTTTACAAGAGAAAAATAGTGAACTATAATTTGCCATCAATATTAATCCTTTCTAGCACCTTGATAAGACTGTAACCATTTCTTGGGCAATCTAGATAACTCTATACCAAGAACTAAAGCCATATAAATAATAATATTTATGTGTAAATTTGCAAGATCGGAGTTCTTTTTACTCAAGAAGCTAGATCCTGCCTTCTATATCAGTTAATTTAAACAGCAATACCGTGCACTGATTGAAGATGTATAATGATAAAGATGTATATTCCTCCACTTACATTGCAGACGCAGATTTCATGCAACACACATCCATCTTCTTTCCTTACTGTCGTGAGCCCAAAGCAGATAGATGTTCTGGCAAGTGTGAGGCGTGTGGATAGATTAGAATGAATGTTCCTGCTAGTCCTGACCTTTCAGTGCCAGCTGGAAGACAGAACTGCTCTCCCATGGGGGGTTTATAGAAGGAGGGTACAGAGACCAGACCCCTCCTTGCTCGCACACAATAAGAATCCAGGAGAATAGCAGATCATTTAGGAGATAATGATTACTGTAACTTACACAGGACTAGGTGTGTCCACAGGAAACATTCTGCTTCTTTTTTTACTGTGCTCCCTATTAAATGACAGGTTAGAAGAACCACTGAAGGAGTTACTTTTAAGAAAAAATTTAATTTGAAAACTTTAAAAATATTTAATTACAGTCTTTACTTTTAATTATTATATTCAATGTTGCTTTAACAGAAGAAGACATTTTGCCGTTGTTTATGATTAGAAATTGCTGAGAAATGGAGAAACCGTGTGTTCAATTCTGTTGGTACGACAAGTGGCACTTGACAATACTGTAGGTCTGAATACATAATAAGGGCAAGCTTCCTCTTAGGCTACAGGCAGACTAGTTATCGAAGATGGAGGTACCCAAGACACAAGCATATCTGTTTTTTTTAATGTTTTTTTTTATGTTTTTTATGTTCATAGCTTATATAGTGGCTACTATTGCGAGCTTGCTACATATATCACTAACGTGATGTTTTTCTCAAACCACAGTGGCTTTTTAAGTGTCATTGACAGGAAAATAATATTTTTATCCTATTTTATATTATAATAATGGAAATGATGGGTGCAATTTATTTGCTGCCTTCTTTAGTGACATAAACCATTTTTGTATCAAAGATAAAAAGTGCGTAAGAGCCTTTTTTTAGGAGCCATTTTTCACTCTCTCAATATTCAAGCACCCATAACACTAAGGCCCACAGAACATATATGCTCATCTGCATTTAAAATGGCTGTGGGTAACAGGAACATAGAATTGATATCAGATGAGAACTAATAGGCCACCTAGTCTGTCTATTATATATAACTAAAACCACTAATAGCCTTAAAGGGATATGTAAGTGAGCTGGATTATGAATGCATCTGATAGAGGAGAATTAGTAGTGTATAGTAGTGTATAACAGTTGTTTTTGCATGAAAATATCCCAAAATAAACATTAACAGCCTTATTAAATTGTAATTCGGTAAATTTAAAAGGGCTCTATTTAAGCACACAGCATATTTTCTTTACAGAAGTTTTTAGTTAGTGAACTACTATCCAAAATCAAGGTCTTCACTAACTAAAAACTTCTGTAAAAAAAATATGCTGTGTGCTTAAATAGAGCCCTTTTAAATTTACTGAATCATAATTTAATAAGGCTGTAATTATTTTATCTTGAAGTCAGCAAAATTACCTATGTTTTTTGGCATTTGCATTTGATCGTGAACGCACCTAGAAAATCCCACCTAAATTAGCATAACATTAAAATTCAGAATCAGGCTAATACATTGTATCATTATTCCCCTCAGTGGCTTCTGGTGCTCAGTACAAGAACTGCAACAGTTACTGCCTGTGCTCTGTACCAGAAAGGTCAAAATATGTATCTTGCTGTATTTCCTGTATGTACCCGGTTTATGTAAGCGTCCTGTGGGTGTGAACAGCTGGATTTGACTTTCGTGCAAATAACTTTGTACGTAAACTGAACTTTCCTATATAACATGTTTTCATACACTACTAATTCTCCTCTATCAGATGCATCCAGAATCCAGCTCACATACATATCCCTTTAAAGTTATCCTTGACATGATGTACTGTGCTGTCCCTACAATTTCTACTGCAGAGTTATTTAACTTATCCATTACCCTTTCTGTAAAGTAAGACTATTGAAAATCCCCCCTAAATCTTAAACCTACAATTTCAAATCATGACCTCTTGCTCTTGTATTCTTTATCTGAAAGAAGTTCCTGAGTACAGGGTTAATTGAATATAATACAAGGTGTAGACAAGAACATATCAGAGGTATAACTGTATAATAATAATAAAGAACTGTATAATAATATAAAAATGTTTTAAAGATATATATATTTTTATTTATAATTGTGTAGCAATATGCAATGGAGTATAACAACCCAAAACAAAACACAGAAAGAACGCTTAATGTGAAGCATTGTGATGACTTCTCTAAAAACAGCAACATGAATACATTTAATTATTAGCTGCTCAAGTGTTTTTATATCATTGTTTTTGCAAGAATCACTGTATTTGTATTCAGATGCAGAGGAGTGACTGTTACAACACATTGCTTATTTTGAGTTATTGATCACATATATAGTTGTCAGTGTCCGAAACGCTTAGGATGTTGGTCACGCTTTTGTGTCCCTCGCATAGCGAGGGATGCCTGCAAACCTCGCAAAGGTAGGTGTCTTGTTGATGCACCCATGACTTAGGCTTTTGCGGCCCTCGCACAGCGACTGCGAGGCGAGCTGTTGACGCACGCACGACTTAGGCTGAAACATCACAATCCTGGGTTGCTGTCTGTGCTGGAAAGCAGCCTGGGATATGTAGTCTGGAACATTTTAGAATGTGCTCTGTATTGTTATATAGGAGTCTATCTGTGCAGCACATTCACACTAGATTACAACCCTATAGGTTGTCTGCTCCCTGCATCAACTGCTGCTGGTGTTTTTTCTCTCTGTCTGTCTCTTTGTGGGGAATTTTAGCTGTGACCCCATCAACCATTTTACTGGCATAATTTCCTTAAGAGGTCACAAACTGTTCCCAGATGCTATGCAGCAGGATACTCTTTATGTAAGCTTTCTAGGGGTGTGCAAATCCAGATAGCAGTATACTGCATATAAATATGTAAGTACATTCAACTTTTCAATATAATACAAATTTTTCTACTAATTAGTAGCTCTTTTTTAGGATACATTTGAAACCCAGGAAACTTTCATATCCCTTTAACTCTGCTTTTGTCATGGGGTATACCATCTACTGGTGCAGCTCTTCTATGTACTTCCATTGTCAAGTGTGCTATTAGAGGCAGTTTTCAGCAGACCTGAACAAAGATCTTAAATGAATTTACTATTCCTCCCATTGCTCCCAGGTGATTAATCCTTTTAGGAACAAAGTTAAAATGCCCCCCCCCCCCCCCCCACACACACACACGTCATTGAAACAAAAATAGAATAGCATAGTTAAAAAAGCTGTTCATTTATTGTAAACATACAGCCTTATTAAATTGCGATTCAGCAAATTTAAAAAGGCTCTATAAACACATAGCATATTTTTTTACAGAAGTTTTTAGTTAGTGAAGAGCTTGCTTTTGGATAGAAGTTCACTAACTAAAAACTTCTGTAAAAAATATGCTCTGTGCTTATATAGAGCCCTTTTAAATTTGCTAACTCGCAATTTAATACCTTTTTAACATTACCAATGTTCTTCATGAGAGTATACTTTAAATATAATACTTCAGTGGTCCTTTAAGAAACATATTAAACCACCATCATTTCCAGGAAAAAATAATGCTATAATACTACCTTACAGAAAGAACCACGAGTACAGTTTGTGTGTCAAATGAGCAAACCCAAATCAGTTTTCTGGGAGCACAGATACACCCCGAAATTAGCTAAAAGGAGGCTAATGAGTCATCATTCACGGAAGTGGGAGAGAAACGTGTTGAGGGCAGATGGGTTGTATTAGAGCCGGAAAAGAGAGACGTATTTTGAAATAGTATTAAAGAAACAACATCAAGTTAGCAGAGCAGACATTGGCACTTGTGTAGGCAAAACCAATACCAGATATTTTACTAAATGAATGCTATGTCATGTATAGGTTATGTATATCACATATGTAGTTGTCAACAGTGCAGGTTGACAAAAGTTGTTGCTAATGCTGCGGCCCTCGCAAAAGGCGCTCCTTGCCAGCAACTGCGGACTTTAGGCCTGCAAATGCGGACCCTCGCGAAGCGGACCCTCGCAAATGCAGACCCTCGCGAAGGTGGAGGCTCCCACCGCGACCGCAACATTTACGAACATAGCATCCACTAATACAAGCCGCGCCACTTACAAAAAAAAATATTATGACCTCACAAAAATACAAAGACATTAGCGCCCGAAACCCACGCACATGACCTAAGCAAGGCCCAGTTGGTATGTGCATATAAGAATGTATACCCCATCACCCATTGAATATAAAATTAGACACAGACCACTTCTTGGGAGATAACTGGCCACCGCGTTTATTGGTAAACACAACATGATGTAATAACCATAACGATAAATAAATAAACATAACCCGAGGGGAGGAGCCTGGACAGAGACAGTACACCCTACGCCCTGAAGCCTCATCCAGGGCCTACCGTGTTGGAACATCCGTACCACCGTAGGGTAGGATCTCCCCCATTTTCCACTGTCCCGGCAACTCCCCTCACCACCCGCCGCTGTGACAAAATAAACAAACTTTTGATACCATATAATAAATACTTAATGATACATCCACAACAATGAGTACTTCAGACAATAAACAACATAATCCACAACTTACTATTCATCTTTTTTTTTTTTTTTTTTTTTTTTATTAACAGTACAACATATACATCACTTTAACAACAATACTTTAGGGATGGGTGGGTGGGCATCTGCTCCCATGGCTAGCTGGGAGCAAACTGGTGGAAATTGGCGGCAAAAGCCTATAATGGCTCCACCTCCCCCAGCTAGCCACCTCCTGCCCCTCCCAGGTCAGGTGGTCCCTCCTTCCAACCCCAGGCAAGCCTGAGGTGGCCTACGGGCCCCTCATGAAAACACTAAAACCACACAAAATACACAAAACAAACACATAAAAAGCTTACCCAAAGCAAGGGGGGGCACCCAGCATCTCTAAAAGTTAAGTTACAAGTCAATTTAAGTCAAAATTAAAGAGTTTACACACCCGAAAATCCCCTAAGCGAGAGAAAAAATGGCCGCCGAAAAAAACGAAAACGAGGCTACAGGACCCTAAACACTCAAAACACCACAAAACACATACAGATTTTTCCGAAAAGACGTACGAGGTCCAACAACAAGGACGCAAAATCAGCCACAGCCGCGTACCACATACATTAGGTGCCATTTTACAACACTAACTGGCACAATGCGAAAGTACACAGCTACCCTAACGGATTTTACTCGCGCACGCACACTATTTACACTGCATACATTGCTGACCCTTACACAGCAGCTCCACAGCACTGATGCTGCAGCAACATCAAAACAAATTGTCAGCTCTTCAACACAATCCTTCCTGCATATATTACTTCCAAATAGGTAAAGTATATTAATTTATTAATGTATTATTTATTTGATTACCAAACAGCATTAGCTCACTTACAATTTCATTGCCGTAATTTTTTGACGGGCAATATTCTAGTTATATTATACTAGCAACTTGCCCGGCAAAAATTACGGCAAAAAAATTAGAAGCCTGGCAATGCTGTTTGCCACACAATGCAAGACTTTCATGCCTCGCACCTTCGGAGCTCATTGGAAGGCTCTCCCCCCCTTCACAGCTCATTTCATGCGTCGTCCAACCCGCAACTTTTGTGCCTTGCGCCGAGTACCTTCGGCGCCCATTGCGAACCTCTCCCCACTCTCTGAGCCCTGTGTCTATTTCCCTTCTCCCTTCCTTGTGTATGTTTCCCCCTCTCTCCCCCCCGTGTTTCTTTTCGCCCCATTTTAAACCCTGTTTTTCTTTCCAACCTCTCCCTCCCCGGTGTCCTTCTCCTCTCTTTCCCTGCTCAAGTCTCGTGTGCCTCGCAAGGAGAATCTGTGGATCCTTTCATCAAAATCTTGCGGGCCTCGTGATGAGCGCCTAAGTCTTATTGCCTTCAGCCTCGTTTTGAGCCTTTTTCAAAACAATTATGGGTTTACGGACGCCTTCTTTTCCCCTCGCTTAGCTGATTTCCGATCTCCTAAAAAACGCCAATTAAAACTCAAACTAGTTTGCAACCTCACTCACAGGCTCCCTGCCTCCCGCTCTGTGCTGTCTGAGGTTGTAAGTAAATTTTTTAATTAATTGGCATCTTTTGACGGTCTTCCAACAGCTTCCAAGTTACAGCCTTGAAAAAAATTGAGGCCGTTAAAGTCATATTTTAAGTGTTTTGTGCCTTGCGCTCATCGTGTGCCTGGCAATGAGTGCCTTTGGAGCTCATTGCCAGCATTTTTCAAAGTCTTGCGGGCCTCACGATGAATACCTTTGGCGCTCACCACGGGCCTGGCAATGAGCTTCTTCAACGTTCATTGCCAGCTGTTTTTAAATTCTTACGGCCTCGCACTGAGTACCAAAGGCCTACAGCCTTCAGCTCTTATCGTGGGACTGGCAATGAGCACATTTGGCGCTCATTGTCAGCGTTTTTCAAAGTCTTGCGGCCTTGTGCTGAGCACCAAAGGCCTACAGCCTTCGGCACTCATCGTGGGCCTGGCAATGAGCGCCTTTGGTGCTCATTGCCAGCCTTTTTCAAAGTCTTGCAGGCCTTGTGATGAGCGCCATTGGCGCTCATAGCGAGGCCCATAATGAGCACCTTCGTAACTTTTAACATTGCATGACCAACATTCGTAATTACCACAACTATTATATGTGATTATAGTATGCTGTACTAAAAAAAAAAATAACTTGATAATATACAAATTTTAGAACATTTATTACCTATTAATTTTCAGCTATCAGTTTTGCTTTAATGACAGCCGGTATTGTGCCTTTGCCTAACTAGAAACCTGGGAGGATCTGTGGATTCTCCACATATTTATTTTCAGTCTTGTGAAAAACTATTACTAGTACAGAGCCATAGAAATCAGTAGAAGAGTAAGTCCCAGTTGGATTACCATCCACTGCAAGCTACAGGCTGGCTTGCAGCCCAAGATGGGATCGCTCAGACACAAGTAGTCAGCTAGATTTTCTCTAAAATCTCTGGCTTTTTATGCTTATGGCTTCCATAGCTGCCAATACTGAGCCCTATTCTATTAGAAGCCCCAAAATGTCTCTAACCTGTAAATTCGGCTGCGGGTATTTTATTCTCTAAATGTTTAGATATATTCTATTGACTCCAGCTCCTTAAACCTAAACTTGTAAATCCTTCCTTTTTAAGTAGGATTTCAGGAGGCGTGATCATATGATCTGTCAATATTAAAGCAAGCCCGTAATTTACTTCTTAGACACTGACTCATTTACTATTGGCTAACATGGAAGTTACACATAATCTGCAATCGGAGGCCAATAATTAATTAGTGCCAATAAGTAATAATTGCAGACCGGGTTCACAATTGAGCAATCTATAAAATGCATTAGATCATCTGTTACATCTGTTTGCATATTTGTGGGTTTCATACCTGTTGTACAATTAATTCTAATGTCTTCCCATGCTTTAAAGTACAGTATTGTGTGTTTAATTGCTGTTACAATTTTAATAAGTGTTTGAAAAAGCCCTTGCGAGTCCTATTTAGTCATAATATCATTTGACAAAAACGTGATACTTTTTTCAGACTTTATTTGCGATCTAGAGCTACGGGTCTAATAGAATATTTATTTTGTGTAACTTTAATGGTTTAGAGCTCATAACATACGAGCTATCTAAGCCCGGTTTTGCATCTTTGGCTGGCCCGTAGTGATTGTGGGCTGGGAACTCGTAATCAGATTGCAAGTAGCTAATAGAATATGTGGCAATATTAAGAGTGATTTGAAGTGTGTATAAATGTATGAACTGGGCAAAAGAATAGGGCCTATTGTTGGCTTGTTCCATACTTCACAAGCATGTGAAGTTTTCCCAAACTACAAAAGCCATTTAAATATGGCAAGGAGCAATATTAATTTATTTTCTAATTTGGACTATCTAAGGTTTGGAAAAAACGACACACTACACAATAACGGGCAAATGTTTTAGTAAAGAGAACAAATAAATGCATAGGGACTGGGACACAAGTGCAGAGAAGTATTTGCTAATATGCAAATGTTACAATCCAAAATGTCAGTGGACGAACATAATAGGATTACTAGCAATTAGTCTAAAAAGCTCCACCCTACTGGGAAAGTAGTTCAAAGTCAATGGCTGCCCATAGTAAAAAATATAATTTAATTGTTGTTGTTTTTTTTACTTTCATAAAAGTATCTAGTCTAGGTATTAAAGAGGCTAATGTGGATCAGTCATTCTTCTTTAAATGACAACGCAACAGATGAAAAAAAAAATCACTGGAAATGTTCTAAAATTCTAGTCCCAAAATGAAAATATTGCATTAAATACATTCCCCAAGGAGTGGTAACAAACACAGTACAGGCACAGCAATCCCACAAACATTTCTTCTGAATTGGCAATTTCTCTCCTTGACAGAATTGTGCATTACACAAAACTAGGGACCCAGTGGAGGTGTAAATGGTGATCTCCGCGGGAAGAAATATGTTAATATTTGTTTTCCTTCTGTACCATGCTGCTTATTATTTAGGTTTCATTTTAGACTAACAATTCTGCCGCCCATGCCTAGTGGTCTGGTATTTGCAGGAGTGGGCAACACACAATTTAGTTAAAAAAAAAAGTGCAAGTGTATACAAAAATACACACACAAGAACACACATTTGTTACATCTCTTACCTCATCTCTCGGGCTCTCCTCCTCTTACAACTTCTATGCCCCAATTATCCTCTCTACCTTTCTTTCAGATACATACATTATTTATCGAAACAAACCATGAATACGCACACATAAATATGAACACATTCTGCTTTTCCTCTACATTATTGATTGCATACAAAGAATTTTTCTGCTACAGGAAATTAATTATAATAATAGAGAGCCGTGATGCTGAACCTTTAGCACACACACATTTTATTAAATTTAAATAAATAGATAGATAGATAGATAGATAGATAGATAGATAGATAGATAGATAGATAGATAGATAGATAGATAGATAGATAGATAGATAATACTATGGCTGTGTGTTAATCTACATTCATTTTTTTCCATGTTTAAAAATTCATGATTACATTTTTAATTGCGGGGACATGGTTTTGCTTGTTCCTGATGCTCCTGCAAGCATAAGAGAATAATACAGCAAAGATTTGATGAAAAACACTACTTGAGATCAGGAAGATCGAACACTCTCAGCTACCAGGATGCCAGGCTCTTCAGCCATCTTTTGGCTGTAGCTCTTCTTAGCTCTTTCAACTAGTGCCAGGAAGTGCTCTTTAAAGCTGTGCAATAAATAGGCAGCAAAAAGGAACACTAGACCAACCTGTAATAGACCAACTAAAAATGAATCTTATGATTAATCATTATTAAACAAAAAAAAATGCCCATATATATATGTATTATTGAAAAAGGACACGCTGATCATCTTTTTCTTCCAAAATGGTTGTATATAATGAGTGTTTCTTATATTGTATTGATGAAAGGGGGACACTGTGTTAAACTGCATATGTAATAGTAACTGTGGCAGCAGGAATTAAAGAACACTTAAGTTGTTGTTGCTGACTAGAACAAATAAGTGAAATAACTGCACAGAGATTCACTTAATTCAGTTACATTTTTGGGTATGACTCTACACACATACTTGTCTTAGATCTCAAGATGCTGTACAAACTGTAATAATCAATACTGTTCCTCCTCATACGCCCCCATTGCTCACAGATCATTTATCTTATCATTGATTACCCACCTCCCATAGATCTTTTAGCTTGTCATCTAACAAGACCTAACTCCTTGTGACACAAGACTTCACAATCACTGTCTTTGGCCCTAGCAAAAGCTGGAAGCAGGGAAACACAAGTCTATGAGCAAGGGTAGAACATAGTGCACATTTTAAAGAGCAAAAAGTGTTTAATTATAAGTTAAAACAAAAACTTTCTATCAAAATATCAATACAGTAGGGTGATCACCTGACTGAGACCTTTGTTCTACGACAAAATATATAAATATCCCCAGATAGGCAAAAGTGTTATAAGATAATAGCATCTGGGCATTTAAGTATATCTGAAGATTTATTTTTATATTAAGATATTGGCTGCTGTACCTCCATTTCCATCACATACAAGTGTCTAGTGTGTGCGCTCAGTCCAGTCCAATGTGTACTCTATTCAGTACTTTGTATTTGAGTGTACCCCACCATTTGATCTGGGAACTCTCAGTCAGATATTAAGTTTTGAGGGACCTTAGTAGTTCTCTCTGACCTGAATTGTTCGACACAGCCACAATAAAGGGCTCAGCAGAGGTCTTGCGCATGAATACAGGAGGTACCCAGGTTACAGACGAGATACGTTCCTGAGAATGTCTTTAGGAGAGATGTGTATGTAACTCTGATGAATAATAATAATAACAATACTATAATGGCTCATTATATGATGATAACAAAAATACTGTGGAATACTGTAACAATAATACAAATAATTGGAGAAGGAACTGGCAACCCACCCCAGTATCTTTGCCAAGAAAACCTTATGGATAAGCACAGCCAGAGAACCCGGAGTGCTGAGGTCCATAGGGTCATGGATAGTTGGACATGACTGAATGACTAAACAACAACTGTAATAATAAGTTACAGAAACTATTTTGCTCTTTCTTTTTATTTAAAACAAACAAATTCATACAAAATCCCTTGGGAACTCGTTCTAAAGTATGGGCCGTCTGTAACCCATGGACCACTGTATTGTAAATGTTTTTTCTTTAATTGTGTTAATATGAAAAAAAACTTCTATATTATGTGAAATAATAAAAACTAAATTCCTTGGAATACCTTATGGAGCTTTGGAACACTGGCAAAAAAACACATTAATACATTATTATATAATGTATAATATGGCATGTGTTAATTAACTATATCAATATATATATGTTGCCCTAATACCTGTTTTTACAAACATTTGGTGCTAAAAATGTCCCTGGGCAACATCTGGCCAGCTTACAATATATACATTTCACAAATCCATTATTTCTATATAAATAAATAACTAAACGTTCTACGTTCCTTGTAGTTTCCGGTTCTTTTTCTCCAAAAACATGCTTCAAGTTGCATATTACATCTTTCACATTCCCAATAACAAAGGTTGTGTATTTATATGTATTATATCAATGTGTCACTGGTCCCTCATGCAAGAACAGGTAAATATACAGTGGGCTGTTTCAGTCTTACATGTTAAAACTCCCAATTTGTGTGTTACGGGTATTAAATTAGCCCCATTACGTAGCTCGCAGCAGACTTGCGTTTTAACATGCAGGACGGCTGAGCAACGTTGAACTTCGCGCACATAAATCCTTTGATCTGACGAGCCCATAACCGCTACTGGTTCAATTCTACTATTAAAATTGCAACGTGGTCACTCGCGAGCAAGCACGTAACACGCAAATGGAGCCCAAAGGCCAATGTGTGCTCGAGAGCACCCGCGAGGGGGGTAAAGTACAAAATGTAGCACTTGTAAATCAAAAAAAAAAAAACTCACTACTTTACATTTATTATAAGGGAATGTGATGTTAGGTCTCAGAATTCATAGCACAACATTCTCAAGCCCGCAAATTGGCCCCGAAAAATACTTTATTTCATGTTTATATTTTGATTTATATCAATTCCTGCAATCAGTGTGTTAAGACATATACTGTAACTTGGATGTAATAGGATATTATATTTACTGCTTTATTTATATTGCATTATTTCTGGAATGTGGGTCCGAGAACACTGTAATTGAAGCACGTAGGACTTTGAAATCTACCCTCCCCTTTTTCAGTGACGTAACGCTAAAGATCTCTAGTTCCATTGGCTCCATCTGAACCCCTAACTACGTGCTTGCTTAATTGTTTGCAACTCCGGCGGCCAAGAACTGGTTTACGAAATAGCGTCTCTCGCTCATAGCTCGCAGCCCATTCTAATTTAATAGCGACATAAAATGGCCAAATTTGAAGCACGCAGCCCTTACGTGCTACACAATGGATTTAAAAGGCTGGAATATAATATGGCCCTTAAATTGCAGGTGTTATAGTCTGGGTTTTGCACCTCATACATTTGTGTGCTTTAAAACACAAAAAGCGAGAGGATTTTGCTTTTCAAGCTTTTCCCAAGCTGAAATTTAAAGACAAACAATCTCTTTGATGTCTGCAGCTGCCGAGGCCCCGAAGCACTGAACTTAACCATATTTCTTTCTCTCATTTTCTACTTGATCTGCCATCCCTAGAGTGCACAACTTAACTCTCCTGGGTTTCTATTTTTACATTTTTCTGAAGTGGTAATTTAAATTACATGCAGATATGAATTTGCACCCATGGGATGTCATTTAAGGATATAGTACGGCTGGTCATTTTAATTGAGATCTTCAGGCATTAGACATTTTGCTTGAAGATAAGTACTATGAAATATTTTTCCTTTTCAATTGAATATACCACCAATGTATTCTAATGTACCCTACAACTCACGTGAGTATGTGCAGTTGAGAACAATTTAAATAAGTACGTAAAAGGACAACTATACATCAGTCTGTTTGGAATGTGTAATCTGGAAGAAACTACAGTATCTTTAAATAGCTGAGATCAAGGACATGAACCACTACCTACCTAGAAGAGGCTCTAGATCCCTATTTGAAAGAACAGATTTTTACACTAAAGCCTCAAAAGGCCGCTCAAATCAGCTCAATTTGTAGCAGATTACTTTAAAAATTTCCTAAAAGCATGTTGAAATTCTTTTTGAATTTTTGAAATACATTTTTCAATGAGTATTCAAAATCAAATAAAATCAGTATTTATATGTGTGAAAGACTGCCCACAGACTGCTCCATGTCTGCAACCAATCAGGTTGCTGGGGCATATACCCCATTCAAGTCAATGGTAAGGTTTTTGTCAGACTGCTTTTATTTCAAGTTTGAAGAGAACAGGTTTAACCTCTTCATACTGGTATAAAATCCAGGTTTCTGCTCTATTGCCCTTCTGGAGTTTGACCTATGCAGAGTTCGTAGGTGCTCAGAGCAGCTCCATGCAAACAAAAATTAAACCCTTACTACATCTATATGTGCAGACATGGGATACTAGACTCACCCAAACTGGAAATCTTTCGGTTAACTGGTCAGTGCAGTGTAACCAGGGGAAGCTGTGCTATCCATCATAGTCTTGTCCTATAGAACCTTACAAAGCGCACACTGCACTCTGCAATTTGCGAATGACTCATGCAACAGTCAGTGGGCAGAATAAACTTGTATGTAAACATAGATTTAAGTTTCTTCGTCGTAAATAGTGTAATTAAAAATATATATAATTTTTAAATCTAATCTTGTGCTCTTTCACACCATGAAGAGCACTTATAGTGAGGTAAATGGCTTTAATGCACCTCTTTAGGATACCAGTTACACCAACAACCAGGTAATCACAGTGCCGCTAGTGTATTTATGCTTAACCGCCCTGGTGGTCTGGCCGTGTCAGTGCCCCTGAGTGTTAAAGCCGTACACTCTGGGGTGCTGACGCTGCCAGATTGCCTTGTTCCGCCCCCCTGCGTCGCCTACGCACGCAGGGAAGGGAAGATGGATGCGTGTGATCCTGACCTTGGCTCGGGGGTGCCGCTTTAGGTACTGACAATTAACCCCGAGCCACGCTCAGTATTACTGCTAAGGCGGTTAAAGTACCATTGTGTTTAGTTTTTTTCTGTATGGTCTTCAGCTTTAGAGGGACATGGAATACAAATCTTTTTTTTTTGTTCATGCATTTAAAAGGGTGTGGTTTAAACATTATCAAAGTAGTGTTTTGCACAAAAAAATATAATATATAAGTAAAATACATTTAAAACACATTTAAACTTAATTGAAACTAACAGAGCATACATACATAAATCTGTAGATTTCATTAGGAGTTAAGTATAACTCATACATCTATATTACTGCCCATTGGCTGGCAGTGGTAAGTCCTCCGATCAGTTGCATGTTTGAATCAGTTTTTATGCTTTGAGTGCAGCATTTGAAAAAAGAAAACACACAGTAATACAAATAGCCTCTTCCAGGTGCAAGAAAGAAATATAAAAATGCTTCTAAACCCATTTAACTAAACATGATAATAGGCAAAATGTTGTGATTAATAAAAATAAAAAAAAAGAATAAAATACAACCTTTTACTTTTGCAGTTTTTATGCATTTTCTTTGCTGCCGGCATTCATTTTGTGTTTTCGCCTGCTGCGGCTTGTACTTCCTGAGGAGGATGTGTCCTTATAGTCCTGGGTATAATAGTGGCAGATCTTACTGCCATATTCCCTTTAAACAGACACATATTCTCTGTACATTCAAAGTCTCCTTCCCCCTCATGAAGTGATCTAATAAAAGCAATATGGCTGACTACACAGCAGCATAAATGCTAATAAAAGATAATAAAACAAACACATGTTATTACATATTATCATCATCATCTATTTCCAACATGCCAGCATATTCTGTAACACTATGCATGGGGTGTATTATGTAAGAAAATAACGTAGCATGACTGGGGGACCCTGTCTTTGAACAAAATGTCTATGTACATTAGATTGTAAGCACAAAGCATCTGAGAGAAACTTGCAATGAAGGAGTCTGCCTTCACACCAATCAAAGAATTAGAATACTGGCTTGAAGATGCCACCAAAGTAGAACAGAAATAAAGGATGTACTGCAATAACACCCTCACCAGCATGGAGTGATATGTAGGTGTGATGTACAGCAGTCTTACCTACTCTCCTTGCCCTATATATCTAAAAGGCGCTTAATGGTAAATCTATACTGTAAATAACATTCATGTAGATAAACCATTTTTTTGTATAATTGTAGTAATGTACTATTCTTTGGGCAGTGCGAACATACATACCCTTCTGGATCGCGATCTTGCCGTGGTGAACGGGCTTGTGTATCTCAATGAAGGTGTGGGCTATATCATGTAGGGACACCCAAGATGGGCATAGCAGAGATGTCAGACAAACCACTGTCCACTGGAGAAGGAACTGGCAACCCACTCCAGTAACTTTGTCACAAAAAGCTTATAGATAAGCACAACCAGAAAAAGACATGAGCCTGGCGTGCTCGGTCAATATGATCACCAAGAGTCGGACACAAGTGATGGACTGAACAACAACAACAACATGCTTACATACATTGGGATTTATTGACTCAATGTTCACACTACATAGTGAAATTTAGAGAAGCTGTATGGTTATGATGAAAAGGGCATAATCTATAATTATATGACAGCTTTTACACAAGGTAAAAGGTAATATAAATTATAAGCATGCAAATGAGATTTGTATATAGGTCTCACCACAAATAATGCACTTTTAATACATTTTGCAAGGGGAAAATCTTAAATTTTCTATGTAATAGTTTCACCTCCATATCCAACATTTTTTTCTTGCTATAAATAAAAAAAGCACTTCAAGACATTTATATGTCTAAAAGACATCAAAAATAATTCAAAATAATAACAAAAAAAATATCCATTCACTGATATATGCTGAAATGAGTGATTTTTAGAATTAAAGTAAATTACATGTGATCTCACTGAATCCCCTCCTGGACCCGATGTAACCAAGCATAAAATACCATAGCATGCCTAATTTATTTTTCCCGGATGCTCAGACTATATTCACAGCCTAGAGATTATGTAAAGGAACCAAGAGGAACATGTACCTTACATAAAGCAGCACACACCAAAATCAGAATATACATTTTTAAATATTAACAATGCTGCCCTTTGAAGCCATTTTATTGGGCTTATAAACTAAATTAAGAGAGCTTATATTGATAAAATTCCTAATATTGGAAGACTGTGTATGGATCATATAATTGAATGTTCAGTGGAACCAGTGGCGTAGCTAGAGCTTTTTCTGCCCGGGGCTACCCCAGAGTTTGACGGAAATGTAGTCTCTATCATACTTTCAGCCTTGGTGCAAAATGTTGTGACATCTTAAAGGTGCATGGAAGGTTCCCTGTGTTTAATATTAAAGTAAACAAAGTGTTTATTTGTATATTTATCAATGTTTTTACGACAAGCACGTAAATGCTCTGTTTTTACTCTCTAAAACCTACTAAACAGTTGGTGGATCAGAACACAATAGTCTAAGTTTGTGAAGTGAAATGAGAAAAATATATACATAAGCCTATTTTTTAGAAATAGAAAACCGAAAATTGTCATGTGCGTATGTATTCAACCCCTTTGTTATGTAGCCCATAAAAAGCTCTGGTGCAACCAATTACCTTCGGAAGTCACATAATTAGTAAAATCATGTCTACCTGTGTGCAATCTAAGTGTCACATGATCTGTCATTACATATACACACCTTTTTTGAAAGGCCCCAGAGGCTGCAACAGCTAAGTAAGAGGCACCACTAACCAAACACTGCCATGAAGACCAAGGAACTCTCCAAACAAGTAAGGGACAATGTTGTTGAGAAGTACAAGTCAGGGTTAGGTTATAAAAAAAATATCCAAATCTTTGATGATCCCCAGGAGCACCATCAAATCTATCATAACCAAATGGAAAGGACAAGGCACAACAGCAAACCTGCCAAGAGACAGCCGCCCACCAAAACTCACAGACGGGGCAAGGAGGGCATTAATCATAGAGGCAGCACAGACACCTAATGTAACCCTGGAGGAGCTGCAGAGTTCCACAGCAGAGACTGGAGTATCTGTACATAGGATGACATTAAGCCGTACGCTCCATAGAGTTGGGCCTTATGGCAGAGTGGCCAGAAAAAAAGCCATTACTTTCAGCAAAAAACAAAATGTCACGTTTTGAGTTTGCGAAAAGGCATGTGGGAGCTTCTCAAAATGTATGGAGGAAGGTGCTCTATGTCTGGCGCAAACCCAACACATCACATCACCCAAAGAACACCATCCCCACATTGAAACATGGTGGTGGCAGCATCATGCTGTGGGGATGTTCTTCAGCAGCCGGGACTGGGAAACTGGTCAGAGTTAAAGGAAAGATGGATGGTGCTAAATACAGGGATATTCTTGAGCAAAACCTGTACCACTCTGTGCGTGATTTGAGGCTAGGACGGAGGTTCACCTTCCAGCAGGACAATGACCCCAAACACACTGCTAAAGCAACACTTGAGTGGTTTAAGGGGAAACATGTAAATGTGTTGGAATGGCCTAGTCGAAGCCCAGACCTCAATCCAATAGAACTTGACTTTTTTTGACTTTTTCTGTTATTTTGTTATTTTGTTTGCTTCACAATAAAAAAATAAAAAAACATCTTCAAAGTTGTAGGCATGTTCTGTGAATTAAATGACGCAAATCCTCAAACAATCCATGTTAATTCCAGGTTGTGAGACAACAAAAACACGAAAAATGCCAAGTGGGGTGAATACTTTTGCAAGTCACTGTACATACAGTCTTCCTATAGTACTAGATGTACAAGCCAATGACTGGCTGTGTCTCAGCAGCAATTCAGTAGTGTGTTCCTGAAATACAGTATTTCATTGGCTTGTACATCTAGTACTGTAAGAATACTGTGTGCATGAGCCCAAGGGGTGGATCTTTTAAGGGGCTGTTTAGAAGGGTTCAGTGAGTAAAAATAGAGCTTTTCAGCTTTGTTAATAAAATGGTGTTGAAATATGTAAATAAAGACTTAGGTAGTTTATTTTAATATTAAACACAGGAAACCTTACATGATCCTTAAGTGAACTTACACATCACTGGCATTAACAGGATGATTTATGCACTGCACAACACATGAAGATATATAGCGGTCACTGGGTTATTTACTGCCATTTATTCTCAAAGCTGCTCCTATGCACAAATTGCTTTTAATGGTGCTATATAGCAATGCACTATCCTGCATTCATCCTTATTCATATTTATATTCAAATTACAGCAATTTTTGCTTTTTCAAATCAAAATATCAAAGCACAATAAACAGATTCATGTGTTTAAAGGGATATGTAAGTTTCTTGGGTTTCCAATGTTTCCTAATAAACAGCTACTGATTATTAGAAAAATATATATTATATTGAAAAGTTGAATGCACTTACATGTTTATGTGCTGGATATGGATATCTGGATGTGTAAACCCCTAGGAAGCTTATATAAAGTGTATCCTGCAGGACACACTGTGTGACCTCTAAAGGAAATGATGGTTAGTGGGGTCACAGCTGAAATTGCCAATAAGGAGACAGGCAGAGAGAAAAAAGAGACATCAACTGCCAGATTGTGATACAAATGTTTCAGTCTTTACTTCCTCCTGACTGGCCAACACATTTTTTCAAATTGTATACCAATTTAGCCTGGGTTTGGAGGGTGTTAACCCTAAGTTTCAACTGACATAAATGAAAGAATATTTTGCTAACTTCAAGTTAAGTGTTTAAATGCTTATTTTTTTTATGCCAAAAATAAAACAAAACGTTTTTCATACACTACTAATTCTCCTCTATCAGATGCACTTATAATCCAGCTCACTTACATATCCCTTTAAATGCTCTGAGGGTTTGTCCCTGTCAGTCAATGAGCAGTAATATAGTTGCATGAGTCATACTTCTCTATCAATGACATCTACATAGTACAGTACTACTTCCTATTTGTTTCAAGGAAGTTTTGGGGTTTCATTTACTAAGGCCCTCATTCAATTGCAATTTTGCCAATTGAATAAGGCTCTAAATAAGCACATATCATATTTTTTAAAGATGTTTTTGGTTAGTAAACATCTATCCAAAAGCAAGGTCTTCACTAACTAAAAACTTCTTTAAAAAAAATATGCTATGTGCTTATTTAGAGCCCTATTCTTTTTTCCAAATCGCAATTGAATGAGGCCCTAAGTGTTCATGCAAAAAAATGTAACTAAACTTGCGAAAGAGCAAAATGTTTGTAGAAAGTTAAAAAAAAAAAAAAAGGCTTTTGCATTTATATTTTTTATACCAAATTATGATTTACTGCATTCCTCATTTTCTTTTGTCAGCAGATTTTGGCTATTACTTTCCCAATAGGGGGTGATCTTGTAAACTAATGAGCTGTACTACTACTGAAAGCTCTGCCACTTGTAGATGCCATATTTAAATTTTATAGATAGAACTTCTATTCTCTTCCTACTTCAGAAAACTGATTATCATAAATCAAAATGGAAGATACCAAAGCAAGGAT
Organism: Discoglossus pictus; assembly: GCA_027410445.1. Classification (NCBI taxonomy): domain Eukaryota; kingdom Metazoa; phylum Chordata; class Amphibia; order Anura; family Alytidae; genus Discoglossus; species Discoglossus pictus. Next base: position 430,698,122 of record CM050163.1, on the reverse strand, counting down.
AATTAGACATAAAAGATAATATATTACAGACTAAAAAATTTTTCCATTCTAAAAACACATTGCATATGCTTAAGTTTTAACATTGCTGCATATGTGAAATGTCATTAATGGAAGTGAATAAATAATTTATACTACATATACACAAAAAAAACATATAATGAAGGTCTCATATAGAATCCAAATATTTATTCTGGTGCTGGCCTATGATATACAGCTTATGATGAATTGTCTCTCCCAGACCTGGCTATGCAGCAATGTTCTTTTCTGCACATTAAGTGAGACAACATATAAATCTTTGTTCCAGCATTGCTGAAAATGTGTTTCTATCCTGAGGGATGCTTTAGATCTCTAAAAGATACACACGGTTTAGTAGAATATGTTTTTGCAAGCTCATGTATTTTGATTTATACAACACAAATGTAAAACCATACAGTTTTTCATAAAAGTTCAGGGGAATTTTGATTTCTAAAATGTGCGTTGAGTATTGGATGGTGAACAATTTGAGGCCCACACTCTCCCCCTCCCTTTCTCTCTCTCCCTTTCTTTCTGCCTCCCTATCTCTATGACCCCTCTGTTTCTCTTTGCACTGTCTCTCCCAGTGACCACTCTCTGGGCTCTGTGTTTTCTCTGTTTGTTTGTCTCTCTCTCTCCCTCCCTCTATCCCTCTCTCATCCCTTCTCTCCGCTTCCCTCTCCCCCTCCCTCTGCTTCCCCTCACCGCGGGTTTGCAGGGTGTGCTACGCACAGACAGAGTAGCGTGGCTACACCACGCAGGTGCAAACGTGCTGCTGTGTTGCACATGCCAAGTTGCGCAATTCTCCAGGTATGGCAATCAGCATGTTAGTAACGCCTGCAAAGAACACATCTCCCATGCGTTACTAACATGCTTATAACTATTATAGTGGACTAGTCGTTTGCCCGTCATAAATGACGGTATAATATTAGATGAGTCTCTTAACCCCTCTCCCTCCCCAGTGTCTCTTCCGCCCTTTCCCTTACCTGTGTCTCTTCCCCCCTCTCCCTCCCCTGTGTCTCTTCCCCCCTCTCCCTCCATTGTGTCTCTTGCCCCCATCTTCCTCACCTGTGTCTCTTCCCCCCTTTCCGTTCCCTGTGTCTACCCCCCTCCTGTGTATCCCCCCCTCTTCCTCCCCTGTGTCTCTTTCCCCCCTCTCCTTTGTCTCTTCCGCCCTCTCTGTTCCTTTCCCCTTCTCTGTCTCCCCCCCCCCCCCTTTCCTTGTGCCGCGTTTTTCCGTACAACGGTTTCCCTAGTGCGCATGCGCTCCCACTGGAGCGTTACACACTTACAGAAACTATATTAGTGATCGCTGATTTTTGAAGTGTAAAGATGTACACACAACCTCTTTAGCAAACTAATTCCCAAAAAAAACATTACATGCATTAATGCAAATAATTAAGCCTTAAAAAGCATTAGGTTTTGGGCAGGTCATAAATTTTCAACTAATAACAATTCCAGTGCATAATAAATTCTCTTCGAACCATGTGCTAATACTCAACAACAACCATGGGCTCCTCCATGCAACTGACTGAGGATCTGAAAATGGAGCGAATTGATGCCTACAAAGTGGAGAAAGGCTATGATAAAAATATCAAAGCGCTTCCAGCTTGCAGTCTTAAATGTCATGAGGAGATGGCAGTTAAGAAGAAGTGTGTAAGTCACGACAATATCTGGAAGACCAAGAAAATGCTGAGAGAGAACTGTTCATATGCTGGGCAGAAAAGCAAAGCAACCCCCCCAGCAGCAAGGTTCAGCTGGCACAAGAGTCGTGGTGCAATGTTCCCATGTGCAGTATTACTTGCACAAACATTATCTGCATACAAGAGTCATCAGGACTTCTTACCTGCAAGGCATCTTAAAACCAAGTTGTCATGAATCAGCCATCTTGGATTTGGAACTGTTATCTGCCACATGTTATTGAACAGAAGGTTTTGGGCTCCCAGAGCCACTGTTATAATGTAATATAGTCAGGGCAGAGTCCCACTGTTATTGTTATGCATTGAGAGAAGAGGCAGTTTACCACGTCACCACTAATAAAGTCGTCATAACGCATTAAGTGGACTGACATGGGAAGTACTGCCTCATAACATGTGGGTTATAAAATGTTGTAGTGGTAATATCTGTAAATATATTGTATTGGAATGTTGGAGCCATGTTGTGTGCAGTCATCCATATTGACTGCATATGTAACCTGAGTGGATCACCCATCTGCCTTCCAGCTATCACCTAAAGTAAACACTTGAAGTGATAGCAAGGCCAGAACAAAGGGGTCTGTACAGACATTGAGGCACCATAACCCCAGGGGGTCTACAGGGATTCTCACTCAGAGAATCAGGGCAAAGTCCAGAGGGCAGGGAGATGTTTCTCCCTTGAAAGCCAGGGACCAAATAAATTAGGTAGCCACGCCTAGTGGGCGGACCTGGGAGGAGTCTCATGGTTCCCACGTAGGGACCCTGCCTGATTGGCCAGAGGCAGTTAGGGGCTGGCTAAAGGTAGCCCCTCCTGGTAATTTTGTATGCATGTTTAAAAGATGGTGTTTTCCAAAATAAAGGTTGTTGAGAGATAGTTTTCACATAAACAAGGTGTGAGACTATTTCTGTGTGTTGTATCCTGACTTGGGGAGTGGTCTTGCTATGGGCCACTAAGTAACCTGGATCCAGTATTCTCTGCCTGTAGCTTTTGGGCCTTGCCCTCTTCAGAGGCCATCTTTTGTGCCACAGAGAACAGGAACTACATGATTCTGCTGGGGTAGGTTTGAACTAGGTTCATATCAAGCCCCCAAGAAGAAGCAGATCGTGACACAAGTGCTGTGGACTAACAAAGTAAAAAGCAAACTCTTTGGACATAATCCCCAAAGGTATATTTGCAGAAAAAACAGAGCAGCATTGGCAGAAAAGAGCACATTGCCAACTGTTAAGCGGGGGTCTATCATGCTTTGGTTATAGAAACTTTGTACAGGTAGACACAGAAGAATAGAATACACTAAATATCAATAAATTCTTCAAGCGAATGTCAAGAAACTAAACTGAACAGAAGCAGACTACTAAAACAAGACCACAATCAAGGACACACCTCCAACACCATATATATATATATATATATATATATATATATACACAGTGCCTTGCAAAAGTATTCACCCCCCTTCACTTTTTACCTATTGTGTTACATTACAGCCTTAAGTTCAATGTGTTGTTAATCTGAATTTTATGTGATGGATCAGAACACAACAGTCTAAGTTGGTGAAGTGAAATGAGAAAAATATGTACATAAAACTATTTTTCAGGAATAGAAAACAGAAAATTGGCATGTGAGTATGTATCCACCCCCTTTGTCATGAAGCCCATAAAAAGCTCTGGTGAAACAAATTACCTTCAGAAGTCACATAATTAGTGAAATAATGTCCACCTGTGTGCAATCTAAGCGTCACATGATCTGTCATTACATATACACACCTATTTTGAAAGGCCCCAGAGGCTGCAACACCTAAGCAAGAGGCACCACTAACCAAACACTGCCATGAAGACCAAGGATCTCTCCAAACAAGTAAGAGACAATGTTGTTGAGAAGTACAAGTCAGGGTTAGGTTATAAAAAAATATCCAAATCTTTGTTGATCCAACAGCAAACCTGCCAAGAGACGGACACCCACCAAAACTCACGGACCGGGCAAGGAATGCATTAATTGGAGAGGCAGCACAGAGACTTAAGGTAACACTGGAAGAGCTGCAGATTTCCAGAGCAGAGACTGGAGTATCTGTACATAGGACGACAATAAGCTGTACGCTCCATAGAGTTGGGCTTTAAGGCAGAGTGGCCAGCAAAAAACTAAATGGCACATTTTGAGTTTGCGAAAAGGCATGTGGGAGACTCCCAAAATGTATGGAGGAAGGTGCTCTGGTCTGATGAGAGAGTAAAATGGAACTTTTTGGCCATCAAAGAAAACGCTATGTCTGGCACAAAACCAACACATCACATCACCCAAAGAACACCATCCTATTTTTCAGCAGCCGGGACTAGGAAACTGGTCAGAGTTGAGGCAAAGATGGATGGTGCTAAATACAGGAATATTCTTGAGGTAAACATATACCATGTGCGTGATTTGAGGCTAGGACGGAGGTTCACCTTCCAGCATGACAATGACCCCAAACACACTGCTAAAGCAACACTTGAGTGGTTTACGGGAAACATGTAAATGTGTTGGAATGGCCTAGTCAAAGCCCAGACCTCAATCCAATAGAAAATCTGTGGTCAGACTTAAAGATTGCTGTTCACAAGCGCAAACCATCCAACTTGAAGGAGCTGGAGCAGTTTTGCATGGAGGAATGGGCAAAAATCCCATTGGGAAGATGTGGCAAGCTCATAGAAACTAATCCAAAGTGACTTTCAGCTGTGATTGCCGCAAAAGGTGGCTCTACAAAGCATTGACTTTAGGGGGGTGAATACTTATGCACATTGACTTTTTCTGTTATTTTGTCCTATTTGTTGTTTTCTTCACAGAAAAAAAAAAACTTTAAAGTTGTGGGTATGTTCTGTAAATTAAATAATGCAAATCCTCCAACAATCCATGTTAATTCCAGGTTGTGAGGCAACAAAACACGAAAAATGCCAAGGGGGGTGAATACTTTTGCAAGGCACTGTACATGCATGACACTATGCACTTTCCTATACTGAAAATAGGAAATCAGGACAAGGGGCGTCACAGGCAGCCATATCACATAATATAAAGTAGTAAAATAATAATGTTATTTGATATATAAATGAGCTGCACTTTCAAAGAAGCACCCCAATGTTTCTATTTGAGAAATCCAGCCATGACTGTGAAAAGTTAAGATAATTAGTCCATTAGTCCATGTTTACTGTCACCAAGAAACATTCAATGTAAGTTGACAAGAGGACTCTGTAGGCTGATGTCAGTTCTTCAAATCCTCTTTTATGCTACATGCTTACAAAAGATCACAGGAAGTACCAGGAATTTGTTAATTAATAAAGTAAATTTATCAACTACAAATACACATTTCAAGGAAATTAAAGCCATGTTATACTGATCATACCTTATTTATACATGGACTTACAATGTCATTATTCAGCGTCCCTTTAATGCAAGAAGGGTGTACCAGTGCATTAGGGAACATCATTTTAGCCAAATTAAATGGCTCTCGTTATTAATACTAATTTGATTTAGGGATTCATGACCAGTCAGTACAGGGACAAATTAAAGAATATTTAGTTAGGGAATTTAATTGCTTCTTTTTTCTTCTTTCTTTTTCTGCTCTGCAGCAGACCTCCTGGCGGAAATGTCATTCTGGAGACTGAGTCTTTAGATTAGGAATTCATTTACAGGCTCTGCTGGTCTGCGGTTTAATGACTTAATCAGGTTTGCTATGAGACTGGTTCGGAGCTCCCAGGCATAATTCAGGTCATGGACTGCACAGCTGATAGGCTGCTCTCCAAGCCTGAGTACATTGTAACCATCAGGTGAATACAAACGCCCAGCCGTGTGCCTCTCAAGGGCCACTTGATGTAATATGGACAAATAGATCTACCTTAACCTCTTCAGGTTCTGGAGCGAATGCACCACGGAAAATAGGATATTGAAATCTGATAGCCATAGCTCAACTGGAAATATGTTTTCATTTATACTCATCGCGAGGCCTGTAAATTGGAGGGGGGGAGGAAGGCTTGCTATGAGCGGCAAACAGCATTGCAAGGCTTCAAATATTTTTGACGGGCAAGTCGCTAGTTCATTAATAATCTTACCATGGAAGTGTTATATTTACAATAGAAACTTTTTGAAGAACTAGACTTGATAATGGGACAAATATTTCCAGAAAGTAAAAAAAAATATGGTCTTTAACTTATCAGCTGTGATTCTTCTTTACCGTGAGCATCCATAACTTTTTTTTGCTTACCTTGATTGTCCCCTGGAGTTATCCTATTGAGAATTTAATATAGTAGTATACAGAGCTTATCTGCAGGTCCCTCTATGGTGGTTAAAAAAAAAAAAATCTTAAAAAACAGCATTCAATTGTGGTGCAGTAAGCCTTAGAGGATGAGATATACTACTCCATTCACATAAACTAGCATAATCAATCATTTAGATTTTCAAGAAAAAAAGTCTTTGGTGAAACATCATTAGAAAGGAAAAGTATCAGGAAAACCAAAACCAAAAAGGACTACTGTACTCACATATTTACAATATACTCTTTTAAAGAACTACATAGCATTAAATATATTAACTATTCTATGCAATAGTAGAGGAAACTACCATTTTTTTTTTCCGTTCTTCTTTTACAATTGGGTGTCCTTTGATACAGATAGAAGATACTTTATTCTCAGTGTTTATGTAATATATTACTTATTATCTCCTTCCCTTCAATTAAATGTAGTTATATTACGTTGCATACTGCAGATACCACAGAAACTAAGCTTTATCCATAATTATTCAGTTGCTCAACTGAAATGTGCCAACCCTTAACATCAGATAAATGAAAATCCCATCAGCCATTTAGGTCCCTTCTGGCTGAAAAAGCTGCTCAAACAAGGGGATAGCTGCCTCAAGCAAAGAATAATTGCCCTTTATAGTCACCAAGGATTTATTTACAATAATTTGTCTTTATTTGTTTAATTTACATTCTAAAAACATATTGTTAAGTGTAATTCTTCAAACAGCATACTATAAATATGAAATGTGGATCAACAATAATCTGTTTGGATTATGTGGACACTATAAACTATGTAATGCTAACTAAAACATCCCTTAAATCTGCCCCAATTTGCAATTTATACAGCTGCGTGTCAGTGAATTGCTTCTCACTTTTTGCTGACAATTCCCAAGAATGTACCAAGCTTGTTGAAATCTATTTATAGTTTTTGCCACCCGCAGGAATTAAAGGGCTTCCGTGTTTTTATGAATGCAAATGTATTTAAAAGCATGCAGAGATCTCGAACGACTACTAATTGCTGTTTCTGCAGGCTGTAATACCCCAATCAAATCCTCATACATCTCTAATTCCACTACAGAAGGGAAAAGCAAGCTAGGTGCCTATTTGGAACAATAGCTGCATCTATGTGACATTATGATTCATAATGAAGGACATGTTCTTCTAGTCACTGCACACATGCGTGTGTGTGTGATACATACATATACATATTATATTATGTATAGAATATGTATATGTATTATGTATATTATATATATTATTATTATTATGGGATCTGCAGCATGTTTTAGAATCCTCAAAAGAAAAAAAATCCAGTAAACTGACTATTATTATTCAACAATTATTCAGTTCTAAACTTTTACTTTCGATCCTCCTATTTCTCACTTTCTAAAAACTGTCCATGAATGGAAATGTACAAATTCCTATAGGTCTTCCATCACTTCACTATTCAGTCCACCAGTTATTTTTATCTGTCTCTCGTTTTGTGCTCTCATTTCTATTTTTACTATTTTTAGCCTCCTTTTTTCTCATACTCCCCTTTCTCTTCTGATCTCCCACCTACTTTATGCTTTGTGTGTGTGTGTGTGTTTAGTAGTTTAGTTGTGTCCAACTCTCATTTACCCTGTGGACAGCACGCCAGACACATCTATTGTTATGTTTCTGGTTGTGCTTATCCATAAGGTTTTCATGGCAAAGATACTGGAGTGGGTTCCTTCTCCAGTGGACCATAATTTGTCTGATCTCTCTGCTATGACCCTAAATGGTATAGCTCACAGCTTCATTAAGGTACACAAGCCTCTTCACCACCACAAGGTACCGATCCAGAAGGGGACTTTATCCCGTCCATAGTTAACCAATTCCCCCTCCCTTTACCTCTAATTTCTTCCTTATCTAATCAACCCTACATTATTCCCGGCTGGTCATCCTCAGCTTCTGATACCACTTTTCCTGCCTTCTCCTTCACCTATATTCATTCCAAGGCAGATAGAGAAATATGTGAGGTATTGGGCCCAAGAAAGAATTCATGAGGTATTGGGCAGTAGAGGGTGAAAAAGCCATACACGTATGCAACATTGTGCATTCATTGTCACTATGTTTTTAAATTGAAGCAAAATATTACATTACAAAATAAATTGTTGCTGTATATTGAGGCCATTATGTACAGTACCACACATGGGGGCTGCAGGAGTGGTCCTCTAAGCGCCTGGCCTTTAGTACAATTAGTATACTTGGCCCAATGTATTTGTTTTGTCTTAGAATATTCTCAATATTTGTGAGACTTGGGAAACTCCGGCAGAGAATAAAACAGAGAAGAGCAAACAAAGCTGTCCTTTTACTGGTTAGAAGGTTGAGTCATCCAGAAATCAGAGTAACTAAGAATGGATAAATATAGATATAGAGACAGCAGATTGTAAACACAGCTTGAATGGGAAACACTGGAAATAAGGAAAAGGACAAGGAAAATGGAGCATGTAAAACGATGCAACATCTGTGTGTTACCTACAGATATACATATGTGTATAACAGCTTTGACAAATGAGAAAATAAAGAGAATTGGGAAGCATGTGGATCCATACCCCAAAACTGCTATTCTTTGAAGTACATAACTAAGAACTGCTATATTCCCTGAATTGCCATTAGTGTCAGGACCGGAAAGGGGCATAATTCTATATTCATACACAATGCTGTACATTAATGCTATGTTTAGGAATTGTACCTGAAAAATCAGATACAAAGCATGGATGAGGCCCAAGAGACCAAAAATTATGTCTGCGGTTTACACTTCACTTACAATATCTTGCAAAGGTAATTTGCCAGACAGTGGACTGGAGGTGAATTTTAGATGCAGTGATCATACTGATATACATACAGAAACATAAAAATGTGCATTTTCCCATGTAATGGCACAAGAAAGCTACAGCTTGTTGGAAATGTTTTCTGTGGATACCATTCCACAGGACAAGGGTTGTTTGGCCACAGTGATTTGTTTCTTACACTTTAGTTTAAGCAATGTTGGTAGTTAGGGACTGGTCCAATCTGCAAATTCAGGATATCCTTGCGTAAGTTCAGGGGGGTAAAGCAAAAATGAGTGAGCCACTGAATGATCCAGTTAGCATCTGACCCAGGGCACATTTTCAAGATGAGGTCTAACAGGACAGTATTTTTAGGTGCGAAAGGATTAGCCCAACACAGGTTTGGTTTAACAGAAAAATGCTATACACAGATAACAAATAAAGAGAGGATGACACCATAAACCATACTTGGGTTTATATTGAAGCTAACCTGGCATGGCACTTGAATATGCATATCCCCATTAATGGAAAGCTTAATTTCTGACAATAATATTTACCCTGAACTAATCCAGCCTCCCCACACGGAAACATAAAGATGGTTAATTGACTGTGTTATCAAGTCTCTGTTTATGTTGTAATTTTTATTTTAACATACAACAATTAGGTAGATTTCTTTCAAGCTATTACCTAAGTCCATATTACCAGTAGTCCCCAATGAACATGTTGGTGATATTTACACTAAAGCACATATAAATAGTTAGACAAAGACACATGTAGGGGATGAGTTTTGGATTAGTGTAGGAATACAAGTAACCAATAGTATGTGGGTAGAGCTCTATGAAGGAGAGCAGGACTGATTAAACAGCAACTAAGCACATTGAAATAACATTTATTAATTCCACATAATACCAACATACAGGCATGGCTGGGAAGAATAGGTAAGAGAAAAAACCTAACAAGTTTTTTGCTATCAGCACTTTGTCAACTTTTTTTATCCTTCGGGATTTATATATATTATATATCTACTAGCGAATTGCCCGTCAAAAAATTACGGCAATAAAATTTGAAGCCTGGGCTTTTGCTCCTCTGAGCACCTGAGTGACAATTTAAATCGTAGAACTATTCGTTTTAAACACAAATTATTAAAACGAACGTCGCTTGTGCTCATATTTAAACATGGACTGTCAACATTTCTCAGTGCTACCCCAAAGTTTATGATCAGAGCGTTTGAACAGGGGCGGATCTACCGCCTGTGCAGGCAGTGAGTTGCACTGGGGCCCTCTTCTTTTTTTTTTTTATGTAGCGTAGCGGACCACCGCTCTCGCAGGGCTTATGTGGTGCTCTATTTCTTTCTTACTGTGGACTGTAAATTCGGATATTCATTGTCGGTATCCTTCCCCTGCCAGCGCTTCTTTTTGCTGAGGCAGAGAATCCAGAATTATGTCACGCATGTGACTTCATTCCGGATTCCCTGCCATGGAGAGAAGATTCACAGGTAGGGAAAGGACACTACAGCACCACCAATGAATACCTGGATCCACAGTAATGGTTGGATTGTGCGTGAAAAAGTTTAAATACACATTTTAATTTTATATGTAATGTGTATATATATATATATATAGTAAATAAAAAGTACATCTGTGTTCACATTTGAATGTCTAAAGCAAGTTAAAAAACCTGCTTCCAGCTCAGAGTTCCAAGAAAAACAGTTATTACACTGCATTCTGGGAAGTTGAGCTGGGACAGACAAATATGCCCACAAATGCCTCGCTCTTCATTCCGTAGCCATCAACAAACATGGCTTCCTTTAAGCTTGTGCAGGCTGTATTACACAGCTTTAATGCAAAGCCAAGGTTGGAATAAACACAGGCTGAGTATCCAATCCATGTACAGCTGTTTCAAGCTTACTGGCTATCATCAGCATGGAGCGGGATCTCAGCCTGTGTTGTGGAAATTATGAGTAGGTAGTTCACCACAACAATCATTTATAATATGGTGGGCAAAAGAGCGATAGAAGCCCTCCACCGTACAGTAGTACAGTAAATAAAAAGTACATCTGTGTTCACATTTGAATGTCTAAAGCAAGTTAAAAAACCTGCTTCCAGCTCAGAGTTCCAAGAAAAACAGTTATTACACTGCATTCTGGGAAGTTGAGCTGGGACAGACAAATATGCCCACAAATGCCTCGCTCTTCATTCCGTAGCCATCAACAAACATGGCTTCCTTTAAGCTTATGCATGCTGTATTACACAGCTTTAATGTAATAATATACACACACACATACACACACACACAGGTAAACGCTACCCTTTATAGCACTGTTTTTTCTGGAATTCCCCATTTAACACTAGACTGCGCTATAGCACTGTTGTTGCTTGCTTCATCCCTTTTGACGATTTGATTAGATATAAATGCTGCTTTTGACCTTTTAACACTCTGATCTTTAACACCATTTTAAGTGACACAGCAGCAAAGAGCAAAAAGGAGAAGAAAAGTGCCAGCCTAAAATAAAAATGTTCAGTTTGTGTTGCTGTTATGCTTGTGGTTTCATACAAAACCAAACATTTTCGAATTTCATATATATATAAATGTGTATATTATTAATAGTGGTGGAGCTAGTGAATGGAGGAATGGAGGACCCTAAAGCAAAAAAGTAAAAAATAAATATATATATGTACCGAATATACTCGAGCATAAGCCGACCTGAGTATAAGCCGAGGCACCTATTTTTCCACAAAAAAATAGGAAAACGTATTGACCTGAGGGTGGGAAATGCGGCACCCCCTGTGTCCCTCTTGTGCCCTCTGTGTCCCCCTCTTGTGTGACCTGTTTCCCTTCCAGTGTCCCCTTCTTGTGTGCCCTCTGTGCCCCTCTCTTGTGTTCCCCTCTATAAATATCTCAACTGTCTCTCCCCTCCCCCCCCCCCCCATCCCTGGCCTGTGTCTCTTTCCCTCCTTCTCCCTCGTGTCTCTTTCCCTCCCATTCCCCTTATCCTCCTCATCCTCCCTCCTCATCCCTTTCCCCCTGTCCAATTACCCCCCTCTCACTTTCCCCTCTCTTACCTTCATCAGCTGCTCCTACTGCTCTCTGCGCGTCTTCCGGCTGTGTCCGCCCTGCATATGCTAATAAAGTGACGTCACATGCCCATCACGTCATTAGCATATGCCGGGCGGACACAGCCGGAAGACGCAATGGAGAGCAGGGTGACTCACGTATAAGCCGAGGAAGGCTTTTTCAGCATAAAAAATTTGCTGAAAAAGTCGGCTTATACTCGAGTATATGCAGTATATATATATATATATATATATATATATATATATTTTTTTTTTTTTTTTTGCTATAGGGTTCTCCATTCCTCCATTCACTATCTTCACCACTATTAATAAGCTTAAGGTTCTGGAAAAGGAATAAAAAGCCTTCACCATTTCTCGTGTTGGGGACATTACTTTAACTTCACAAGTAAAAGGTGAATGTCAGAATCTCTGCAGGGACAAAACACCAGACAATGACAGAGTTGACTCTACATGGCAACAAAGTACATCTCTTATCTGAGACAATTTCACATCAGACTGCACTAATGATTCAGTCCCAGTCTGTACCAGTTGTTTATCAGCATCTGCACTCAGAGGTACATGCCACAGTCACTTAGTAACAGGAAGTATACAGCTCTTTTCTCAGATTTATTTATGTGCATAGCAGATTAATGAAGAGAGATAAAAAAAACACATGGGAGACACGTTTTATATGTATGTCAGAATAAGGAAAGTGATACACACAGTCCCAACCAATGGGAGAGGGTTACTGTCTTTCCATAGAATTTGAGCCAGATTCAGTGGTAACCACACTGAATTTACAGTCTGTAATTTTATTTCCAAAGCACTGCTTAGCAAACATGACTTATAAGGGATATGGAAGTCATCTCAACTGATATGTACCATTAAATAGAGACTTGAAGATCATGTTTTTAAATTTGATCAAAAATTGACTTAGATATTAGCATTTAGCATTATTGTTTAAATATCCCGTGAGGCCCACACACAAGAAATTGCATAAATAATAAGGGCGGAGTCTTATTATATTTTAGCCTTATTTCCTTCTATAGAGAAACAGCTCAGAGGCAAAAACCAAATGCTAGTTGATCCCTTTTTTAAATATCTTATGTTTAGTTCAAAGCACAAAACAGAGAAATATTTGTACCAATACAGGGACTGCATGATTGTAAATGGATTACAAAAATATTTACTTGTCTGAAATCCACCCTTACACAGTTTATATCTATTTTATGTTTTTCCCGGTTTAACTGATTATTAAAAATCAATATCAGAGGCAGTTATTCACATCTGAGCGATATATAAGCGTAATCGATTAATACATGTAAAGATAAAATACTCTTGGATAGGAAATGTGTAACTTCAACACTCAGCCATCACAGCAAGTTCTAATTAAAATGTTGCTCTGTGTAGACTCATAAAATATAAAAGTACCGTATATACTCGAGTATAAGCCGACCCAAGTATAAGCCGAGGGACCTATTCTACCACAAAATCCGGGGAAAACTTAGTGACTCGAGTATAAGCCGACCCAAGTATAAGCCGAGGCACCTATTTTACCACAAAATGCTGGGAAAACTTAGTGACTTGAGTATAAGCCGAGGGTAGGAAATGTGCTGCCCCCTGTGTCCCTCTGTGTCCCCCTCTTGTGTGCCCTCTGTGCCTCTTTCTTGTGTCCCCCCCTCTCTCTCCCCTGTGTCTTTTCCCCCTCTCCCTCCCCGTGTCTCTTCCCCTCCTCTCCCTCCCCTGTGTCTCTTCCCCCCTCTCCCTTCCCTGTGTCTCTTCCCCCCTCTCCCTTCCCTGTGTCTCTTCCCCCTGTCCCTCCTCCTCCCTTATCACCCTCCTCAATCCCCTCCTAATCCTCATCCCCCCATCCTCAACCCCCTCCTCATCCTAAATCCCCCTCCTCATCCTAAACCTCCCTCCTCATCCTAAACCTCCCTCCTCAACCCCCCACCTCAACCTCCCTCCTCAACCCCCCACCTCAACCTCCCTCCTCAATCCTCCCTCCTCAATCCTCCTCCTCAACCCCCTATCCTCATCCTCAACCCCCCACCTCAACCTCCCTCCTTAACCCCCCTCCTCAACCCCCCTCCTCAACCCCCCCTCCTTATCCTAAACCCCCCTCCTCATACTAAACCTCCCTCCTCATCCTAAACCTCCCTCCTCAACCCCCCTTCACAACCCCCTCCTCAACCTACCTCCTCAACCTCTCTCCTCAACCCCCCCTCCTCATCCTCAACACCCCCATCGTCATTCCTCAACTGCCCCATCCTCATTCCTCAACCCCCTATTCTCAACCCCCCTCCTCACCCTAAACCCCTGCCTCACCCTAAACCCCCCCCCCCTCACCCTAAACCCGCCCCCCCTCACCCTAAACCCGCCCCCCCTCACCCTAAACCCCCCCGCCCTCACCCGAAACCCCCCTCCTCATCCGAAACCCCCCTCCTCATCCAAAACCCCCCTCCTCATCCGAAACCCCCCTCCTCATCCGAAACCCCCCTTCTCATCCGAAACCCCCCTCCTCATCCGAAACCCCCCTCCTCATCCGAAACCCCCCTCCTCATCCGAAACCCCCCTCTTAACTTTACCCCTCTAATTACCTCCCCCTCTCCCTTTCCCCTCACTTACCTTCCACCTGCAGCTGCTCCTCCGCTCCTCCGTACTCCTTCCAGCTGCGTCTTGACTTGGCCAATGCTAATGACGTGACGCGCATGTGATGTCACGTCATTAGTATATCCCGGGTCCCAACGCAGACGGAAGGACCGCAGAGGAGTGAAGGAGCAGCTGCAGATGGAAGGTAAGTGAGGGGAAAGGGAGAGGGGGAGGTAATTAGAGGGGTAAAGTGTGGAGGGGGGTTTAGGATGAGGAGGGGGCTTGAGGATGAGGATGGGGGGTTGAGGATGATAAGGGAGGGGGAGGGAAAGAGGCACAGGGGGGAAAGAGAGACACAGGGTGAAAGAGTGACACGGGAGTGGTGACTCGAGTATAAGCTGAGGGTGCCCTTTTCAACCTTAAAAAAAGGGCTGAAAACTCAGCTTATACTTGAGTATATACGGTAGATTAAAGAGTAGATACAAGCACCCTAACACCCTTTAACTGCAAAAGGTTTGTAATGCCATCACTTTATCAGCAATTGCAAAACAATGTTTCCCACATGCTTTTCAGCTTTCTATATGAAGCTGCAAAGCAAATGTGGTGACTTTAATACATTCTTATTATAACAGGCTATATGTAAAGCCTATATATAAAATGTTATTTTTTGTACAAGAAAGTGCACACTTACAGAATTTCACATCTATATGTATAAATTATAGAATTTGCCTTTTATTACCCAAAGATATCTGTATGCTACACATACCAGACGATGTGAGCTTTGGAGAGCTCATGGAAGAAATTAAATTAATTAAATCAAAGCTAGACCATGACTGTTTTTCTTGCTTTTTAACCCAATTAGATTGGAAACCAATAAAGGGCATCACCCTTACTCCTCAAACATGAAACACAAAAAGGCAAAATAGAAACATTCAATAGCTTAATTAGAACATGTCTAGAACATGTTAATGTAAGAGCAATCAAGGCAGAAGTTCCCCTTTTTGAGGCACTTTGCAGCCCATTGAGGGAGGTGTCCTTTGACTTTGCATCATTAACGGTCTGTTTTTCATCTTGAGCCTTGGGCACCATTATAATACGCTAAATGTAATCACTATGGATCTGCTGTTGTACACAGGGCACCTGCTGTATTACAACCCTTTAGAGTTAGATGAAGTTGTACAGACAGAGCTATTCAAGTGGGCAGCTAGCACACTGGGTCCTGTTATGACCCTAAGAGAATCAGTCTTGTTATTTACAAGATACATTCATTAGGTTGTAAAAGATTGTTTGCAGAGAGCAATGGTATACAAGTCAATAAAATAAATCTATCTGTAGAGGTTATAAAACAAAACAAAGCAGGCATAATAACATTGTATTTGGAACATTTCTCGTTAAGCAAAGATAATAACATGATAATGTCAGGATTTAGTAAGATATATGAAAGCTAGATTCAATAATAATTATCATTAAAGGGCCAGTGTAATGGTCCAGCTTTCACAACTAATAAGTATTAAAGATTAGTATAAACAGATTTTCAGTTTATTGCAATTAAAAATGTGATCATTTGTGAAAACATTTACACCAGAAAATGTGCTTATTTTCCACCACCTTTGAACAATAATCTTTCTGATCTTTTTTCAAACTTTGGCAATGTCTGCAGAAGGCTTCCCTGCGGCTGCTTCATTTACTGCACAGCTGTACTGGAAGAGTCTAAGAAATGAGCTGCAAAGTCAGCCATAATTTGAAAAAGACTGGCTCTAGCCTAACGTTCAGGGGAAAACCAGCAGTTTCCGTGTAAGTTGTCTTACAAAAGATCATAAAAGAAGTACAATTACAGTGGGCCTTTAACACAATACCATGCGTACATAGATAATACCATCCAAGTAATGATGGAAACATCAGTCCTATAGAGTGTTCACATCTCACGTTAAAGGCATATGGAATAGCAGAGACTTACTAGAAAGCTCCACTGCACCTTCTCTGGAGATACCGATGTGACATCAGCTTTAAATGGGCGAGATTGCTCCTCTAGGAAATGGATCTGGCTGTAAGATCTGTGTTGCACTGATGGTGGCAGGCACTGGAGATCATTTCTGAACTACAGGGAGGAAGAAAAGTTTGTGTTATAAATTTCCAAATGAAAACATACTATTATAGTTATATTATAAAGAAGCCACAGTTTCAAGATTTGAATAAATTAACAAGTCTGACTAAATCATAAGTAGGCATGAGGGAAGTCAATAAGGTTAGTTCTGCTGGACCCTGAAGACCTGCAAGACACTTGGTGGAAGATGTGTGAGGGGGGCATTTACAATTCCTGACAGCAGTACTTGAATCTATTGATGTAAGCAACCTGCTTGTTGAGGGCAACATTTGTATCTCTCCATTATTGCCTCATATTCAATCCCAGTTCCCACCATCTCCCCACCACTCCCTCCACTGACAAAAAAACACATCCTCATGAGCCAGCTCTCAGGAAGTGTTATAAAGACAAAAATGGATTCTTCTATTTTTAAACAAAAAACTATCCTCAAAAATTCTGTTTTTCTCTAGAAATGTTTTTATGTCCACTGCTTACACAGCTGCTAAGTTGTTAGTTTGTTGCATACTTCATAAATCAGTATATTTTTCCTGCACTTTAGCTGTCCTTTATTTTAAAGAAAATGTTATATATAGCTGACTCTGCTTGTGTCATGGGGGATTCTAACTTGGACTGCAAGTATGTCTGTAGCTTGAGGGAGAGGGTTATCCTATGAGGGCTTAGTCTCTCATTTACGTTTTATTGTCAAGGGGCTTTATCAGGGGTACTCAAATGCAGTCCTGGAGGGCCACACACATGCCTGGATTTGAACATATGTTTTCTGTGCACAGGTCAGTATATCAGGATGACTGAAGAAGCAATGTGCTCCCCTGTGCGCAATTTGGCAGATCTATGCTGGAAGTAGCCCATTAGACAGATATATCAAAATATAAGAAACACCACAATTATATTAATATTATTACACTACTTTTGAAGTTAATGTCAATTAAACTAATGTCATAAATGAGTTATTTTGTCAAAGGATTAAACATTCAATTTATGAGCAGTCAACATGGTCACTTACTTATCCTGGCTGACATTGGCTTGCTGATAACCTTTACAGTTTGCTTGGCATATTCCAGCTGTGTCTTGTGAAGCTCCGGTCTGTGACACAGGTAAGAGGCCTAGCCCTGTGTGAGGCCTAGGCACACGGGGGCATTTTACTTATTCATAAGCCTCTGTGCACAGTCAGTTGGCTGATTAGTGTCATATGCATATAAGTGTAACTGAAGCTCCCTCAGTGAACAACAGTATGCAGGGGGCAGCCAACTCAAGCTAACAGGGCGGAAGTTAATTAGACCCGTAGTAATGGTGTTTACAATCCGTTTTATTGCTAACCCATTAATGACAAGAGAAGATGACACTACACCGGAAGGCCTTAAGCAGTGTTAGCTATTTAAAACATTATACTTCTCTGTTTTTAAAATATTAAAGCACAAGCCTGAGGCACAAACACAAAAGTTATTTAAATAAATAGGAGATTCCAGGTGTGTGCCAAGGATGTCCTAAAAAAACATTATGTAGTGCGGAAAAGTCAGTGTGGGTGAGTGAGCAGCCATTTGTCCAAACAGGAATTGACCATGGCATAGTAAATACGGATTCTCAAATAGTAATAACTAACAATAAATACACACTCACATAAACTGGGACTTTAAAGGCCACAGCTCTTTTTTAAGTGAATTACTTAACAGTTAAGAACAATACATAACTGGTTTGCTTTTTTTACTTGTTGAAAGGAGACAAATTCATTTTTGGACATAGACTGTTATTATTAGATAGGATCAGACTGATGTACAATAGGGGATTTCTACTTTGTAATAGCACATGTAAATTAAAAATGTATCCTCAGAGGGCACTATCATGTACAGCAAGCTATTACGTGTTCCATTATTAGTTGAACATCTCTAACGCTTTTGGCATAGTTGGGTGCACACAGATATATATATTACTTGAAGTGATACTTGGATCCACAAGTTAATACTATCACTTTCTTAGTTATATAATGTTGCATATGTTTATGCCCCTTTTCTGTGCTTTACTGATTTCTTTACATATTGCTTATTATGCAGAGCTGAGGTGTAGTGGATAAAAGCTTCTTTTTTAAGAACTAAGGGTTTGTAAATTTGATTCCTTCATTTTTTTGTTGTTTAAATTAATAATTCAAACTTTGTATTAATAATTCTCTTAAAAGCATTACAACTTCCCTATTTATCTTACTATAATTTTCTATTTCATCATAAAAAAATAAAAAGTACTATTTCTATAAAAAGGCAGGAAAGTTACTAAATTTATAAAACACTGTGTCAGTCCACTGTGTTCAATACCACTGTGTTTAATACCGATTTTCTCAATCAGAAAAGTGTATTACATCAACTATCAAACCTTAGATTAATTCTTAATGTATTAGAAATTACTTAGTACCAACTTAGAACTAAATACTGTTAAATATGTTTTTAAAAGGAACTTAAAATTATTTAATATTTTTTGTGTTTCTTTTTAAAATATATATATTTTTTTTTTAATAAGTTTTATTAAAAGGTATATTATAGTATTACAGAACTTTCTTCAATAAAGTATTCTACAATTATTAACTGACTAAGCCTTTTCATTTTATATTTTTGTTTGTTAACTAATCTGCAACAGTGAAAAAAAAAACAAATAAACCAAACATTTAAACAAAACTACAAGAGAGTCTAAAGCTAGAGATGTCTAGTACAGATCAGATACATTTTATACCTCAATAGGTGTTACACAAAAAAAGTCAAGTTTACTATGAATCGAGACACTTAGGTAAAATTAGTTTGTTTAGTACTCTAGTCTGAAAAAAATATTGCATACACAAAACAAAAGTTCAGTTGCATATATATGAAACTACTTACTAGCATGTTAACTTTGTGACTTATGGTATAATTAAAAAGAAAATAAAAATTACTATTTATTTAAAAAAAAATAATAAACATATAATAGAAAGGAAAGATATTAAACCAAAGGCTGTAATCTTACAGCTACACACACTTTCATTCTAGGTCAAACCTTTACATACTTTTCAAGTGGTAAAGAATAATATGTCCAATACAGAACTAATACTGGAAATGTTCATTCCACAATCTGTGCAGCTATGTCTAATTAGTACCACTGGTCAGTGTAGCTCATTATGTATTCTACTAGAGCTGAAACAGCCTAATCACAACTCAAGAAACTACAACAGAGTTAATTTACTAGCGATTTTTTAAAATAAAGTAATTTTTTGTATATGTTTTTTCATCCCAAGCACATACAGTGCCTTGCAAAAGTATTCACCCCCTTGACTTTTTACCTATTTTGTTAGATTACAGCCTTAAATTCAATGTTTTGTTAATCTGAATTTTATGTGATGGATCAGAACACAATAGTCTAAGTTGGTGAAGTGAAATGAGAAAAATATATACATAAAACTATTTTTTAGAAATAGAAAACAGAAAATTGGCATGTGCGTATGTATTCACACCCTTTGTTATGAAGGAGGAATGGGCAAAAATCCCAGTGGTAAGATGTGGCAAGCTCATAGAGACTTATCCAAAGCGACTTGGAGCTGTGATTGCAGCAAAAGGTGGCTCTACAAAGTATTGACTTTAGGGGGGTGAATAGTTATGCACATTGACTTTTTCTGTTATTTTGTCTTATTTGTTGTTTGCTTCATAATAAAAACATCTTCAAAGCTGTGGGCATGTTCTGTAAATTAAATGATGCAAATCCTCAAACAATCCATGTTAATTCCAGGTTGTGAGGCAACAAAACACGAAAAATGCCAAAGGGGGTGAATACTTTTGCAAGGCATTGTATGGTGATTACAATGCCCCTTTAAGGTTATAGGAGCCCCTATTTCTTTTAGGACATCAAGGGCATATATCTGAAATCTCTTATTTATATAAATAATTTTTGTGTTTGTTTTTAAAATATATTTTTTTCCAATAAATTATAGAGGTCCAGCCCCCGTAACTCAAACACACAGTGACTCTGTAGTACTAGATGTACTAACCTATCACAGATTGTATCTAAGCAGCACTTCTGGACATGATGCACAACGAGTACCAATAGAAACATTGTGTAAATGAGCTGCTAGGGGCGGACCTTTGTACTATCTGGAAGGTTTCAGTAAGTAAAAAAGAGCTTAAATAAAATAATGTTTAGATATGCAATCAGTTAGGTAGTTTATTTTAATATTATAGACCGGAAGCCTTCCATCTCTCTCCAATCTGGAGCTCTTAATCTCCAATGTCAGAGTGAGGGAAGCTGAAGTCAAAACCTTGGCATGTAGCTTCACTTATCTTATGAAGGCTCCTCATTAGCAATGTAAGGAATAAGCCTTCCCTCCTTACAACCAATGAAAATATTTTCCGTGTATCACAAAGTCACACACATACATTGTAAAACAAATTTATCAGAACATTGAATGATGTTGCCATTCAGAAGTGGCAAGAATATTTCTGGATACTTTCATGGATTCACATTCACATAATGTCAGTCAATATAATGTGAAACCACTTCTACTTTGAATAGGAAAACAGAGGAGAACATGGCTTATGTTTTGTATCCATTACATAGGCAAGTAATAGAACGAACATTTTGAGGGAAGCCTGTAGGCCATTTTAGTGAATTAATGCCTATTTGATCCTATGAGAACCTAAATGGTATCATCTACAACCAAATAAAAAGTTATACATTTTTTCTGCTAAAATGTAATTTTATCACTTCTTACACAGAGAGAGTGAAGTTGCAAATTACTTAGAAAGAAATATCAGAAGTAGGGACTTCAGTTCAAAAACATCTCTATCACAGATTCAACATCCGGCCTTGGAACCAGTATGTGCCCACATTTACATTTTCCTCTTAAATCTAATAAAAAAATGGAATGAATACTTCACAGAACCATAATTTGTTTAGTGATTTTGTGCCGGACATAATGTGAGGGAGGGAAAGAACATTCTGTCAGTGCGTATATTTCCACAAAGACACAAATTGAATTCCCAGTGCTTTCAGGTCACATATTAAATGCTATCAATTCATGCATTAAAGATGCACGAGGAAACCCTACAAAACCAAAATATACAATATAACCCAAAAAACATGTCCCTGAACTTGAATGTTGCTAAAAGATTCAACTCCTGTAATAGCAGTCAGCCATATCTATTACTTGTTACTTTGAATACATGTATTTTTTTTCTGATTTCTTATTAAAGAGAAAACAAATCATGGCAGCCAAACTTAGTTGTCCTCTTTATCTTATATGTTGCATCTACTCTGTACTAGCTAAAGTATTAGTGGATGAAAAACAACTTCACAGAACAGACCGTTTTAAAATACCAAAGAGCACTTTGTCAAGTATCTGACAGCAGCTTTGTGAAAGGAGTGTATATATAGAAAAAGATGTGCTGAAGCCAGTGTAGGAGTACAGGCGTGAACGTGTTTTCCTAACATCCTGTAATAAACTGAATCATTGTGTTGATTGAAGGTTACCACAATGCAGCATGAATCCAATATCGTCATTGGCTTTATTTTCCACATGTTGTGAGCATTTTAATTGCCATGTCCTTCTTTGTCCTGTGTTTCTGATGTTAGCTAAAGGACCAATGTGGTCATATATTAAAAATATACTGTTTTGAAGCCGTGCACTTAAAATGATGTAACATAGTTTAAAAAAAGAAACAAATAATACTAATAATGCATGTAATATACCATCTTTTATATGACATTAAGCTGCTGTGGCATATACTACATACTATGTACCGTAATCAACTTCTTCAGTTTGGGGGCACAATTAGTATGTAACTCAAATGGAAATGTGCCATCCATAAGTGCCAGAACTCTTAGTAGCAGTAATAAAAAGCTCATTAGTTTATAAGTAAAAACCCTCTGAAAGTAAAACATAGAACCAGCTAACAGAAAATAAGTATACAAGCTAAAAATGTATGGATTATTATTATTTTTTGTTTTCTGATATTCTGTCTATTATCAAGTTTAGTTTTTTAAAAGACATGTAGAATAAAAACTGGACTACAGTATGGCTAATTATTGAATGGAAGATAAATTGCATCCTATACCTAAATAAATATAAGTAATGCATCAGTCCCCTTCTGGATCGCTATCTTGTCGTAGTGAAGGGGCTTGTGTAGTTCAATGAACCTGTGAGCTATACCATGTAGGGTAACCCAAGATGGACAGGTCACAGCAGAGATGTCAAACAAATCGAGGTCCACTGGAGAAAAAAACTGGCAACCCACTCCAATATATTTGCCATGAAAACCTTATGGATTAGTACAACCAGACAGGAGATGTGCATGTCATGTTGCAGTCCAAAGGTCACCAAGAGTCAAACACGACTGGAGGACTGAAAAACAGCAATGCATCAGTACTGAACTATATCGAATAAGCAAAACATGCCTCGGACCCCAGAATGAAACGTCACACATTCAACATGTCAGATACTAGAAGATGTTTGCCATATTGCTTTTACCCAACACAAGTTGTCGACATTAAGAATTAAATACAATTTTCAAAACAATCAGGAAAGATAATGTAGTTAGAAAAATCTGACCTCATCAAGGAGTAGCAATCATGATAGAACCATTAATCAGCACACTGATTTAGTCAATGCCAACATAAAAAATTAACCACTCAAAACTCTACTCCAGTTCTAGTTCATTAGTACACAGCAATGAAGTAGTGAAAAAAAGTGTATCAGAAAATGGACAATCTAAAAATTACCATGTGTGCATCATTATACCACTCTATAAAGACATACATTAAAAGCATACAAGACGATAGGCATGATGCTGAACGCAAATATGTTTTATTAACAGTATATAGGTTTCTATTTGCACATATTTTATTACATATTGTTAGACAGAGCATGCTGAACTCGGTGCAAGTCCAATGTTGTATCTGCCGTCAATGGTATGTTTCTATTCAATTTCCAGCATTTGATATATCATATATGGAATTGTGAGTATGAGTTGATTATCACACCAAGCCCTGGATAAGCACATTTTTATGTGGCAAAAGGCTGACTAAAGAAGCAGAGCAGTACACTGAAATATGTTTGTATACACAAAGAAATGTCTATATGCAGTTATATTTCTGTTTGTGAGTGTACTTACAAGTAAATACAACTAGGTTCCCAAAGTGGTAATTTTTCATTTTATATTGCACATGTGTCAAAATACATCTGTAATTCTTCCAATTGTAAGAAAATCTCTGTATATGCCACACACATTTTACGTTCACATACATTTTTATTTTATTTTATTTTTTGTAGAATAAGACAAGGTTGGTTTGTTTTCTCACTTCATGATATTGCTGCACTGGAAAGGGAGTTGGTGCTCATTGAGCACAGTTTAGCTGGGTCTAGCACGGTGGGTGGAGGTGGGACTAGTGAGGATATCCAGGGAGGTAGCTAGGTTACAGTTACAAGGGGAAGCAGTGGGAACAGGAGGAGGAAGGCCAGGTCTGAGTTGGCAAACACCAACACATGTGCCCGATTGGGTGAAACTGTTGGGGATGTCCAATCAGGAATGGCAGTGCCAGATAGAGCTGTTAGTTCTATTGGAGGAGAGGGAGGGCAGAAAAGGCAGAACAACAGACAGACAGGTATTGGTGTAAGGGGACTTTGTTATTAGGAAGGTAGACAGGATGATTTGTCACCCAGATCCCAGCAATCAAACCGTTTGCTGTCTCCTGAGTACTCAGGTTCTGCATATTGGGGATTGGGTAGATGGGAGAGGCTGGAAATGAACCAGCGGTCTGGGTACATATTGGTATCAATTACAAAATAAGTGGAAGATGGAGAGTCCTAAAGAAATATTTTATAGAACTAGGAAAGAAGCTTAGGGCAAGGACCTCCAAGGTAGTATTTTCTGAGATACAACCCGTGCTACATGCAAGACCGTGGAGACAGAAGGAGCTTAGGGAGGTTAATGCCTGGCTAAAAAGAGTGGTGTACTAAAGGGTTTTTTAGATTTTTAGAGCACTGGGCTGATTTCTCACTTGGGTACAATCTCTATAGCAGTGAAGGATTGCCTCACAGCTGAATCAGAGCACAAGGAGAGACTACATGTCCCAAGCTGCTTTGCAACACAGTAACCACAGAGTTTAATACAAATGTTTCAACTAACCTCTTCTTTCTCCTGATTGGCAAAAACAAATTATATATTTTATGCTAATCTTAGCAGGGATTTTCAGGGGTGTCAACAAACAAAAGCTACAGCTTGCAAATTGAAAGGATTTAGCAATCATCAGGGTGAGTTTGTAGATGTTTACTGATTCTCTTCTATCAGATCTATTTATAATTCAGGAAACTTAGATATGCCTTTAATGAAGAGGGAGCTTGTGTGTAAGGGGAAAATATGGTAGAAAGGCTGAGGGAGTTTTTAAACTAGTAGGTGTGGGAACTAGACTGAAGTAATGGGGTAGAAAGTATAGAGGGGGTAAAGGATGAATTAACTACTCATGAGGGAAAAGAAGGATGGAGGGTTAGTATAGTTAATAGGGAGGTATTGCTAAGTAACTCAAATACAGTGGCAAGTACTTCTCAACCGAGGAGTCATAGCAACATAAAGTGTATACTTTCTAATACAAGAAGCTTGCCAGGGAAAATGGGCGAGCTAGAATTATTAGCAGTAAATGAGAAATGGGCTTAATAGGCATTACAGAAATGTGGTGTGGTGGCTCTCATAACCGACCAGTAATTTGGATGGTCATAACCTATTTAGGAAAGATAGGGGCAATGGTAGAAGAGAAGGAGGGATTTGTCTGTATGTTAAGTCTGAATTTAAGCATATAGTCAGAGAAGTTATTTATGGAGGAACTAGTGATAATGTTGAATCCTTGTGCGTTGAGTTAAATAGTGGAGGAACAAATCCTAAAAGACTGTTGGTAGCTATAAACTCCCAACTATAATTGAATGTATTAGGAATTGCAATTATTACTACAGTTTGAAAATGCAGCTAAGCATGGTCAAGTTATAATAATGGGAGAATTTAAGTGTCATGAAATAAACTGGATAAATGAGACCAGCAGTTCATCTAAGGGGAGCAGGTTCTTGAGTACACTCAAAGATCTTTATCTGGCCCAGGTTATACAAAAAACTACTATAAATGAGGCTATTTTGGATTTAGTCATCACAAATAATATTGATATAATATTAGTGATGAAATAGGCCAACCTTTGGGAAACAGTGATCACAACACAGTCTCATTTGAGATTGAATTAAAAAAAAAAATAACTGTAAGGGGCCAACAAAACCTCTTAATTTTCAAATAGCAAGCTTTAATGGTCTAAGCGCAGCAATACAAAGTATAGACTGGGACAGAGAACATACAGGTAAAAATACTGAACATAAATGGAAAACATTAAATCCTTACAAAATTTACATACGTATACTATGTGGAAATAAATTCAAAGGAGTAAATCACATCCAATGTGGCTTAACAATGATTTAAAGATCAAGATACAAAGTAAAAAACAGGCATTTAAGTTATACATAAAAGAGGGGACAGAGACTGCTTTACGGGAGTACAAGGAAGTCAACAAGGCTTGCAAAAGGGCGATTAGACTGGCTGAAATAGAAAATAAAAAGTTAATTGCAAAGGAGAGTAAGAATAACCCTAAATTATATATATTAATGGAAAGAAGGCCAGGAAGGAAACTATAGGAACCTTACAATGTGAAATAGGTCGTCTGATAAATAGTAACCATTAAAAGGCAGATGAATAAGCTGAACAAGTTTTTTTTTCTGTATACACAAGGGAGGTAGCAGGGGTTTAAACTCTGCATCAAATTGGGGAAGATCTGCCTGGCATCAGAATTATTGACATGAAGTCAGAATTATTTATATGAATGGCCTACAGCATGAATAAGGCCTTATCAGATCCTGGTGTGACCACATGGTGGTGGACTCTCTGGTCACATATTGGCTTCAGGGCACACACAGGAAATTATCAAGTTACTGTCTTCATATGGCAGACGTTTGTTTGGGATCTAAGGCGACCAGAGTGGGACACAATTTGAGTAAGATGGACCTCATTTCTGGGGATCTGTGATATCCACGAGGAAGAATCAAAAGTGGGATGCACACCGTTCTGAAGACACTTCAAAGTGAAGTAATGGAGATAATTGCAAAATATGCTGAATTTAGTGAGCCAGTAATTGTTGAAAATTATAGTATGATGACCATAATCCATCATATGTGGCTGCAATGTGAGAAAGAAAATAAGCAAATTAATAATAAGAAGTGCTGTTTGACAAAAAAGAGAAATAAGTTACAGAACTGTATGAAGTTATTTCTGAACATTAAAAATCAGCTGAACAGAGCTATGATGGGAAATCTTCATGTGGCAACAGTTACAGAAAATAGTAATGAAAAAGACAGTTGTCTAACATGTGGCATAAATGTAGAATATGTGAATACATTAGAAGATCATTTGGAGGCTAGGCGAGAATGGATAGCTTCCCTTAGAAAAGGTTTATCTGACCAGTGACCGATTACAGTGAAGAATAATGAGACTACTTGAACATCAGAAGGAGAGGGTAGATTACATTTTGAAGGTTAAGAGCAAATGACAGATAGAAATGATGCAAGGGACAGTTCTGATGTTAGTAGGAATATACCCGAATTAACCCTTCTACAACATCACAAGCATCTAGAATAATCAGACAATAGGACAGAGCTAAAAAAGTGAAACAACTGGTAAAATTTAAACCACTATTTCCACAATATGAGGCAAGTTAGATGTTTTGTCCAATATGGCTAATTTTGAGTCATCTGTGAAACAGTACATGCTTTCACTTAAAGAGGCATGTGTTATGTTAAAATGGTGGCTTCCAGGTAGTATAGCAGCTAGATTAGAGGCCCCAGTAAATGGCCCAAGTAATGTGGATACAGAAGTGGACAGGCTGAGAGCTGTGTCTAAGTTAGTTACAGGGAACATAGATTTAGCCATTCCCTTTCTGTGATGAGAGTAACTGTATAGGATGACCCATGGATATTTGCATCTAAATTTGAGCAAGTATACAGACTCACACATAGATCATGTTACATTATTTAGTGAAGAAGTTTACTTATTTGGACCCTAGCCTACAACTGATGGTAGAGGAAAAGGACACCATGGACAGTACCGTTTCCCAACAGGGGCTACAGAACCAGTCGCTGAAATTATTGATCAGCTTGAACAGCAAGGTGTGATTAGGAAATGTTCTTCTTCCAATAATTCACCTTTATTGCCAGTAAAGAAGAGCCATGGAAGCTGGAGATTAACTGTAGATTTTAGCATGATCAACAAATTTACACCTCCAGTAACAAACTTATTTGCTTCTACTCCTGAAGTTAAATCTAAGTTGAGAACCACCTGCTTATGGTATTCAGTGTTAGACATAAGCAACGGTTTCTGGGATGTTAAACTGGCTCCAGAATACCAACATAAGTTTGCCTTCAGTTTCAGAAATGTTTAGTATACGTTCAATTCTCTCCCACAAGGGTTCCATAGCTCCCCAACTTACTTTCATCAGGCCCTAGCAAAAGTTTTAGAAATGTTATCTGCCCCAGGCAGGATCATACAATATGTGGATGATATTTTGTTACAGCCAGAGACAGTTGAGGAACATATTGAGTTGCTAAGGGAATTGTTTGGTTTGATTTCCAAATCTGGCCTTAAGTTAAATACTTTAAAGGTGCAGTTAATGAAAGAGAAAGTAACATTTTTTGGGGTGTCAATCCAAAGGGGAACAAGATGCCATACTAAGGCCAGAGTGGTAGCAATACTACAGGTACCCAGACCTTTCAATAGGTAATCATTAAGGAAATTCTTGGGATTGGTGATTTTTTCACAGCACTTCTTTGAAGGTTTTGCTGAAAAAGCAAAGCCTCTCTACGATCTCTGGAAAAGAGAAGAGACAGGGTAGATTACATGGAATAGTGAGCATGAGGACTCATTAGGGGTGTTAAAGTAAGATTTAGCATCAGCTCCAGCTCTTGCCACGGTAGACAGTGAGGCTCCATTTGCCCTACAAACATGTACTACTGTGACTTCAATTTCTGGAATTCTATTGCAGGAGAAGGCTAGAAAATGGAGGCCTGTAGGCTATTTCTCCAGACTACTAACTTCAGTAGAGAAAGGATATGACTCTTGAATCAAACCTTTGTTAGGAGTTCATTGGACAGTTCAAGCTACAGAGCATATAGTGTAATTTAGGAAGTTGATTCTCCAAACACCTCATACACCACTGAAATTGTTGTTTGAGAAATCCCTAAGTGGAGTCTCAAATCAGCGCCATACCAGGTGGCTGACAGATTTACAACACCGTGACATAACTGTGCAGTATAATGCAAAATACATCTTGCCACAGTTAATGTACAGGGAGAACCACATGATTGTACAGAGACACACAATCACAGAGAGTCACCACCTAAATTGTTCATTGTCACATGCAATGGCTTTGAGAAAATTGGTTGACTGGGGAACACAGCACCCACTACAGGCAGCTATCCTTAAGGTCAAGGCACACACAAATTCCACAGATGAACATTCACTGGGAAATGCACGTGTGGATGTTGGCTAAACAAGCAGCCTTAGAGGGGGGGCCAGGGCAACCAGGAGAGGCAGATACAGGAGCAAGGGATGCATGGAGAGAACACATGCATACACATGTATCTAAGGATGTAGTGACACCTATAGCAAAGGTTGCAAAAGAGACATCAGAAGTACCAGACCTACAGAGAGAGAGAAGGCTAAAGATGCTAACCTTTCTCCTTTGTTAAAGAATCAGCAAACTCTACCTAGTGGGTATTCTATGCAGGATGGGTTAATTTGTTATACTAGTCCTAGAGCCATAGACAAAACTTATTTTTGCAGTCCCAAAGCATTTACAGAGAAAAAGTACACTCACTGTTGGGATATATTGGTCACAGTAACCTAGAATACCATCTTAGACAAAAATATTTTTGGCCAGAGTTAGCAACATCTGCTCTACACTGTATTCAGGAATGCCTTATGTGTGCTCAGATAGATTCATGCCCTAAAGGACAAAGGCCCATTCTCCAGAGGGTACCAGTAGCTGGAAATCTATTCAGATTGATTTTATAGGCCCACTTCCACTATCAGAGGGGTCTCTTGTATGCCCTAGTCATTGTGGCCATTTTTTCAAAATGGATTGAAACTATTCCTCTTAAGTGTGACACTGCACAAGCTACTGCTAGAGCACTATGGGAACATGTGTGCTCACGCTGGGGTTTTCCTGAAGTCATTGAGTCAGACATCATGCAAAACCTCTGTGCCCTACTGGGAATACAGTAGAGATTCCATGTTCCATATCACCCACAATCTTCTGGTATAGTGGACCTCATGAATCGCACCATTAAGTCTAGACTGACCAAAATGCTGGCACATATTGGTAATTCTTTGTCACACATCTTCCGGCTGTTCTAATGGCTATTAGAGCTACACCTTCCATTGCTACTAAATGTTTTCCCTATGAGCTGATGACAGATGGAGACAGATGGCACTAGGCCACCCAGACGATCCCCAATTGTCTACTCCCTTGAGAGAATCTGTGTCAAGAGGCCACTGTCTCTCCAAAATGCAGGACCAGTTAAGATTACTGCTACATGTTGCTGCCTCTAATATGGCCTGACTGATTGTAAAATGTCATCTAAATATCAAACTTTGTTTGAAAAGAGGGGAGTAATCATGATCAAAAAAGTTAATAAAATTCTCCATGGGATGCAAATTAGGAGGCTCTTTATATAATTCTGGTTGCATTAGGTACTAAAGTGCTTAAGGTAAAAAGATCAAACCCCAGAAAAACTAGAACGCAGCCTGGTCACAATTGGGTCCATGTGGACCAATGTACATTTTATAAAGGGACAGAGGTCTCAGATATTTCTGTTATTTGTTGGATCTTTTCAGATTTGGCAAAGAGAAAGCAACAATGAAGATGGAAATCCACTTATTTTTCGGTATTGTATGGACAATGTTAATAATTGGTAATAATCAGGAAATTGATAAACTAGACTACAGAATACGTCCTTCACAAGGCAAAGAAGATCAAGTTTTACACAGGAGATCAATGCATGGAGAAAGATATGGAGCAGTTCCAATCTGGAGGAATCATGTTTTGATCAACTGACATTAAGTGGGGGAGGGATTGTGGACATTTTTGGGACAAAAAGTCATAATTACATCAGTGGATTTTGATGAGACAACGTGGGTAATCAAAAGAACTGGGAATGCAAATGGACAAACTGGGGAAAATGGACTATAGGTCCCATAGGTGAAGATATTAGGTTTTCCCTTAGTTTCCAAAACCCTGTTATGTCCATAAATTAGCAAGGGTATAGCATAACAAAAGTGATCACTGAAAGCATGATTAAAGAAGGTGTAAAATGTGAGTTAGTTGGATCCAACCAGGGTGGACAAGTAAGGGTATCATTAACCAAAGATGAGAGGAGAGATCCTATAATAGTAGCCCATCCTTTGTCCTATACTACAACCCTTGATCCACCAAGAGTTGATAACTATGCTAACAATGCCATGTGTGGGGGTAAGAGAGCATTTTCCAGTGGTCCTTTTCAAATTAGTTCTCTGAAACCCACACCAATATTGAGGGATGCTACATTCCAGCTGATTCCATGGCAAATAAGATTGACAGATTGGCTAGTTCCCAAACACTTCCACAATTACAGCTGCTATGGAAAGGTCTTTAATCAGATGGGCAATGTGTACCAGTAAAATAAATAAGAGAGATATTGATGGAAATAGTGTTGGGAGGTGTAGGAACTGGTCTAGGGATGGTGAATTCTATTGACATTTTCAGCCTGACTACAACAATTACAGTCTGAGGGTTTATTAAATCCCAAAGGGTTACACACACAACAAACCATAAATACACTCATAGAGGGACTGACCAAGGCAGTGATAGATATACAGGTTCCTGCTATCCAATATACTCAGGAGATATTTGTAAGGGTAATTAGGAGGTTAAGAGAAGTGTCATGGGATTTTGTATGTCTTTCCATGCAAACAGAGCTGTCAACTGATTTTAAGATCATGGAGCAAGCTATGGATAATAACCATACTCCTTTGGGAGGTTGGGAGAAAACTGAAATTAGCAGGTTTACTTCGGATCACAAAGAGTTATGGGTGAACAGTTGGCTGGGGTGCAAGGGAAATATATGTTGAGCTACTTCACTAGTACCAACAAGGGGAACCTACCAGAATATTTACCACATGATATCACTAGGAACTCCAGTACACAAATCACATGTACGGTAATACATCACAAGTTTCCTAACTTCATAGTGAATGGTACCACCATAGAACAAGTAGATGTTAAAGGTTGTATGAGATTCCCTACCAAAATCTTATGTCTACCCAATCAGGTCAGAACAGTATTTGATTCATGCTGGCAGGTAAAAGTGTATTTTGTTTCATTGAAATAAAGGCATGAGATACACATATGGGTCAAACATTGTATATCTAGGGAATAAAATTGCTCAGGGGATGTACTGCTTCACAGAATATCCAGTGAGAACAAGTTCACAACAGTTTAATCTCACAGTGCCACAGGAGTTAACCTATGATAAAACCCTGGGCACTACTCTGATAGTACCAATCGTATCAAACAACACACCTTGGCAGAAATGGGTAATGCAACTTAAGAATGATAAAGTACTACTCCAACCCATACAAAAATTAGGAGAACTGGTACATGTACATTTTCACCATCAACAGCAAAAACTTCAAAGAATTGAGCATATATTTTCCGATCTGTCAAGTGCATCCTAGTGGCAGAAATTAGTCAATTCAAAACTTGTCAGTGTTCTGCTTTGGGAAATCTCTTTTTACTCCATTTATAATAGTATTAGTAATGTCTATATTATGTATTCTTGTTCAAATATGCATGTGTTATCTAAAGTCCATGATAGCACGTATATATCATTTGTACTATGGCATATGTATGGAAACAACTCTAGTAAAATAACAGAAATACACGCACATTGTGGGGTATAGGAACTTTTTGAATTAATCATATACTCACTCTTCTTAAACTTTGATAGGAATGGAAGGTGTTCTTCATTGCCAACAAGGGGGGGGGGGGATCTAAGATCTGCCTGGCATCATAATTATTGATATGAACGGCCTATAGCACAAATAAGGCCTTGTCAGTTCCTGATGTGACCACAAGGTGGTCAACTTTCTTGTCATATATTGGCTTTGGAACACACACAGGAGAGTATCAAGTTACTGTCTCCATACGGCAGAAATCAAAATGGAGAATGTAGTGAGCCAGGAGGTGGACGTATTCCTTTGTTAGAGGACATGCAACCCTTACAGATCAGTAAGGTGAAAGGAGGAGGAGTATATTGGTTTGGGTGGAACGACAGGCATATAAGTATTTTTGGATTTTGCAAAGGCTTTTGATACAGTGCCACATGGGAGAATTGCAGTAAGTATATGTTCATGGATTGAGAGCTGGCTAAAAGACAGGAAGCAAAGGGTTGTTGTAAATACTCAGAATAGACTCCGGGTTCAGTAATTGGTCCTCTCCTTTTTAACATACAGTATTTATTAATTAAGTAGGACCGGGAAGTATTGTCTCCGTGTTTTGCTGATGACAACAAGTTGTTCAAGGTAATTAAATCAGAAAATTATGTACTTTCCCTCCTGAGGGATTTAAATAAATGAGAGAAATGGGCAACTCAATGACAGCTGTGATTTAATACAAATAAAAGTTATGCATTTGGGAAGAAAAAATAACCATCTAATTTATCAGAGCCACCATTATTTTTTATCTTTTGTAATTTATCATTTTAATGAAGCAAATCTAGGGGTATCAAAGATAGAATGGGATTTAGGTGTGCTTGTGGACAACCACCTACATAACAGTGCTCAATGTCAAGCAGCATCTGCAAGTAAAGCCAAGTCAAATATTAGCATGTATTAAGAAGGTTATAGAAGCAAGGGAAGCAAATATTATTCTGCCAATTTACAAATCCCAAGTATGCCCTCATTTTGGATTGTGGAGTACAATTGTGAGCACCACTTTATAATAAGGCCATTTTAGAGCTGGAAGACGTACAGAGAAGGGCAACAAAACTAATAAAGGGAATGGAGGGGCTAAGCTATGAAGATAGATTAAGCAAATTTAGTATATTATATATAAATTAACTTTTTGTGCCAAGAGGTTTTCAAAATGACAAGAGGACATCCGTTACGGTGGAATATTTTTTCCTCTAACCTCAGAGAAAGAAAAGGCAGTAGCACAATAAAGGTTGTTAAACTGTGGGATTTTCTAGCAAAAGAAGTTGTAACAGCAGATTCGATAGAAAACATTAAAAAGGGGTTGAATATATTTTCCAATAAAAATGGGCATTCAGGGTTATCCAGGATAACTAGAGAAGGAGGAGTATATATCTGGGGAAGAGCCAGTATCTGGGGTCAGGAAATAATTGTATTATTTTTCCCTTATGAGACAATTGTCAATGTTTCCATTGTTTTTTTTTCTGTTTGCCTTACACTGGATCAATGAACAATTAATTCACATATTACAAGGATCAAATTGTATCTAAAAAGGTTGAACTTGAGGGACTTAAAGTCTTTTTTTCCCAATCTCAATTACTTTCTAACTATGAAAGCACTCATTATGAGACTACATTTCAGATATCAAGGTCTGTGCTTATGTGTGCAGGTAATGTTATGGGTAACTAAATAAATAAGTATATACAACAGATGATACTAGTGGCTGCCCCACCTGCCTCACATAATTATTACTCTCAGATGCTACACAATGCCGGTTCTCCCAGAAAATATGTCAAAAGCAGCCTACAAGAATCATATTTCGCTTTGCAAGTTAACAAAAGGTCAGAAAGCTTGATCTTTGTCACTGGTGACTGGGTCTGAAAGCTGAACTGCTATTTAAATATTTATAGGCCACGTTGTGAGAGCAGCATGAATGCTATCATTGGTGTCTCTGTAAGCACTATATTCTGTGCCGAAATATGTACTACATGTATACAGAATCCTATTATGGTCGGTTTTCTAATTCCAATCAATCTTGGACAGTCTAAGTACTAGACAGAGATGAAGGATATAAATAGGCTCTTCCAATACTATGGGCTTTTTATAAACTCTCTTGAGGGATTTAAAAAAACATTGACTAACTCCTTAATTGCCATAATGGGCCAGAAATAAACCACATTCAAGTGACAGCCAAGGAGTGTTATACATACTCTTCACACAGAAAGTTCACTACCCCAAGAGAAGAGCAGACTATAGTATGTATTGCAAAGGGATGTTTCTTTGTAAACTGGACATCACACAATGATATTATAAATCATAAGCATACATTTTACAACAGAGAAATAGTTTACACAAGATACACTGAACAAACGACTACGTCAAAGATTAAAAAAAAAAGTTAAAGGATTGACACTGGAGTTGAGTCTAGTTAAGTACAAAAAAAGTATAGGTTCTCAATAAATAAATGTATGTCTGGTTTAATCCAGCTAGGAATTTTCAAAATCCATTCCTAAATATATATTTTCTAAAACACATTAAATTGTATTCCAGTGTCTTATTATTATTATTATTATTATTATTATTATTATTGTCTTCAAACCTTTCTTTTATTTTTGACAGATTAACAAGTTTCAGAAGCAGACAGGATCCCTTTGACTGGTTCCTATTTTGTTCTATTTGTTTTTTTATAACTAATCTGATCAAATGGGGTATATTGAATAAATAGACAGAAGTGATAAAACAGCAAACACAAAAGATCTGTTATAGTTAGAAAAAGGTGCAACGGGTGCATTTAGCTAATAATTCAAAATGTACGGAGATGCATGATAAACCTTTGCTTTATGTACAGTAAGAACGGTTAGACCAGAAGGAAACTGTTTCTGGCTATAGACTAAGGGCTAAATTATATTGCTGGAGGTAAATGTATATTCACTTTTCAAACAAAACGAAACTCCACTGATGATTATAATAGCACCGTCTAATAGACAGAAATTTATCACACTCATATTCACTACATTAAACATAAATTTCACCTTATACACTGATCCGACAAAAACAGGCACATACTTTATCACACTGAAAATAATACTACCCCAAATACACACCTTTTTGGTAACGGTGTTACAGGTTTGTATAGTTTCAGTTTATTTAAGAAATAATTGCCATTCAAATTACTAAATGAGCAATGTCTTCAGCAACACGGTCTACTGCAGTGAACACAAGCATAGACAACATATGCATACAGTAACTAGCATGGAGTACAATCATTGGCCTTTGCTATACAAAGCAGCTATTCAGCACATAGGCTAATTCAACACCATCAGACCATCCAATAACAGCAACTGATCTACACAAAATACATAAACGCACATGAGTACCACACTTCGCTACTGACAACATAACACACAAGGTAATCATGTTCATACTACAACCAAAGAACAGTTTGTATAATGTAAGCCAGCAGATTAGATAAGACTACAGGGGATTTACAATTTTAAAAAATAACAAGAAAAGAAGTAGAAAGATGATACCTTATTTTAATCTTCTGATGACCAAAACCTGTATATAAATATGGTGTCCAATTCCAGTTTTATTGGTGAACCCAAGTCTAATGAATGAACCCTACTGTTTCTGAAATCCCCGTTATTGTTCTCACCAGTTAGCCATTACGTTTAATCTCTGCCACGATTATTTTTAATTGCACAAGTGCCTGTACTTTTATTTATTTATTACAGTTAAATAAAGAGCTAAAATATTAACAAGTGATTAATTCAGATTCTAGAATGGGTTGCATAGAGTACTCCAGAGAGGCTGAGGTACATTTTAGGAAAGGGCACACATCTGGACAGAATAAGGCATTGGTTCCATCTCCATAGTGTTTAATTCTGCTCTTTGCTTTCCCAAGGCACACAAGAGTGCACTCTTCTCAATGCAGTCACCTTGCTTGTTTCTATATTGTTTGAGACATGTTTAATAGCTGCATTTTATCTTTGGAATTCCCTTGGCCATGTTCTTCTCTACCCGCCTGATTAATAAGAAGCCTCCATATGAATAAAGCCTTGCAGTGACCTTGGAAACACTAGTGTCTTTACATAGTTTCTGTCAAGCCTAATGCATTTGCATTTACTTGTTCTGTCTGCACATCCATACCACAATCTGAACTATGATTAGAAAAAAACAATTATACAAAATAAAGAAAATGTAAGAAATGCATAAAAAAACTGTATATAATTTCATAGATACTAGATTGTTTGTGAGTGCACAGACTATAATCCAATAATGCACAGTGCCATAAGTGCAGGATGGAAAATCATTAGGTGGTCCCTGAAGACCCTGATCAACTTTTAAGTGGTCTATTGGAAACAACAGCTGGACTAAGGCTCTTTGGATACAGATGTACACATACATGGTTTCAATCGTTTATGTCTGTATAGTTTTTTGTCTTCTACAAAGGCACTTAAAAAGGTAAATCACCAACGAACATGGTTGAAATTTTTGGATCCAATTATCTTACTAGAAAGTCTATGGCACACAGTGAAGTGTCGGAACTGGCATTGTACAGTATTGGAAACCAAGACTGTTTTATTTGATTCTGCTGAAATTACTCTTATTCCTACAGTCTAGTTGCTCATCTCTCCGTGGAGCCTGGTGTGTGGGAGAAACATGCTTTTTAGGGATGTGCTGCTGGCAGCTAAATGGACCATTTTCTAGGGAAGAACAAACCAATTAACTAACATGTTGAAAGAAGCTGCCATGTGTTATAGTACTGTAACTATCTTGAAAAGAATACAGGCAATGACATTACAAAGATAATAGTGTTGACAGAGCTCATCACCAGAGAGAGGGAAGCATTTAACACAAAGAAGCACAAGGTCATCGGCACTCCCTGGTTAAGGTCTTGATGTACCAGGGCTCACCTGCAAAAGTTCAGAAAAAGGTGACAAGAGGAAGAAACTGGGTTTGTATTATCATGCAAAAAAAATAACACTGTGGCTCAGTAAACTACCGTAGTTCTTTTTCACCAGATCAAAAAGGCCTTGGTGTTTTTTGATAGATAGACACAAGCGCAATATGTGTATAATACACAAACCTAAACACTGTAATTAAAAGCTTGATCTATGATCATTTCTGACATTGGAGGAGAGCTTATCGGTTACACTCTGTCCATAAAAGAAAAGTAAGCCCCACAATTCACGGGAGAGAAACAGTAATCCCTGCATGCTCATTTCAACTTCAGAGAGACTTCATCATTGAAGTCTTTTTGACCTCCATAGACACAAAGGTATTCATCTCTGGCTGCCCCTACAATTCTTGCATCTTTAAGTCCACAGGCAGTTGTTAAGTAGCTCAGTTATCAGTGGTATCAAAGTCTCACTATCTACCATTACAAAACCAAAATCATGATCATATTTTCAAAAGAGCTTGTCCTAGGGTTTTACTTAATGCAGCCAAGCCAAACAGCCTGCAGTCGGTTTAAGATCTAACCCTATTATAACAAAGCTTGCAATTCATTCATTTTTACATTTTTCAAAAGTATTAGTGCCAGCATTTTTATTTTGTAAAATTAGTTAGTAGTAGTTCGAGATCTTTATAATAGACCTTAAGAAACCCCATAATTTTTGCCCAACAAAATGTCTAAGTTATAAACACCAGAAAACAAATAATCCTTATTAGTGTGTTCTTTATGATGTTAGAGTGCTGAATAAGTAATAATTTCTCAGGATATAATTCTTCCTTCAGAATGCACTTGTTTAATTTTTATACCCTTAAATATCTGAGTTGCAAATTATTGTTTCAATTGATGCTGTAAACGATGCAGCCTTGACATGGTGTCAGCATCCCTGGACTATTTTACTCCCACCTACATGCGCTTTCAGAGGTGCAAAGATATGAAAATGAAGCAATGACAAATGAGGGGAAAATAGCATAAGTGGTGTCATCTCAGGAGTAGCTGAACGCTCATGGATCCATGCTTTCAGAGACACGCCCAGTGTTCTTGCTGCAGCCAAACCAATTACTAGGCCCACTGCTCCCCCTGCACATCCGTGTTACAGTGGTGACATATTTTTAGCCAGGTCATATCAGATCATTAACTTAGATAACCTCTTGCTTTCATTTGCCCTAGTAGCTAATTCTTTCTGTGTTAGCCTCTCACAATTATCTCCCTAACTGAGGCATCCTGGCCAATAGCCGAACCTTACAATACCTTAGGGAAGCTTG
The DNA here is from genome assembly GCA_027410445.1 of Discoglossus pictus. NCBI lineage: Eukaryota > Metazoa > Chordata > Amphibia > Anura > Alytidae > Discoglossus > Discoglossus pictus. The sequence goes on along the minus strand of CM050163.1, from coordinate 430,659,378 downwards.
AGGAGTTAGTGACACTGTCATTTAGTTTCATCCCCATGTCTACTTGAAATTCTAAGTCTCAAGGAGAAGAACTGATCATGAAGGAACGCTAGAGTACAGGAAGTGAAATTAAAATAAAACATTCATGGCTGCTTATCGTTTGTGATTTAATAAGTAGATGGGCAAATGAATTATGGGTGAGAGAATGATGAAGGAGACAGAATAGAGTGTGAGAAACAAAATAATTGAGCAAGGGTGAAAAAAATACCAGAAGTTTGGTGACTAGGGTGCATAACATTATTAACTATTTCTACGAATGCTATGTCTCCATGCACCTTACATTTGTGTAGTTTTGTACACCACTATAGTTGATATTACTAGCAGGAAGAGAATCAGAGTATCAGGGAAATAGAAATAAATTACAAATCCATGTTCTGAGGCAAATAAGAAGTGGTTGATTCAAATGAATGCACTGCCAGCATTTAGGGAGCATTTAGTAAAAGTAGAGATCAATACAAGCAAATAAAAAATGCAGCCCCGCAGGTGCAGTTTTGTGTAGCACATACACACACAGCAACACACTTGACAAATGAAAGAAAACGCATTGGGGAGGACAGAGAAATACTGATGATGGAGGCAGCAAATCAACAATAAACGAGTGACGGGAGAGTTATTGGTGAAGAGTAACAAAAATAAGTATGATATTGAGGTTGGAACGGATGTAGATGAAAAAGAAGGGGGGGGAAGAGGTAAGACAATAAATGAGGGTTAGAAATTAGCCAAGTAGGGGAGAGATGATATAGCTCAATGGAAAAAGTAAGTGGCAAACAAGCAAAGAGATAGTGGAATGTCAGGCTGAGAAGACATAAGGAAGCGTGAGAATGTAAGGAAAGAGTCAGTATAGTAATAAGAAGGAGTAGAAGGGAAAGTGTAAGGAATGAACTAGATAATCAGAGAGAGTCAAAGGTGAGATAATAAGATTGAATTTTGGAGTTAAAGGACCACTGCGATCATATATTTAAAATATACTAAATTAAAGAACTGTACTTGAACAACAACAGAAATGTTAAAAAGGAAAATAAAATAATTCAGCCTCTAATATATTCCCTTCAATATGAAATTATGATGATGTGGGATTTATTTTAAACATTATTCAGTTTAGCTATTCAAAGAATGTTATAAACACTTACCACAGTGGTCCAGGGAATTAGGGGTGACAAAAGGGATGCTTGTATACAGAGATCTATTTAGGATTCACACTTTCTTGAGCCCAATTGGATATGCTCTCTTCTCCTGCCAATATTCTTTCCCGTCTCAGATACTCTCTTTTCTTTTTTAATCTTTACTTGCTTCGGTTTACTCCATGCTATCTTTGACTAACTCTTACTGCATACAGTGAAAAGCTCAGTGCTGACTTCATCACTGGCCCTGGGCCTAGGCAACTTCATTGTTAGCATGTGAATTAGCACAGACGGTGGAAAACACGTGATTGCTCATCTGTAAAACATTTAGCTTATTTCTTTATTCTACTAAATCTACCGTATTCTCACTTTTATTTTATTGAACCCATCAGAATCTCCTCCTCTTCTTTTAATATTGAACTAGTTTCTCCATTAAAACACATGGACTCACCAACATTTTATAAATCTGTCTTTGCATAGATGGTACACTGATCAGTTGTTCATTCTAAACGTGAATCTCCCTACCTGGGGAGTCTGCGGCCTCAAGGCTATTCTTTGCCATCTAAGATCAATGTAGAATGTTTCTGTGGCTCTTACTGCCAGCCAATTCACAAGGTCCAAGCATCCCAACAGGAAGCCCATCTTTTATCATTTACATCAAGCTCTGCGAAGATCATACTCATCGAATAAATATATTTAATTTTCCTCAAGACTTCTTCGAAAGCACAGGAGATGCCTTTGAGTTTTTGGCAATGACGATTCATGAGGCTAGAACAATTTAGCTTTTTTTGAGAGACCCGAAATTGGGAGGCCTTATAGGGCTTCCTCTGGCTTTTGAAGAAGAACCCGGAAATCCCACAACTGTTCTAAAATGGCATAAGTCTCAATCCAAATATGAGCTATTTTATTTGTCTCTGTGTCTCTATTTTTGTTCTCTAATGTGACTTTTCCTCACCTGTCCCCATCTTTCATTGTAGAGTCTCTTGTGGGACATATCCATGAATCCTCTGCTTCTCCATTTCCTTCTTTGACTTGTATATACTCACTGTTTTCCCAATCATTCCCCCATATAGTGTGCCCCATTCCCACTTTCTCCATATATACACTACATCATTTTCTCTACCATCTGCAACTCAAAACCACAGTAAAACATTATATTTCTCTCTTTAATACAGAATTACCAATAGCTCTTTGTTACATTCAAATATTTGGGGTTTTTAAAGTAAAATAACATGTTGTATAGGAGATTTACCACAATGTAACTTGTTCATCTAAAACATCAAAATATAACGTAGAAAACCTGACCAGATTAATCACAGGAAGCTCTGCCAAAAATGTAATGTTGCCTCTCTTGGAACAATGGTCTTTACGGATGCAGGCCCAAGGTGACAAAGGAGAACATGAGAACATTAGCAGCTATAGCAGCCTGTTGGATAAATCATAAATAATTCATCAACAGAAACCTACAAATGCACATAAATGAACATTGCAATTTATGAATACAACCATATAAATATACTTCAGAAGCATCCATGCAGTCACCTTTAAAGTGTACTCATAGATGCCTCAGTGCAAGCTGTTGATATTTATTGACACTTCTCCTGTAGTGAGCATCTCAATTAAATGAATTGGTTTACATATAAGAAACAGGAGATAATAAGATTTAATATTAACAAAAATTCACCAGGCCAGTTATTCAGACTTTTCCTCACAATCATTCACCTATATATTCTCACACAGTATGCATGTGCAGTAAGGGTATATGCATTGCATGAACGTGCGTAAAGAAAACTGACAAATGCCTAAATAAAATAATGATGGGAGGACAGATGAAGCATGAAATACCACATACATGGCTCTAAAGAGTTGAAAAAGATAGCAAATTACTTTAGAGTTAACCCCACAGTAAAAGAGTGCCTGTGTAGAAGACTAATTTAGAAAGAGTAGAGCAATTCATTTATGTAGAATAAATTACGAGAGGAGTTGTAGGGCATATATATATGTATATATATATATATATATATATATATATATATATATATATATATATATATATATATATATATAAATAAGCATTTCCTCTTGCTAGATTATGATGGTATTCTCAAAATGTAAATACACTAATGGGTACAAGAAAAATACTTAAATTGCATTTAGAAGCTGAACCACTTGTTTATCTGTGGAAGAACTGCTTTGCTTTATTTTGCAGACTACTGTTAAAGGAGTAAACAATGCAAAGTGGAACATGGCAGCCTGCATCAGAACATAAAGATAAATCAGTGTTGTGGCCTGCCTTGAGAGAAGTTGGACGAATTTTTGCTGACAGCATTTAATTAATCACCATTTTTTGTAATAAATGGCAAGTTACATCAGCTTGCAAACACATCCTCTACACAGAGTATTAATTTGGAGTGCTGATGAATCCATTGAAATGAATTCTAAGGAAAACAAATAAGAAAGAGTAGTTATCAGATAAAGATTTTAGTATCTATGTGTAGTGAACGTGTGAAATAAGCCCCTCCTGAAGTTGTCCTTGGCAACATGACAGATCTAACCTTGCTCCTGTTTGTAGCTCAGTCACACAGCACACTACTAACACAATTTAATACTGGAGAACACATGCCCTTCTGAGCAGTTCACGCAGGTAATGGGTCTTATTGAACCGGTGGTTAGTGCTTTTAACAATACATTCAGCCTGTCTGAGGATGAGCTGACGCTTCATGTCAATGGGTTTCTTGGAGACAAGCTCTTAAGTGCTTGTCTGTTTTCCCTATCGGTTGAATTGTCGCTGTGCCCTTCATTAATTGTCTAAGTAAATCTTTTACCAAATAAAAGCAAACAGCCCTCTCTCATGGCCTGAATGGACCATATAACATATACACAAATATTCACAATAGATGCTTATTTAAATACATATAATATACATGTTTACATGTTATATACATATACAGTAGACTCTCAGTTATCCGGCAACCACAGGGATTGGTAGATGCTGGAAAAATGTAGTTTCTGGTTGCTTGGGAGTCACTATTAAAAAAAGGCCTAGATTAGCTGCACATAGGATGCTCCGCTAAGTGGCACCCCAACTTTAGCGCTGACTAAAGGGTGCCAGTGCTAGGTCCCTGCTCTTATACTGATGGTCCTGATGCTGCAGACTTTCCATCAGGAGGTAATCGCTGGGGGGGCACCAGGGGGCATCACATGACAGCTGCAGTGGGTATCTGTAGAGGGGGCACCTGGGGGTCTGTAGTGCTCTCCGCGGTGTGCCAGCTGGCAGTGTGCCGGGCACCGGGGCAGTGTGCGGGGCAGTACCCATTGCATGGGTCGCTGTGGGCGATGAAATTGGCAGTGTGCAGGTGCTGGCAGGCAGGATGCGCGGTTGTTTCCTGCTCCCGGACAGTGCCAGCGTTCTCTGTGTGTTCATCCTTTGTTGGCTCTACATCTTCCCGGGGTACCGGCTGCCGCATGAGAAGGAGATTGTGCAGGAGGTGGTGAGACTGGGACCTTCCTGGTGGAGTAACCGCATGGAGGCCGAGAACTTTAGGTACCGGGACCCCCAGAACCACGCTCTAACCCTTACACCACTAGCCTAACCCTTAAACCCCCTAGCCTAACACTAACCCCATGCAGCCTAACCCTTACACCACAAGCCTAACCCTAACCCTTACACCCCCTAGCCTAACACTTACCCCACACAGCCTAACACTAACACCAAAAGCCTAACCCTAACCCTTACACCACTAGCCTAACCTAACCCTTACACCCCCTAGCCTAACACTAACCCCATAGGATATCACACAGGGGGGCACACAGGACACACAGGATAACACACTGCTAATCATGTCACGTGTTTGTGTCATGAGTGCTGTGTCAAGTGCGCACATGTGTCGGGTGCGCAATGTAGTCGTGCGTACTTTAGTCTGGTTGCGCTTCTGTTGGGGCACATTTGATGACGCGCATTTGTGAGTAGCGGTTAAGTCGTGCTACCCTGCTAAGTATATTTATCAGTGAGGGATGTTCTAGCAGCCGCAGCTTTCACTCCTCACTTACACATAGGTACGTTCGGCTGGAGGGTGCAGTGCTGAACCCATGCAATGAAACCCCAACACTGCACTGGCTCAGTCACTCATGCCTGTCTGCTTCCAGATTAAACTGAATTGCAGAGACATACGGTGAATGCAATCTAGGTGCCTGTAAGCATTTTATGCCATGACAATCTGGCTCGTGGCATTTGTTGAGCATCGTAAAATGTAATTTTTATTTAAAGTATGGTATTCAATTTTTTTTCTGGTTTCTTGAGAGTTATGGTTGCTTGAGTTCTGGTTAACTGAGAGTTTACTGTACACCAGTAGTCTACATGAGATGACTGCGCCAAGCACAATGCAAATCAGATAATATGGATATTTTATACTTTCGCATGCAAAATGGATACATGTTCAACATATATTTCTGACAATACATAAACCATACATTCTCCATATATACAATAAAAACATGTTGATCTCAAACATATTTTACAGTACACGTGCACCATAAACACGTCTACAATGTAGTTGCATAACACATACATGTAATCAAACACAGCAAATACGCACACAACAGATTTCTGAGTTACTATTACTAGAACCCAATGTAGAGCTTCAACAGCGCTTAATTACAAATTCAAAGAATATAGAACACAGTTTTTTTTATCGCAACAATGAAAGTCTACACATAGGCATTGCACGTGATTGTTTAAAAAAAAAAGTATGTTGCTTTAAAAAGTTTCAGCATACCACAAATACTAAGACTCTGAACATATCACAATAATGAATCAGAAAGACAGTGCACGGATCGTATGCTACAGAAAGGGCAAATGCTAAAAGTTATTGAATCTTGTGCAGCATAGGATTGTTGTGCCACCATTTTTGGCAAGGATGTGCTTAGCCCTTTTTATTACCAAATTATTTTTTACTAGATGAGACCACAATAAAAATTGATAGGTTGTATTATATATAAAATAATTAAAGACTTTCCACTACAATGACTTCTGGATGAAATCCTCTAGGTACCTAAAACAAGGATCCCTTGCCTATGGCAAAAGGACATAAACAGAGATTAAAGGACCACTGTAATGCCCCAACAACATGATCTAGATGTTTTCATTAGGCGTTGATCATTAAAAAGAGTTCAAGTGGAAAAAATATTATTTAATATTAAACTTTGGCTTTGTCTAGCAGGCAGCTGTTACATTTCTAGACACAGATATTTGTATTAAAAAATAGGCTTGTATTAAAGAGGTTTCCCTGGGCAGAAAACTTTTGCTATTTTTTTTGCTGGAGGCTGATACTCTAATTTTTAAAACACTTTTATTTGTACCATTACTATTCTAAATTATTAAATAGGGATTTTACTACTGATGAATACATAATTAAGATAACTAGGTTGTTTTGCTAGGGCATTACAGTGACTGTTTAAGTAATCAGCCTGGTAGGCTATTCTTCCATGTGAGAGCACACTCAGAGTTCCCTGCATATTCCAGACTATGGCCTCCAATCCATGGCTCCCAAAGGAAAAGAACGGAGTGAAGCTCACTCACAAATCACTACTGAGCCATAACATCACACATGTAAATCTAACCTCTGAGAAATGCCATCCGAGTGCTCCAAATGTCCCTAATAACCTAAGCACCGAGTATCTGTCATAACTATTTCAAAAATCGATATCACATGTGTCCTGTAATGATATTCAAACTCACTGAAGTTTACTCTAAAGTCTCTCCCAATGCGTGAAATTGTAAAAAACTATTTATAACCCCCTGCTATGCCTCTGAGAAATCAGGATACCTCACATCCATTGCTATGAGAAAGCTAACACCTTAATTGTGTGGGATTTGAGCAATACAACCTCAACATTTAAGGGGTTAATACGGCTACCTTCTATGAGCCAGGGGATCCCTGGAATCCCCCCTCAATACCTGCTACCCCTATTAGCTAGGTATCCCCCAGGATTCCCCCTTAATACCTGCTACCCCCTATGAGCCAGGATATCCAGCAACAAAGGAATAACCATGGGAATCCTGGATCCTCATAGTAATCTAAAGTATACTAAGTTATGACCATGGGGTCGTTATGAACCTCCATGGCACCTAAAGTTAATCCCTATACCATGGTGGTCCTCAAAGACCCCCATGGCACACTTCCTGTCATCACAGGAGTCCATACTGAGCCCCCATGGACCGTAATCCCCCAATGCAAGTTAAGGTTATTGTTGGGCTCATTTATATGAATGCTTTGATATTTGCAGCTTCTCTGCAAAGTACAGTCTATTCTCAGGATGCTGCTTGACTCCTCATAACCATTGTGCCTTTTGTCGTTCATGCTGAGATCTTCATTCTACGATTTGTTCAAGCCTGTCTTAAATTCTCTGCCTTCCTGGCTATATTGGGTAACCACCCTAAGGGGCTTTTATAATAGTTACGTTTTTTCCTGTTGAAGAACCTATGCAAGTTGAAATCTTGAAAATATACAAACTGTATCACGTATAAAGATGACCATGCTTCTTAGTTATTCCACTCATGTGTCTATGAAAGCCTAACATGAGTTGCTGCCTCTTTTCTCAACCAATACATGTCCAAGACTAATGTATCACTAATATTGGCTTCAAAATGTTCCAAAGTCCTCAGCTCTCAGTCATTATTTCTATAAAGAATGTTAAAGAATAACATTGAATAACAATAATATAACTACATACACTAGCACATAGTTTAAAGGGACATGGAGGGCTCCTGTTTTACAATTAAAATAAACTACCTAAGAGTCCTCCTTATTGGCATTTTCAGCTGTGACCCCACCAACCATCATTTCCTTTAGCGGTCACACATTGTACCCTGCAGGGTACACTTTATGTAAGCTTTCTAGCGGTGTGCACATCCATATATCAGTATCTAGCACATAAATATGTAAGTACATTCAACTTTTCAATAGAATACATATTTTTCTACTAATCAGTAGATGTTTATTAGGAAACATTTGAAACCCAGCCAATTTGCATATCCCTTTAACTCACTGAACTATTTCAAACAGTCTGGCAAAGGTCCGCTCCCTGTAGTTCATGTATACAGTGTTTCTATAGTACTAGGTATACTAGCCAGTCAGAGAAGCAGGTTATTAAAATGCTGCTGAGACACAGTATTTCATTAGCTAATACATCTAGTACTACAAAAACATTGTATACATGAGCTACAGGGGCAGACCTTTGCAGGGACTATTTGGGAGGTTTTAGTGAGGTTGTATACACTTTAAACATAAATTAGTGTCATCAATATGCAAATAAACTCTTCCACAGTTTATTTTATTGAAATAAAGGAACCTTCCCTTGTTATATTTATTCTATTTACAAATGTAAAACATAACTCCCTCTTACTGTTTTAGAGCTCCGACAAAAACTTTTACACAAAGTAGTTTTGCAAGTGCTGTTTGATGTGCACAAATATACAGCAGTGCTTCAGTACCCTGGACAGCTCCAGGTGATGCCAGAAATTGTACTAGTGCGAAACAGTGTGTAACATAATCATAAGGGCTGGTATACAGTCACATCACAAGGCTTATCCATCAAGAGTGGACTACTGAACCAAAATCTTCAACTACTTATAAGATATTTATGATTTCAGTTGCGCACGTTATACATGGACTTAAGTTTTATAACCAAGTTGAATTTGAAGTTTGAAATTCACATATATTTTGCCATTAAGAAGAATGCAAATTGGGTTTTGGTGACTCACACTTGCAAATGCTATCAATCCTCAGTTACCAGTGCAAGCTCAGGTATTATATGCACAAATGCCCTGTAGGATAACATAGTACTGGGGTGTTCTCCATGAGTTCTCAGATACTCTTTGGACATTTGGGTCTAGGTGTGTATTGCTATTATTTTATTTTGGGCCACCCATACTAGTAATAACCAAACAAATGCTACAAATTCAAACATTTTATCATCCTATTAGAATTTGCATAGTGGTCAAAACCATAATCTAAAATGACACCATTCATCATATGTAACCTGGTTTAACCATAACCATGTACATGCAATTTGACTAGCCAGTCATTTACTGTGAATACTGCTCTGCATATTTAACAAAATCAGTAGAAGTTCTTTGACCAAGAGTGTTATGAACATACATTTAAACCTTTTATATTTTTTTCTCTTTTTCCTTAGTTACAGGCAATTTAATTGCAAAGAAAACAAATAAAAAAAAGAAAATAAATATTTCATGTAATCTTCTGATGAATTAAAATTGTCATCAACAACATATTTTCATTCTAGAAGAATGAAAAGAAAATCTGGATTGAATACTGTATTCAATGCCGATCAATGTAATCCTGAATTATACCATTAAGACCACCTAAATATGTTAAAGACACTCTGTTACCCCAACAGTAAGTTGATTGAGTAGTTTTTCTCTCCATTAAATCATTTCTGAAATATTCTGTATCAAATGTGTGGCTCGGTATGCTAATGTGCTGCTCAGAGTGCTTCATAAGGGTGGGAGAGGGGTCTAACTGCTAGATAACATTGCAGCTCTCTATTTTGGCCAGTACAGAGACAGACAAGAGACTCATCAAAGAAGCTAATTAATATGTGAAAGTCACTCATTTGCATATAAATACAGAAACAACAACATGGAATTTCCCAGAATTGATTGACTTTAGAAGAAAATAACCCCCCCAAAAAATCAAATTCTGAGGTTCTTCAATTCTTGGAATGCAAGTGTAACAAAAGTTAACTCTCTCTATTATAACACTGCAGAGAAATTCATTACCCAGCATAAGTTGATGTTATTATTGAAGTTTCCCACCTGTTTGATAAGGAAAGTTACCTCTACGATATTGGAAAGGTTTAAAACTGAATAATTGAGATGCCGAAACTGCAAATAATTGTATAGAACAGATATTAAATTAAAGATTGTTTTATTTATATATATATATATATATATATATATATATATATATATATATATATATATATATATAGCCATTTATATCAATGACTCATTAACAATTATGCACAAGGGAATCTAATTATGTAAAATTATTGATCATACAAGTAAACAAACAAAAGCTGTTTCTTGTCATGAAGATGCTACCATTTTTTTTAGGAATAGTAATCCACTTATAATGCTGGCTGGTGTTACCCTGTTAATGTAATTGATGTGATGAACCTTATGTACTTACACTTATATTGCATTGTCAATTTGTAGATTGACTATACAGTGGATTATTTTTTGAGAATTGCATAAACCATCGGTAATTGAGAATAAAGGGCATATCTGCTGCTACAGAACATGTAAAGTGTCACTTAGGTTTCATTTCAAAGGCTTTAAAGGGCAGCAAAAAAGTGAGATGCCTGGAAATGTGCTTCCTGCTGTACAACTGAGACAGTTATAAGTAGAGGTTATCTAGGTGCTGAGGACCTTGCAAGTGTGTATAGAAGTAAGACTCCTCTCCAGTGCATGTAGTGGACCTCCATAATGACCGCATAGTCTTTGAATTAACTAAACTTCATAATGGGCAAGATGTTTTTTAGAAAGTAAAAAAAGAATACAGACTTTGAATATGTGACTTGTATCTGCAGTTATTCTTTACAACAGGTTACCAGGTTTTTTCCGAGCTGCTTCTTTCAGCTGCACTCCTTGTACCAATAGTTCAACTTAAAGCACTTTTCTCTGCCTTATTTCCATTGTGAGAGAGAAGGCTTCCTCTGCAGTCAATAAATGTTTTCCATTTATAGGAGCAGAGCAGCAGAAACCAAAATGGCAGCTTCCATTGCAACATACATCCATATAATAGATAAGAATTTAAAACCTGTGTTAATTTTTTAATTCTAAAACATTTTGCCAACAAGTTTATGTTTTCAAGACAGTATATTTTAAATATAAATTTACCATAGCCCTTTAAGCTACTACACCAGACACTCTACAAACAGTTTCTTTATACACCATCAGATAACTGTGACCACATTTCCTTACACATAGTATGATTTTTTTGATATTTAAAAGGAAGGCTGCGTTTTTAACAAACTTTATAAGTATTGATTTGCTTATTTATACATCATCTTTTTAACACATGCTTAAAAGCTCTGTTTTTACTCACTGAAACCTTCCTACAAAAGGTCTGCCCCATAGCTTATGTATACAGTGTTTATTTAGTACTAGAAGGATTCCCTGGTGGTCCAGTGGTTGGGGTTCAGCGCTTTCACCTCTGCAACCTGGATTCAATTCAATTTCAGTCAGGGAACCGTCATCCTGAAGCCAAGCAGGGTTGGGCCTGGTCAGTACTTGGATGGAGGACCTCCTAGAAATACCAGGAACTGTATGCTGTAGCCCACTGGAGAAGGAACTGGCAACCCACTCCAGCATCTCTGCCATGAATACCAAGTGGATCTGCATGATGTGTCGCGGTCCATGAGGTCACAGATAGTCAGACATGACTGAACCATGCACACACACCCACATAGTACTAGATGTACCAGTGAATCACAGATTATCTTTAAGCAGCATTTCAGCAACATGTTGCTGAGAGAAAGTTTGTGACTGGCTAGTACATTTAGTACTTCAGAAACACTATAAGCATTGGCTACAGGGGCAGACCATTGTAGGGACTATTTGGAAAGTTTCACTAAGTAGTAACAAGTGCTTAACCACTCTGTTTTTAAAAAGATGTTTAGATATGCAAATAAACATGTAGTAGATCATTTTAATGTTAAATATAGGTGAGCTTCCATGTCCCTTTAAAATAATATGTCCCTTGCATAGCTGAAAAGTACTTAAGCATCAGCAAATAAAATTAACACTTATTATTAGGATTTTTTTAATTGCAATAAACATCATTTTGCTACTGCCCATTTTAAACAACATTCAAATGATAATGTACTTATTACATGTCATTTTAAATTATAGCAGCCATACTTGTAACCCTTTCATTTCCCTTCTGGATCGCTACCTTGTCGTGGTGAAGGGGCTTGTGTACGTCAATGAATCTGTGACATATACCATGTAAGGTTACCCAAGATGGGCAGGTCACAGCAGAGAAGTCAGACAAATTGCGGTCCACTTGTGAAGGAACTGGCAATCCACTCTGGTATCTTTGCCAAGAAAACCTTATGGATTAGCACACTCAGATACAAGATGTGCCTTGTGTGCTGGGGTCCATAGGGTCACAGACAGCAAGGCACAACTGAATGACTAAACAACAACACCAACCTCTAACAGACCACTTTCAGCAGTATTTACAAAACCTTATAGATATTCACCCGATGATACAGCTTGACATATACTTTCTACTATCATAAATAGATTTATAGAGTGTGTATACTGTATCTGTACAATAAGACACCAGGGCATCACAGCAATCTCAGAAGACAGTAGGTAGAAATTACCAGGCTAGCAATGTATAAAGCTGCACCACTCACTTAAAGTACACTGTAGTCAAGTTTGTCTATATGGTCATTTAACTAAACCTTATTTGGGGCAAATCTGAATAACCTTTACATTTTGCAACTTTTACATGCAATTATTCTTTGCTGAAGGCTTTCATTTTCTTTCCTTGCTCGCCACTGCCTGTTGCTTCCGGAGGTGGGCGTGTCCTTTTTAAATTACCTAGTTTTACTATATATATATATATATATATATATATATATATATATATATACATATATATGTATAATTGAACAGTGAAGCAGCCGTGAATGTCCAGTAATCTAGCAATTTAGTAATGAATAATGTATATATATATATATATATATATATATATATATATATATAGATTAATAATGAGTATTGCAATATAATTTGATGATACCAAACGTCTTACTTATAATGACAAGCTTTCGAGAGGCTAACCTCTCTTTATCAAGTCTCAAGAAATACATATATTAGTTTACAAGAACACAATCAAATCAGCAAGTAACAGGCAGAAGCAGTCAAGAAAACAAAATGCAGCAAATAATAATTGCATATACAAGTTACAAAAGTTAATAACTTTTTGCCAACTATCAGGTTTAGTTAAACAACCATACAGAAGAAGTTGCCTACAGTGGTGCAGCTTTACACCATCATATATTACTAGACAAGTATTATGTTACTGTGCAATTTATAGCTGCAGACTTGTGAGACTGTGATACCCTGGTGTCTATTATTCTATATATAGAGGATACACACCCATACAGATAAACCATAGCATCACAAACCATCATGATGTGAATAGATCACTTTATTATATGGAAAATAACTCAATTTATGATGATAGCAGAAAGTATATGCCAAAACTGCATCATAAGGTGAATAATTATATTGTTTTATCTGGCAGAGATACAGTATAGTTTAAAACTACATGTAATAAGTACTTTACCAGTGAATATACATAAGCCCTTCTGGATCCCAACTTGTCGTGGTGAAGGGGTGTTGGTATCTCAATGAAGTATACCATGTAAGGTTACCCAAGATGGGGAAGTCCCAGCAGAGAGGTCAGACCAATCGTGGTCCGCTGTTGAAGATATTGACAACAAACTCCAGTATCTTTGCCATGAAAACCATATGGATGAGCACAACCAGACACATTAT
>CM050163.1:430500620-430640620 GCA_027410445.1 Discoglossus pictus | reverse complement strand
AGGTGCTTCAACAAAGTATTAGTTTAAGGGTGTGCATACTTATGCAGCCATATTATTTTATTTTTATATTTTTTCTTCACTCTACGTAAAAGATTTCAGTTTGTTTTTCAATTGAGTTATACAGTTTATAGGTCACATTAAAGGTGGAAAAAGTTCTGAAATGATTTATCTTTGTCTCATTTTTTTACAGCACAGAAACCTGACATTTTAACAGGGGTGTGTTGACTTTTTATATCCACTGTATGTCTATATGTGTATATATGTTTTCTATAATATGTTGTTTTGATTCCCCCTATATGCATTTACCTAATGATGTCAGATGCTGCCTCCACTCTCTCTGCATCACTGTTTACATTCAAACTGAGGGTTTCATCTCATATCAGTGTTTTTGTGTTCTTTGTGTCTTACCTGTTTATATGGGGATTATTTCAACTACTTTTCCTCAGTTTAGATGTATACTTTTGGTGGTGGTAGTGTCATGGTTTGGGCCTGCATGAGTGTTGCCAGCACTGGGGAGCTACAGTTCATTGAGGGAACCATGAATGCAAACATGTACTGTGACTGAAGCAGAGCATGATCCCCTCCCTTGGGAGACTGGGCCACAGGGCAGTATTCCAACATGATAATGACCCCAAACACACCTCCAAGACGACCACTGCCTTGCTAAAGAAGTGGGAGGTAAAAGTGATGGACTGCCCAAGCATGTCACCAGACCTAAACCATATTGAACATCTGTGGGGCATACTCAAATGGAAGGTGGGGGAGTGCAACGTCTCTAACATCCACTTGTCCATGATGTCATCATGGAGGAGTGGAAGAGGACTCCAGTGGCAACCTGTGAAGCTCTGGTGAACTCCATGCCCATGAGGGTTAAGGCAGTGCTGGAAAATAATGGTGGCCACACAAAATATTGACACTTTGGGTCCAATTTACTCACTTTTGTTGCCAACGGTTTAGACATTAATTGTTATTAGTTATACAGGCTGTACACTTACTTCTTTGCATTGTAGCAGTGTGAGTGTCATTTCTTCAGCGTTGTCACATGAGAAGATAAAATAAAATATTTACAAAATTGTTAGGGGTGTACTCACTTTTGTGAGATTCTGTATATTTATGTATATACTAGCAACTTGCCTGTCAAAAATTACAGCAATAAAATTTGAAGCGTTGCAATGCTGTTTGCCACGCAATGCGAGGCTCTCCCCTCCTCTAACTTGCAGGCCTCGTGATGAGCGCTCATTGCGAGTCATTTGCAGGGCGCTCATTGCAAGTCATTTGCAGGCAGCTCATTGCAGGCCGTGTCATGCACTGCATGCATGCATAAGCTCGTAACTTTGCAATTACTGCAGGCCTCGCAATGAGTGTCTTTGTCGCTCCTCGCAGGCCACCCCTGTATCTCCTTCTCCCTCCCCTTTGTCTCTTCCCCCCTCTCTCCATCCCCTGTGTTCCCCCCCCCCCCTCCGCCTCTCATTTGCGGGCTTGGCGGCGATAAACCTGTAACTTTTTTTCAAGCCCGCCAGACTTGAAGCTGAGATTGGTATAGCTCCAAGCTTTGCAGGCTGACAAAAAAGTTACGGGTTTAACTCCACCATTTTTTTCAAGGCCGTAGCTCGGCAGCCGTTTGGATGCCGCCAAAAGACGTCAATTGAATAGCAAATTAGCTTTCAACTTCAATTATGGACTCCCTGCCTCTCCCCCCCTCTACCTTACAGGCCTCGCTCATTGCATTCACTCTACCTTACGGGCCTCACGATGTGCGTTTTTGGCGCTCATCGCGAGACCTGCAATAAGCGCCATCGGCACTCATTGCAGGCCTCTGCAAGCCCGTAACTTTTGGGCCTTGCGATGAGCTCCTTTGGTGCTCATTGCTCAAGCCCATAACATTTAACATAGCGTTACCGACAAATTCGAAATTACGACAACTATTATAGTTGATTTGTATAGATATTATTATCCTTTATAACGCGCCAACATATTCCGTAGTGCTATACAGGGATTAAGTACAAGTCAAGAACAATTTCAAACAGTGCAAAGGATGGAGGGCCCTGTTATTGAGCTTTCAATCAGACATACACAGTGCTTTCCCTGAAGCACCTATCAAGATTGAAAACTCGCAAACTTACATTCTAAAGGGTGTGGGTGGTATACAGGGGAGAAATAGATTAATAGAGCAAAAGGCTTAAGATGATAGGCTTCTTTGAATAGATGTGGTTTTAAAGAGAGTTTGAAGGATTTGAGGCATTAGGATAATCTAGTGGAGCGAGGCAAGGAGTTCCAAATTATTGGGGCAGCACGAGAAAAGTCCTGTAGACGGGAGTGGGAGGAGGTGACAAGAGAGGAGGATAGAAGAAGGTCATTAGCAGAGCGATGAGGGCGGGTGGAAATGTATTTTGAGATAAGAGCAGAGATGTAGGAGGGTGCACTATTGTGGAGGGCTCTATATGTTAGAGTCATCATTTTTAATTTTATCCTGGATCCTATGGGAAGCCAGTGGAGTGCCTGACAGAGGGGTGCTGCGGACACTGTGTGTTGGTTTTGGTAAATGAGTCTAGAGATGTACAGTATGTTGTGCAGTCATTCAGTCATGTCCAACTCCATGAGCCAATGCTCCACAGTACTCTAAGCACATGTTATGTCTCTGATTTGCTTATCCTTAAGATTTTCTTGGCAGAGATACTGGAGTGGGTTGTCAGTTCTCAAGTGGACCAAAATTTGTCTGACCTCTCTGTCCATCTTGGGTGACCCTTCAAGGTATAGCTCACAGCTTCATTAAAGTACACAAGCGCCTTTAACACAACAAGGTTGCGCCGACTCAGAAAAAGATATACCGTATATATATATATATATATATATATATATATATATATATAGATTTTTTTTTTTTATTATTATTTACACATACATATGCATGTCAAAGAATAAGAAAAACATTGTCTTCCTTTTTGGCAATTCTTTATTGTAAATTTTCACCAATTTTACAATAAATTTTTTTATGTGAAGTAGAATTACACATATTTTTTACACAATGATGGGTTAATATCACTAAAACTATATTGATAATGAAGAATTGCTTATTTTTCACAATATTTTTACATTTCCATCACCTCATTTCTGAAAAATAGGTTTTGAATTTGTTTAAAATGAGTATTTACACATTATAACAGGGACAGATAAACAATGCAGAATTTTAATAAGAAGATGGCACTAAAAAGCTGCATGTGTGTAAGCAAACATATTGTAGCAGGATATCAGGAGAAGCCTACAAAGGCAGTGTAAGTGTCAGCTGCCTAGCAACTATAGGAGGAATAGGAAAATTAAAGGATTCTCCACGGGGGATTGAAGCAATACAACCCTCACTTGGAAACACTGGTTTTCTGATGTAGATATTTCTGGACTCTTTGCAGTGTTTTATATTAAAGCCACAGGGAATGTGCAGCTAACATTATATACCTCAATTATAACCAATTACAGTGTTCTCATAAGTGCAGCCGACTCTTGCTCGTAATATTACGATTTATGAACATTATTCTTATTCCTGTTAAGTTTGACTGTACTGACATTTTCCAGATGTCTATGTAACCTAATGGACGCCCTATTATTGCAGTGACTTCTAAAAGCTTGCAAACAGAACAATTAGATTATTACGAATTTACCTACATTATTGTCTCATAGCTAAAGGGACACTGGTCAAAACTTTAAAACCATTTAGAAGAACTGCACTTGAAAGATAAAATATCAAAATAATAACATAGCCTGTAATTTAATACTTTTATATGCAATTATGCTGCTGTGGAATCTTCCATTTTAGTTTCCAGTGTTTAACTTCCTGAAGTTAGAGGACACTTTAAAAACATAGAAATATCTGCACAATGGTAATGTGACAAATGCATTCATTAGCTCTAATGCACTGAGGCAAAAGGTACAAGAAAATTAAAGCCTGTAGTAAAGAATAATTGCTTATAAAAGGAAAAAAGTAAAGGCTAAGTTTATTTTTTTACTTTCTAAAAGCATTTTGCCCAATATTTGTTTTTTGTTATTCAAAATACCATATAGAAAAGAAAATCACCAAAGTGGCCCTTTATATTTACTGTTATAATTTCTATTAACATTAAAAGGCCACTGTATTCCCTGGCAGGCAGATAAAAATGATGTGTTTCATCTGCCTTTATCTTCTTTGTAAGTTAAAAGGAAGTGTAAAAAAGAACTAAAGAAGACGCTGTGAATTGTGTTTTCTTATTTTTCTTATCGGATTTACATTAAAAGGCAGAAGCACTCTGTCCAGAGATTAGTTTAAAGGTTTCATATGTACTACTTTTAGATCAGCAAAACAGCCCAGGTGATCAAATACTGATCATATTGAACCACTTGGCTTCATTAAGTCATTGGTATTAATTTACTGCATGTCAGGGCTCAAAATAAGTTACATAGCTCAAACACTTTACAATTTATTCCAGCCATATATGACAGATATTATTCCCTTAGGGATTGTTGTTCTGATATATAGCTACGATAAATTGCACACCTTACTGTCATACTGTTCTTGATTTTGCTGTTGTCAGATAATTAGATAAATTCTTATTTAACAAAATAATGGAATTGATTAGTTTAGAAACATTTTTGGAAGCAGTTTTCGGAATTAATTAAATATAAAAATAATTAAATTCATTTATTTTGAATGAAAGACTCATTGCATATATATCAAGTGACAAGTCATGAAATGGAGAAGTCCATTGAATGCTATGTTTTAAAGTATCCAGGATTTTCACATTCCCAGTGTTTCCTATTACCCCATACCACCCAACTTTACCTCTATTTCAGAGACATTACATTGGGATCTATTGACAACAAGGATTTATCAAAGGAAGATCATACCAGAATATTCTAGTTGACTTTCATTATAATGTAAATAAAATGAATGACAAAATGACTTCTAAACTATGGGATAACATTCAAATGTAATCAAGTGGATAGAAGATTGGTTAAAGTATAGGAGCCAGAAAGTTATATGTAATATATTCAATTCAGGTTACTAGTGGAGTGCCACTTAGCTATTTTGTTTATTATATTTATATAATAAATTATATTATATTTATCAGTGCCATTTGTATGGATCTTTGAGAGCATTAGCTTGATTACAAATGTTACAAAAAATAACAAAAGAGCAGAGAATGAAAGGACCATGATCCCCTGACCACCAGTCCTTGGGACTAATATGATCTGCCCAGGATGATTAGGATTATGTGGATGGCCATTACCCTGGCTGCTTAAAGACTCCTATCAGAACTGCCTTCTGGGAATATGTGGTTGTGGGACTGGGCTCAGTATGTTTTATAGTTATTTAATATGTTTTATTAAGTTGATTACCCTATGTATGTTAATTACTGTATGTTATGTTATGTTGATTACTGTATGTTTAGTTGTGTCCAGGTGATAAGGAGTTAACTGGCAGTTAGAATGTTATGAGGTAGTCAGTAACTGACAGTTGAGAGAGTTATATAATCTGTCAGTTATGTAATGTGTGTCTCTCAGGTAAAGTCTGTGCTGAATGCAGTCTGTGATGTCTCTGACAGGAAGGTAACAGTTATCAGTGACTCTGAGAAGATTAATATATATATGGAATAAGATATCTGGAAGATACTGTATATATGTATCAGGATCCCTATAGAAGATGATAAGAGTTATCACTGTCTGACTGGATTAATATATATGGAATAAGATATCTGGAAGATATATATATGTGCCAGAGTGCCAGAGAGTATAGCTATCCTGGTCCTGTACAACTACTGAAATGGATGTAAGGTTGTTATGATGCCTTGCACATGAAACATAGTCAAAGACTGTATAAGCAATTTATAGAAAACCCAGAAAACTCACAGACTATTGCAGAATGTTATCAGTTCAAATTTAAATATACTGTACATCTATTAGACCTATTATGAAGTCTCCACAGAAATAAAAGCAGTTCCTGATTTTTATAATGCTGAGCCTGCGTTCATATTTTTAAATGCTGCATAAACAGTAAAGGCATTTTGGAGACATCAGTGAAGGGCGAAGGTTGGTGAAGGGATCAAAAGAACCTGGTGTGTCTGCTAGGTAGGTTTGGTCACAACAGCCTTATCAAGCCCAACTGAAGAAAAGGCAGTTTGCCAGAACCAGTATACAATGAAATAATATTTTTGAAAACATTTAGTTTAAGATCATAATTAAGAAGTCACTAACCTAGTTTTTAATTAGAAAACAAAATATTTTGTTAAGTCTCTGCTGGACCCTGGAATCATTCATGATACCTTGATGGAATTTGTGTGTGTGACCGATATTTACATTTATGAAGAGTAATGCTTGGATTTCTTTACGATGTGATGTAACAGACACAAAACAGATTTTTCTACTCATAAACAGAGATTTTCCCAAAAATTGTTTTATGCTCATGACATAAAAGAACTGCTAATGTTATCAGTTTGTTACATACTTCATAATCTAATGCTTGTTTCTTCAACTACAGTGGTCCTTCAAAATGCTGCATGAATGGTCAAGCATATGGGATCTAAAGTTTAATACTGAGGTGGGGAGAGAGGGAGGGAGAGTGGGCGAGAGGGAAACCTAGCAGCCCCAGAAAGGCTATATTGCAAAAAGAAAAAAGCTACATTAGGCATAAGCTGCTCATGGCAAACACAGTTGGTGAATGTACATAGTTACATAGTAATTGAGGTTGAAATACTTTTATCCCATCAAGTTCAACTTTTTTAGATCTCCACGGACCTTTGTAATATGCAGATTAATTTTTTATTATTAATAATAATATTTATTTATTATTGTTAATAATTTGTTAATTAATCCAGAGGAAATCAGAAAAAAAATTGAAACATCGCCAATTATCTGAAAATGGGGAAAAAAAATCCCCAGATACTGGCAATCGTATTGCTTCCTGGATTTATACTCCTGTTCTAGTTATCCAGGATACCACTGAATGTTTTTTATTCAAAAATATATCCAATCACTTTTTAAAATCTATCTATTGAATCCGCTGTCACCACCTCCTTTGGTAGAGAATTCCACAGATTAACCACCCTTATTGTGAGTAACCCTTTGGTTTGATTACACCCTTATGGGGTAATCTTATTTTCTTCTAACCTCAAAGGATGTCCTCTTGTCAGTTGAAAACCTCTTGGCGCAAAAAGTTCACTTGACAAAGCTTTATATTGATCCTGGATATATTGATCTCCTCTTAGATGCCTTTTTTTCTAGAGAAAATATGTTTAATTTGGTTAGTCTTTCTTTATAATTTAGACCCTCCATTCCCCTTATTAGTTTTGTTGCCCTTCTTTGTAATTTTTTCAGATCTAAAATGTCCTTTTCATGAAGTGGCGCCCAAAATTGTACTCCATATTGCGAATGGGGGCATACTAGGGCTATATATAGTGGCAGAATTATATTTGCTTCCCTTGGCTCTATACCCTTTTTAATACATGCTAATATTTTACTTGCCTTTGCAGATGCTGCTTGGCTTTGAGCACATTTACATAGGTGGTTGTCCACAAGCACTCGCAAATCCCTTTAAATATTTGATACCCCTAGCTCCATTAAGATTATAAAGTGCATGGCTATTTTTCCTTCCCAAATGCATAGCTACATTTATGTGTATTAAATCTCATCTGCCATTTAGTCGCCCATTTCTCATGCACAATTTAGTGTCATCAGTAAAAATGGAGACAATACTTTCTAGTCCTACTTCTAAGACATTAATAAATATGCTAAAAAGCAGAGGACCTGATACTGAACCCTAAGAAACCCCACTTACAACTTTAGTCCAATCGAAGTATGTTCCATTTACAACAACCATTTTCTTCCTGTCTTTTAGCCAGGTCTCAATCCATGAGCAGATATTTACGGCAATTCCTGAACCCCTTTATTTTATACAATAGTCTTCCATGTAATGTAAAAACTTAATTGTGTAATTTGAAGGGGGAAAAAAATGTAACATTCTGTCAGCTGTCTTGGCAAACATTCATTTTTATTCCTACATGCTACAAATAAAAATAATAATAGCCAATAACTAACAGATTGAAACTGCATCAATTAGTGGGTTAGACAACAAAGTCTCTGCTGAGCATGCTGTTCACATTATTGTTTAAACTTTTATAACTCAAAAAATGTTGAACCTGTCAAAACAATTCCAAAAAAGGCAAGGACAATGTTACATTCATTCTTTAACTGCCAAATTTAAACAAATCCTTTCAGCCATTTTTCCCTACAAGTGGGCAAAGTTTCCTATGGGGAAAAAAAACACAATTTCATCACCCCAAAATTCAACATAATATAACAAAAATTTGTCTGGATAAACATTTATGAAAATTGGCCCAAAAAAAATCAGAGCCCAATGCCTCCTAAATAACTTTTTTTTCCACATATACATTAAACCAGCTCAAAGTTGTAAGCACATGAAAAATTAGGTGGAAATGGAATGCTTGAGAAAACCTAAATGCTATAATAACTAGAAGCATGGCAAAGGAAAGCAATGGAAATGTGTATGATCTAAAAAACAATATTTGTAAGGAAAGAAATCATGATTTAATCTGTGTAGCTTGGAGGAGAGAAGCCAGAGTGAGGGCATGATAGAAACCTTTCAATATATTAAGGAATTTAATAAAAGTTCAGATAGGAAGCATTTTAACTAATAATGGGAAACACAAGAGAAAATGATTTTAATTTTAAAAGTACAAAAATCAATATAACTGTGCAAGTACTATTTTATTTTAAAGTGGTATTGGAACAACATCTTACTGGAAGTTGTAAAGACAAATACAGTAAAATAAATCAAGAATGCCTGGAATATACACAAAGTTATCCAGATGATTATTTAAGACAAGAAGCTCACACTTTGGAAGATTACCTTGTTTGGAGTCATTATACAGACTGGACCACCATTTGAGATAAATGACAACTGTCTCTGAAGCCAGAGCAGCTCCTTCTGGGACTGTTTAAGCAAATGCTCCACATCACTAGGTTTTTGACCTATGAGTCCTTCCTGAAATAAAACAAATAGTAGGTATTTGGCCTTTTGTAATGTAAAGATCATTAAAAGGACTAACAGTTATGTTTACCATATATTTAAAAGCACATTTCCTAATTAATATGTAAAAATTCATGAAGTTACCCATACAATCAAACTGTGCTGACATTTTGTCAGAGGGAGCCATCTCTACTGGTCCAGTAGTCATAGAGCAGTTTATAGGCTTTATGATAATTCTGGTAGGTAAATTGAGATAACTTTCAGTTCTTAATAAAATACTAACCACCCATCTTTGTTCAAGGGTGTTTAAATGCTTTCGCACTATCTGTATTCTTTGTATATCCCTATATCCTAATGGGTTTCAACCATGTAGGGAGAATAGGACTGGACCTGAAGCTTGATGTGGCTACAGGAGTTGTCTGGAAATGTTAAATAACTCAGACGTTAAGGTTTCCCATTGGGAATGTAAGTGGAGTTTCATTCACACCTTTAAATGATAATATTTATTTTTTAATTTTCCCAAACTGGTAAAATGAAAATTGTACTTTGAACAGTTAAACTTGAAAGCTGGCAACATGCATTTAGCAAATTAAACAAAAGTACAGCTTTTAAGTATATGAAATGCAGTTATGCAGTGTCATGAGTCATCTTTGAATATCTGCTTTATCTGAGTGGAGGGGGCTTGGAAACCTTTCAGTTGTTTCCCAAGACAGCTTGCACAAGCCTTTTTTTATAGATCTGAATGGACACCTCATCAGCACCCAGTGTCCCCTTCCATGTAAAAATCCTGTCCAGAGAATAATGATTCACATATATAGTTGTGAGCATGCGGGCCATTGCTAAAGCTGCGCGCTCGGAAAGCGAGGGCCGCAGTTGCTGGCATGGAGCGCCAAAGGCACTCCTTGCCAGCAACTGCGGACCACGCAAAATTAACGGACTTCTGACACAAAAATCCGAGATGCGTTACGACCCATTACGAGCTTGCAAAAAGCGTCCGAAACCGGCGCACATGAAAACCTGAAAAACACAATAAATACACACAACAAATACATAAAAAGCTTACCTACAGCAAGGAGGGGCACCCAGGACCTCGAAAACTGAAGTTATACCTCAATTTAACTCCAAATAAAAGAGTTTAGACACCCGAAAATCCCCTAAGCGAGAGAAAAAATGGGCGCCGAAAAAAACAAAAACGAGGCCAAAGGACCCTAACCACGCAAAACACCACCAAACACCTACGGATTTTCCGAAAAAGATGTACAAAATCCGAAAACCGGGACGCAACCCGCGCGACCCCAAAAACATTAGAAACACAATAAATACACACAACAAACATGTAAAAAGCTTACCCACAGCAAGGGGGGCACCCAGGACCTCTGCAAGTGAAGTTACACCTCGATTTAAGTCCAAATTTCGGAGTTTACACACCCGAAAATCACCTAAGCAAGAGAAAAAATGGCCGCCGAACAAAACGAAAACGAGGCTAAAGGACCCTAAACACACAAAACACCACCAAAAACCTGCGGATTTTCCGGAAAAGTCGTCTGACATCCGAAAACAAGGACGCAAAATCAGCCACAGCCGCATACCACACATTTTAGAACACTAACTTATACAATCCGGAAGTACACAGCTACCCTAACGGATTTGCCGGGCAAGTCGATAGTAGCATATAAAAGTTAGCAAAGTAATAGCTGTATTTTTTTCTCATTCCTTTCAAGAAAAAAGTTGCCATTTTCTAGTCAAGTTATACAAAAGGGGGTATTAACCATATGGACTTAAGAGGTAATGTAAGAGTTTCTAAGTTAAAAAACAAACAAACTACAAATTATACTTCTATTGATGACTTTCCTAAACTCCCTACTACGCTGATGTTTTGCTAACTGTTGCCAGTAGAATTGCTGTTTTTTATTAATAATATCTATCTCTATATATTATATTCCCACAATAATTATGTTTTTTTCTCATATTCACTCACAGATTAAGGACTCTCCAAGCAATAATTAAGAAGAATACATAATATTCACCTTTAAACATCCCAGTCGATTTCTTAGTTCATCGCACTCCACCTGCAGAAGTCGGATCTCCACCTCTCTTTCTGAATCTTTGGGAGTGTATACAGGTCCTCCATTCACTGAGCGCATTGTCTGCTTTGATGGAAGCCTCTTAGTGGCTGCAGTTGATACAGCAGTTGTAGACTTTTTCTGTTGTAATAAAAACCAAAATGAAAATATAGTAAATATATAAATGTAGAGACAAAATCTAAGACAATACTATTTATATACTGTACATAATCCATCATGGGCTTTGCTTAAAGCTGTGTAATACAGCAGGCATAGGCTTAAAGGAAGCCATGTTTAACATGGTATTAGTTGACAAGAGTGAAACCTTTGTGGGCACATTTGCATGTCCCGGCCTGTTTTTTTTTTTAACTTATTTTGGACTTTAAAATGTGAACACAAATGTACAATTTGTATACATACATATATAGCCATAAATGTCCAGTAAGACAAAGAAGAGTAATAAGCTTTCAACAGATGCAATTCTCTTCTCAAGACTGCTGTTGATTTCAAGAAGAGAGTTGCTTCCATTGAAAACGTGTTTCTTTAAATAAAAATAAATAATATGTGTGTCCCTGTATAATACAAATACTTTTATTTTTATTTACAGTATGTATATATAAATATAAAACAAGGGATACAGAATTCCCATTACAATTATAACATTCCAGTAGAAAACAAATCAAATAAGTACAAATGATGAGCACTCATAAGACAAACTGTGGTCATAAATCAGTTCAATTTATTTCTTCTTTAAAATAGTAAATGGAACTGTTCAGTATATGTATACACACAGTATGTACACATCTTGAGTGCTTTATCCAAGGCATTTTAGATACTTAGAAATAATGGTATGATCATAGTTGAAACCCCTGATGAAATTGTAGAAATGTGCATCGGGTTGACGCTGTGCTACGTTACGTCCATGCGTCCCTTGCCGATGACGCCATTCATAGGCGTCTTAGCGGCATTCGTGACCTTAGGAGCTAAATACTGGACTGTATTAGGTTCCCTAACCTACTGTTTACCCCACACCACTACTATATTAGTTACCTTTTCCTTAGTGGCTATCTGATCTATATAGCATAATTTAGGACACAATAGTAGTATAGGTACAAGAATAAAGAGAGCCCCTTCAGGATCTATATAGGTGGTGGGCATCATTTATTCAGTATAGGGTTTTGGCTATTTTATTTCAGTCCAATATTTTGTACAATAGGTGCTCCTAAGGTGTTGATATATTTATTTATTTTTGGACCCCTAATAGCATCTAAAGGACATTTTTACCCTGGCAATATTGGGCTTTTCCTACTATAATATTAATCAAGCAATATATAGCACTTTATAATTATTTCTATTCTATCTTAATAGGCAATATATGTGTATCTGCACTTTAACCACTGGTTACTTTATATGATTTGCACATTTGGATCAACTCCTCCTATTTGTTGTAGCCCTTAGCACTTTATTCTCCTTTTATTCACATATCCATTGTCAGTCCTAATTATTCCGGCGTATACATGGTCCCAACCAACAATTGTCTAGTGTTCCAATATAATAGTAGCATGACGTCTGGATTTTATGATTTTATTATTGAGAATTGGTTTTAAGTAACATTATTAAAAGTTAAGTTTTATTGGGTTACTCTGTTTGCAATTAGGTTATAGGGTGTGCACCATTTGAAAGGGATCCCTTTTGCTTCTCTTTTGCTATAATACATATGATCATAGTTGATATAGTATAACAGATACCAGAAGGTAAAATTTAAAGTTAATTTTCTGAAATTATCCCTAATGTAAGAATGGATATGCCATAAGGAGCCATCAGTAGTGGGACCAATGAGGAAGGTTGACGAGCTTGAGCGTGTTGATCATACTGTGTTGGAAAGGACAATAGACTTAGAATAATGGCCTGTGAATGTGTGTGTGCTATTTATTGGTTAACTGTTACATGTTCCAAAGGGTGCCTGTTAGTAGGTGCTGCTGTTTGGTCAGATGCATTTAACTTGTGTCTCTAAAAAGAAAGACCAATGATGGGCAGATGTGAAAGAAAGATGGATTAGACTGAAAAGGGATTGTAAGCAGAAGTATATAGGGCAATAAATGAGGAAGGTCACAGGAATACAGAACAGGAAAAGCTGGGACATGCATTGTGTACACTTCTAATAGCAAAATCCACAACAGTGACATTATAGTGTGAATTAGACCAGTCCACACATTTTTATCTTGTTAGTATGAATTATGGTTATTGAATCTCAACATTGTACAGTTGCTAGGCAACACCAAGAAGCCAAGTCAAGTCAAAATATATACAATGCAAACAAGCATAAAGATGGTTTAATGTTCTATTAAGAAATAGCAATTACTTATATGTTAATCAGATAGCAATTAGCTTTATTTTAACTCGGTTACTGTTTATGCATTGTTTATAAACATGTTAATTAATACAGATTTAAACCAAGTTTAGTCAACTCATAACTTCATGTGAAAAAATAAATTGTGAGTTATTGAGCCTACTGATGTTATGTTGCAATGTCAAACACACTTAACCTCATTGGTATTGTAAGCATTTATGGTGCATGTCTTGAATTAGAGGTAAGTGGGCATATGGGTCTGGATTGCTATCTTGTTGTGGAGAAGGGATATCAATCAAGCTGTGAGCTATACTATGTAGGGTCACCAAATAGACAGGTCATAGCAGAGAAGTCAGACACACTACAGTCCACTGGAGAAGAAACTGTCAACCCTCTCCAGTATGGATAAGCACAACCAGAGACATAGCGATAAATGTGCCTGACATGCTGTGGTCCATAGGGTCACAGAGAGTTGAACATGACTGAATGACTAAACCAAATAGGCATATGGGTACTGCACCTTGTTTCTTTTTACAGAACTGCATTTATTAAGTTAAAGCTGTGTGACTGCAGTATTGATATTACAGTCTCATGGCCTTTCTAGCATCAAGAGTACAAAATATAAACATATCTTGCAGACAGTACCAGTAAGGAGCAGTACAATGGTATGGGGAAAAGAAACATCAAACTCTGAAAGCTGGCAATACAATTATTTATTTAGAAAAAAAAATAATCAGAATTGTTTCCTGGATACTGAAAGGAGAGTTCTAATTTACCTACCTGTACTGTGATTTTTTTTTAACTCTTTGTATAAATTTGTAAAGCACATTGAATAAAAGAGCTATATAAATATAATTAAATAAGTAAGATATGTTTTTTTTAATCTGGTGCTTGTATTTCATTGGTATACTACAGGATAATGGTTACTGCACACAAACATATAATTATAGTATTATATTTTCAATATTAAATTTGAACAAACCTATTAAGATATATACACACATTTTGGACAGCTTGGGCATATATTTCAATGAAAACAGTGTAACATGCACATTCTGTACATTCACACACTATGCTAATCAATAATAATAATTACACTGGATTGCACAGTGTAATATATGAGTTGATCAATGGCAGTTTATTTCAATTTAAGCCTTGATAAGCAGAAAAGTGTTTGGGGGCTTGATTAAAGCTTCACTAGGCAGCAACCATACAAAAAATAAGGACTATAAATGCACGTCAGAGCAATGTCAGTGTAATGCTACTATACACTACAAGTGAGCGGCTTTTCATTACAGTCTTGCTTTTTTGTGTGACAGTTTGCTGCAAAAATCAGCAGGTAGCCAGAGATTTACACTGGTAATAACAGTGTATAAGGATCACGTGAACAGGTCTCAGCTGTGGAATTTCAATCACTGAGCTCTCTTAAAGGGTCTAGGAAGAATCAAGGAATCAATACCTTATGGAAATACACACACTAGGTATATACTAAAACATACCAGATAGAATTTAGATGACTTTCAGATGTATTCATTGAAACAAATCTGAATCAATTCTATTTCCAGGAAAACAACACTATTAGTCATTAATTTTAATGTCTCTACTATGCACATCCCCTTCTGGATCGCTACCTTGTTGTGGTGAAGGGGCTTGTCTACCTCAATGAAGCTATTAGCTATACCATGTAGGGTCATCCAAGATGGGAGGTCATGGCAGAGAGGTCAGACAAATCACGGTCCACTGGAGAAGGAAACTGCTACCCACTGCAGTAATATTCTAAGAAACCTTTATGGAGGCAAAACCAGAGGCATAATGATATGGCACACGAAGATGAGCCCCTAAGGTCAGAAGGTGCCTACCACATTACTGAGGAAGAGCAGAGGGCAAGTACAGGTAGCACCAGGTTGGGCCAAAGCCAAAAGGACACCCAGCTGTAGATGTGTTTGGAGGGGAAAGGAAAGTTTGCTGCTGCAAAGAACAATTCAGCATTGGAACCTGGAATTTTGAAACTATGAACCAAGGCAAACCAGATGTGGTCAAGAATGAGGTGACAAGGTTAAAAGTTGATATCCTGGTAAATTGACTGAAATGGGACATTTCACATCAGGTTCCTGTAGAAGCTGGGTGCGAAATGTGCGTAGGGCCGTCAAAGTATAGTGAGTCGCATCAAAGTGACGTTATCAGAACCTGCGGCGAGAGAGATACTGAAACCCCACTCATGTCGCTCGTAGTTGCATGCACAGTGTAGGGGATACGGCGAATGCAAGGGGGAGACTGGGGAAAGATAGAGCGGCATTACAATTGGAATATGATATTTGGAGTTGAATAGCTTAGATGAGCAAAGCCCATATAACTACTGGTTGGCCCACCAGGCCTCCCTAGCAAGAGGTAGTGACCACAATTGTTATAGTCTGCATGACTTTTAGTCTGAGAAGATACAGCGATTGCAAGGGTAGACTGGGATCAGACACAGGGCGATATTGTGACTACAATCTAACAATGTCAGCTGAATAACTCATATGAGGTAAGCCCATATATTAACTGGCTGTCCCACCAGTCTTCTCTAATAAGCTATACTGGCCAACTGCTAATGAGGCTATTTACATTATAGTGGTGAGGATAGAGGAATAAAAGGGCACTGGCATTTAAAGAGTAGGACTCATAGTTTTTGGACCCTAGGTACTGGTGTTACATAGATCAACTCAGAGTCTGTGTTCCCTAAGAAGCCCCTCACTCAGTTATTAAGGATACAACTCTATATAGGGGATAGCCATCTCTTAGGCTTTACTTGTCTAGCCCATAGAACGAAGCAGGGATATCGCTGTATACGCTCTCTGTAGGATGATGTAGTAAGTTTCTATATGAAACCTTTTTATTCTAAGCTTTATTTGCCGTTGTCTATATTAATAAAGTTTTTTTGTTTTCCTTCTTTGGTCCTCATGGTTACCGCCACAACAATTACATAGGGACTATAAGTGCTTCTTTCTCTCTAAATCCGTATATAATAGTGCCTAAGGCACTTATATGATGCCTAAAAGATAAGTATTATATGTTTCTGGTAAACTGTACACCCCGACATTAACATTTCACATCAGACAACCATCAGAACTTCTACTCTAGTCAAGAATCCAGCAAATTAAATAAAGTAGCTCTCATAGTCAATCAAAGGGCTGCCAAAACAGTGCTCGGTTACAACCCAATAAATTACAGAATTATTTCAATTTGAATTCAAGGCAAGTAGCGCTAGTAACACACACACTTACACTCATAAGTAGTATTAATAAATAATTTATTAGAGTGTAAGTATAAATAGATATAATGGTAGAAATATCAGTTAATATAACATGAAGGGTCCAAATGCTGGCCTGTATATCATCAAATAATACTGTCAATATTACCAAAAGGCTATAAAACAATGCTTAAAAATAGAACAATAAAAGCAAAGTGAATAGCTTCTGCAATAAAAGATTAAAAATACACACAAACGCATTTCGCCATGAAAAATATTGCTTCATCAGTGATAAAAGGCTTCAGTTAACTAGGGCTACTTGTATATGTACTCACCTATATGTCCCTGTAGAGATATATATTAGATATAGGAGTGGAGCCATACACACTAGTACCTTTTTCCTAAACACGCAAATACAGTATATATTTCCATGGACCACTACATCTAGCATTGGTGTAATCTTACACAGCCTCCCATGAATGGAAGAACGTGGGTCCTACATATGTGGAAAGGAAAATGTATCTCCTGTGACAACCATGAAAATACCTCATATCGTGAGGTGGAAAAATGTGAGTTGACTAGCATACATCTTTATCTATTCCTGTATTTCCAAATTGGTTTATCTGGACTAGGAAGTGGTGCGCTTCTCTCCCCCTGCCCTTTCTCTCTTGTTTTACATTCTTAACAGAACACTAGGTGAACAGTGTTCAGCAAAGAAGCCGCACACTCCTTTAACTTACTGTTCCATTACGGATTAAGACTCAAACTGATTGTTTTGGTCTACAGATTGATGCACTGCACCTTCTTAATATACATTATACCATCTCCTGAATACACACACAAGGGAATTACCTTCCACCTTACCAAAGATCGGATAGCGCTATGTTCACCTAAGGTGTAGTACAGTTTGTTTACAAAGATGTAGGAGATCTATACAATCAGCAAAAACAAGACCTGGAGCTGACTGTGGCTCAGACCATGAGCTTCTTATTGCAAAGTTCAGAAATAAACTGAAGAAAAGAGGGAAATTCATCAGACCAAGTAGATATAAAATAAATAATATCCTTTGTGAATATGCAGTGCTAGTAAAGAATAGAAGGGGCTAGACATGGAATAAAGAATGCCTGAAGAACTTTGGACCGAAGTTTGCAACATTATCCAGGAAACAGCAACAAAGAATATCCCTAAAAGAGAAAAAGATAACAGAATGGGTAAATCAAAAGGTCTCTTCAAGAAAATTGGGGATAACAAAGTCACCTTTTATTACAAAGTAGGCATGATAAAAGACAAAAATGGTAGGAACTTAACAAAAGAAGAACAGATAAAGAGGAGATGTCAGGGATACACTGAAGATCTGTACAGGAAGAATCTTAACAGCAGTGATGACCTCAATAGTTTGTCCTATGAGCTGGAGCCAAACATCTTGGAGAGCGAAGTAAGATGGAATTCCAATTGAACTATTCAAAATTCTACCAGATGATGCTGTGAAAGTGTTGCTTGCCTTATGCCAACACATTTGGAAAACTCAACAATGGCCAATAGACTGGAAAAGGTCGGTCTACATCCAAATCCCAACAAAAGGCAGTGCCAAAGGGTACTCCAATTATCGAACAGTTGCCCTCATTTCACATGCCTGCAAGGTAATGCTTAAGATTCTACAATCTCGACTCCAACAATATATGGACTGGGAGCTACCAGATGTTTTGTAGCTGGGTTCCGCGGAGGATGATGCACAAGAGATCAAATTGCTAATGTCCGATGGATGATAGAGATAGAAAGAGAGTTCCAAAAAATACATTTACTGTACTTCTGCTTCATAGACTATTCTAAAGCCTTTGACTGTGTGGATCATAACAAAATGTGTGGGAGTACTAGATCATCTCATCGTCCTCCTGAAGAATCTGTGACACACCCGCCAG
This sequence comes from Discoglossus pictus, assembly GCA_027410445.1. Lineage (NCBI taxonomy): Eukaryota > Metazoa > Chordata > Amphibia > Anura > Alytidae > Discoglossus > Discoglossus pictus. Next base: position 430,622,049 of record CM050163.1, on the reverse strand, counting down.
GTTTGGGGGACTACGCTCACCTCAATTCTCTCTCTCTCTATGGGTCGTAACTGTTTGTTCAGATCTTGACACCAGCAGACACTTCAGATGACAGCATCATTTCTGAAGAGGCAGGCACTATTAGGATCTAAGTATCACACACCGTGTACCGTTGATTAGTACAAGCAGACTCTGACATCACCTTTGTTTAGTGTGTCCAAAATCAGACTCCCACTTTTTTATTTTTCAAAACACATTTTCAGATGACACAAAATGCCAAAGACATCCTCCTAGGCAAATAGCTTGCTACCACCCACATGGCTTTCTTTTTCTCAATACACATTTTTTCTCCTCTACAGAGCCATAAAACTAGCTCCCCCCTTCATGACTACCCTTCACATGTGGCCGATTGCAGGGCCATATAAATTCTTTAGAATGATTTAACCCTTTGAATATCCCAGATAAGACTGTTAAGCAAGTTGTTAGTACATTCTGACCACACATATAATAACTGATGAACCCCAAACAGGCCCTTCTGTTCATAACAAACTGTATGTGGATCAAGAAGCCACAGTCAGAACTGAACCTCGGACAGAATGGTTCAAGATTGGAAAAGTAGTGCAACAAGGTTGTATTTAGTCACCTTATTTATTAAAATTATTAATTGCAGAGTACATCATGCGTAAGCCCAGAATGGATGAATCCAAAGCTAGAATGAATATTGCTGGAAGAAACATCAACAACCTCAGATACGCTGATGATACTACTTTGATGGCTGGAAGTGAGGTGGAACTATAGGACCTGTTGATGAGGATAAAAGAAGAGAGTGCAAAAGTTGGCCTGCTGCTCAACAATAAAAAGGCGAAGATCATGGCAAATGGCAATCTCAGTTCCTAGCAAATAGACGGGGAAGAAGTGGAGGAAGTGACAAATTTTATTTTCCTGGGATCCAAGATCTCTTACGATGGTGACTGTAGCCATGAAATTAAAAGGGGAGGAAAGCTATGGCAAGCTTGAACAACCTAGTAAAAAGTAAAGATATTAAACTATCAACAAAGGTCCGCATAGTTAGAACTATGGTATTCCCAGTAGTAGCAAAGGGATGTTAGAGATTGATCATAAAGATCGCTGACGCTGTAGAATTGACGCCTTTAAATTGTGGTGTTGGCGAAAGCTACTTAGAGTCCCTTAGACTTCAAGAAGATCCAATGAATTAGTACTTCAGGAAATCAAGACAAACTGTTTTCTAGAATGTATGATCATGAGGCTGAAGCTCAAATATGTTGGCAGGATTCCCTAGAGAAGATGCTGGAAAAGATTGAAGGCACAAGAACGGGACGATCTGAGGCGGAGAAGGATAAATGAGGTCAGTGAAGCAATGAACATGAACTTGATGGAGCTCAGAGGAGCAGTGACAGAGATGAACCTGGCGTGCTGCGAACCATAAGGTCATGGTGAGTCGGATGCGACTGAATGACTAAACAACAATAACATGCATATAAACCAATAACTGGATATTTGTAAGTGTATACATTGACGCAGAACTCTCTAAGGAAGTATTATGTGGAAAGCAGCAAATTCCCTTAACCACCAAAATCTACTATATTTGCTTTTTCATTAAATCAGTAGAAAAAAATAAATAAAGAACTAATTTAGACTAGCAACAGCTCCTTTAGATAGGTCAGGTCATTGAAACTACATTACACACAAAATGCCTTGTACATTGGAGAATTTTTTTTTAATTAGACCAAAATCTGCCATTTTATTACGGTCATTTTCATTAATTAGGGATATCCAGCAAATCTAACCACATGTTAATATACAAGAACATAATAATAACAGTGTATTTGTGCTTTATATTTTTGGTATTTTAATAGGTGTACTAGTACCGTGTAAGTACAACCTCATACTCTATGTTATTATTTTATATGAGGCAATTGCTTTCCTTGTTTGTTGTCACTAGGAATCTTTGGATGGTGAATTAAAAAACAAACAATCTTTCACTTGACCAAGGATGGGCTTATGTATGTGCGACTACAATTGGGAAAGTGTCTCTCCATCATGCATTACAGGATGTCTCCTTTCTGGAAACCTCATTGCACTGCCAGTGTCTTAAGATACATGTAATTACATATATTTAATCTTCTGCCCTAAACATAGAAATGTTTTATTTATTTTTATCACAGGGATCCATAAATATACACATAGCTCTGAATACCAGAGATGGTTCCCAAAGCAAAATTCACTATTTACATAGATTTGATGACAGAAATAAACCAAAATACCCACAAAGTCTTATAATTCTATCTACAGAAAAAGTTTGCAATAATAAATCCACAGCCATCCTATGCATCCTTAAATTATTTGTTTACCCTATCATTTTAGATCCTCTCAACGGCAATGTACATGCTTTAACTGCTGTATATTTTACTTTATTTTTTACTGAGTTTTATTTAAATTATAACTTCTTGACCATGCATTTACAGAACAGAATAGTAGTACTGCTGAAAAATGCTTTATTAGGCAGGATTTCAGCTCAAATTACTGAAGTCACCAATCAGTTTTATGTTGTGCTCGTACTGTCCTTGGAATTTGTATTGCTTGTGTAAGTTACTATTTGGCAGGCAGTGACTCCTTGTACTACAGAAGCTTTCCAGTGTGTTTAAGTGTTTAGTACCGTAAATAATTACTTCAACAGACCATGTACGAAGATTGAAGATCACAAACTACAATTAACTTACTTTCAACATCAATCGCCACTTGCATTTTGCTTAATTAATTCAACTAAAGCGAGCAATGTGTTTTACCTAAATAATTATCTTGAAATGTTCTATACTTCTTGTTGATGATATTTATATCTGCCTTCCAATTTCAAAATAAATGCATTTTACTCCTTTGGCCACTATACCACCCTCTCAGTGACACAAGAGGCAAACCAATTAAATACGTTTTATTTAGTCAACCAGTTTTTCACTTCTTGGACGTTTTTAAAATGTTCATTCTTCTTTTACTTCCCTATCAGTTTACCTTCCCATACATTGTCTTTGCTTGAAATGTGGGATGCTGAGCAGAAATAGGGCTTGTTGCAGCCTCTTTTAGCTCTCTTGTGCCCTTCACAGGGAGAAATATCCTGTAGTGTATCAGTCTGGTCCCACTCCAAAAATTGATCTAGCCCAGATATACCAGGTAATTCTATCCCAGACATACATTTCACCCTCTCTTGGGCCTCATTAGTGACGTGTAGTTGAACTCTCTAAGGCACAGTGAGCAAGGAGTACATGTCTGAAGCCCCCTATTCTGCTTAGGGTGACAAAGCCCCTATGAGTCATTTGCATAAGCAACAACAAGGATTTGACAGATATACTACAGGATATTTCTCCCTGTAAAGGGCACAAGTGTGCTAAAAAAGGCTGCTCTCTTTTATTACCAGGCCTAATGAACAAACCTAATTCAGGTGTTTTTTGTTCTCAGATCGAGTGCCTCTGACTTTGTCTCTGCTAAACATCCACATGGTAGTTACAACTGGTTATATTAAGCTTTTCCTGCTTGAGGTAGCAATTAACAGAATATGAGAGTGGTTCTTCCTGCTATCTTGAAGCATATGCTGAATATAGTTTTGCTGATGTCCTGGTCACAACAGTGCTTATGATGTCATGACTGGGAATCAAGCTAGGACGAGCCCCTCTAGCTACTACAGAAATGGTTAACTTTGGAGACAGGAGTGGGGTGAATATAGGGGAGTAATGTTAAGGGTAATTCAGAAGGACTCAATACATCTTTGTTTTTTTTTCTCAACAGGGAGTGTTTTGGAAAACTATTGAGATTCCCATTAGCCCTTTTTGGAGTGCATTGTTTTGCCATGTTTCCATTGTACCAGTAGAAGCAGCACAGCAGAAACTAAAATGGCGGCTTTTGCTGCAGTATAATTCAAAATAAAATGTAAAAACGGAAGTATGTATATATGATTTTGTTTTTACTTTCTATAGCATTGTGCTCATTTTTAATATTGTATACTTGAGACTACATATGTTCTTTATGCTTGAGATATACAGAATCTGTATATGCAAACCATCTATCCATCAGTGTGTGTGCTTGGTTATCACAATTGGATTCTCTATGATGATAATTATAGGACAGTGACTATGTGACATTGCACTTAGCTAGATATTTACAGACACTTCCCTGATTAACATTTTCTCTCACAGAGCTATAGCATCAATTATGATTCATTAGTACATTATTAAATATTGTTTGTGGATATCATATTTTTCAAGGAAGATAGGTGGCTTTTTTGACACATAAAAGGTCACTGAAGTCACAATTCTTCTTTCTTACATATAAAATGGTAGCTTTTAAACATTACAAAGTTTTGTTTGCATGAAAACTTATTGTTGCTTAACATTTTATGTAATCATTGTACAAACTGCATTTGGAAGTCAGAACCACCTTAGAGTGTATTAGAGCGCTTTACCAGCCAAGTTATTGTTCTGTATTGAAAAATCAGTTACTCTCTCTAATGGCTGAAACTGATTAAATAAAAAAATGTAGAAGGTATTCCAGATATTTGATCCAAATACAGATTGTACAGGGACAAAAAGAACATTTTGTAATGTTTAAAATCATTTAATTGTGTGATTGAAAATTTGGCAAGATCTGAATATAATATGTTGGACCTAGCTAAAGATTTAGGCTCTTGCTGATCTCTACTTGGAGGTGTTAAGATTTACAGTATATATATATATATATATATATATATATATATATATATAAATATATATATATATACAGTATATATGGTTATTTACCAAAGGTAGAGAGATGGGTGATATGATAGGAACCTTGAAATTATTTGAAGTTGGAAGGTGGAAAACTTAGGGGCAATATCAGAAAGTACTACTTTATAGAAAGGGTAGTATATAAGTTTAACAGCAGATAGGCAAGGGAATTGAAACATACCTAGAATAATCAAAAGGCCATTCTGAGGTTAAATTAAGCTGATTGTTTAGGTAGATAGAATAGGCAGACTAGATTGACCTAATTGGTTCTTATCTACCATCAAATCAATGTTTCTGTTTCAAAGTTTATCTTTATGTCATACATGTATCTTAATTCGTAATGCACTATGTGTGTATCAAACTGTGCAACTAATTAGAAAATCTTCACTTCAAAGCTTATTTCACATGCATAGATTCATCACTCAGCAACTGCAATATCCTGTGGTTGCAGGCACAGCCCTAAGAGACTTTTGAGTAAGGGGCATAAATCGATATACACTGATGTGAAGTACACCATTACAATTCAGCGTTATTTACATTTTAAGATATACCTTACATTCACAGAGTCTATCAGACTCTCACATTGCTTCGGATAAATTGTGGTCCACTCCTTCTTACAAAACTGCGTCACTTTCTCAATGGGTTTGAGATCTGGGCTGTTTTCTATTATTGTCCTGATACTCTTTTGGCTAAGATTTAACTGATTATCAGAGTGTCTCAATGTTTCTCCAAACATGCTTGTATTGAGAGGAATTCATGGTGGTCTCAATGAGGTCATGTGCTGCAAAGTACCGTAGCTAAATCATCAAACTTCAACCACCATCCTTGTGTTACACAGATACTATGGCCCTCATTCAATTGCAATTTGGCCAATTGAATAGGACTCAAAATAAGCACATAACATATTTTTTTTAAAGACGTTTTTAGTTAGTAAGCATCTACCCAAAAGTAAGGTTTTCACTAACTAAAAACGTCTTTAAAAAAAATATGCTATGTGCTTATTTAGAGCCCTAATCAATTGGCCAAATCGCAATTGAATGAGGGCCATGGTGTTTGCTTCTCTCCAAATATGGCATTGTGCTTCACAACCTAACTACTCCACTTTTGTCTCATCTCACCAAAACAATTGTTCAAGCCATTTTATTATTCATGCAGGTGCTGTTTTGCAAACTTAAGTTCTTTTTGGAGAGAAGATTTTTTTTCTTGGTTACCTTTCCATGAAAGTTGTTCTAAAAATTCCTGTGTACAGTAGACTCTGAGTTAACCGCCACCCATGGGGATCAGTAGATACCGGATAAGTGTAGTTTCTGGTTGCTTGAGAGTTACTATTAAAATTGACCTAGATTAGCTGCACATAGGATGCTCTGTTAATTACATTTGTCAGTGAGGGCTGTTCTAACAGCAGCAGCAGCTTTCACTCCACACACAGGTACATTCGGCTGGAGGGTACCGTGCTGACCCCGAAAATGTAACACCAACACTCATGCCTGTCTGCTTCCAGGTAACATTGAATTGCAGAAACATACAGTGGATGAAATCTAGGTGCCTGTAAGCATTTTGTGGCATGACAACCTGGCTCCTGCATTTGATGAACCCTGTACATTTTATTTTTATTTTTCTGGTTGCTTGAGTTCTGGTTAACTGAGAGTCTACTGTATTTAGTTTTTTTTTTCTATTTTTCATATGTTAGAATGCACATTACTATACACATTCATATAGTATTCATTTACTACCTACTAGTATCTTTTGTTTTCTGAATGGAAAAAAAGCAATATTAACAAGCTGAGATGTTCCCATGTTTCTGTAGTATACAACACAATGATAGGAAAAACAATAATTGGGATTTGGCAAATACTGCCATTACTTGGATCTTGGAAAAAAAATATTGTAAGTACTAAAAATATGTTTTAACTTTCTGATCCACAATGCCATTATTCATCAACAGAGACTCCCCAGAAAAAGAAGTTTGGGAAACCCACATACAAATATGCTGCTAAATAGATACTTTATCCATCACCTCTTTGGAACATTTATGTTTGATAAAGTTTAGGGGGTCTCGAATATTTCCTCACAATCCAGCTGTCAGATGTCTATATATTTAATATATATATTATATACCGTATGTACCTCAAAGCAGTACATATATAATATATATATTAAATATATAGAAAAAAATTATATATAAATTTGTGTCTATGGGAGGTCGCAGAGGTCTGTGAGGGGCCACAGGGGACTGGGGAAGGCTGCAGAGGTCCTCGAGGGGCCACAAATGGTCCGCGGGGGCATAAGGGGCCACATGGCCTGTGGGGACCACAGTGGGGGCCACAATAGGACATAAGGGGCTGCAGGGAACCCACGGGAGGTCCACAGGGGCCATAGGGGCCACAGGGCCTGCAGAGGGCACAGGGGGCCTCTGGGGGCCACAGTGAGCCTTAAGGGGCTGCATAGGACCCACGGGAGGTCCACAAGGGCCATAAGGAGCTGCAGGGGCCACAGGGCCTGATGCCTTAGGGGCTACAGTGAGCCTAAAGGGACTGCAGGGGATTCACGGGAGATCCATGGGGGCCATATGGGGCAGTGGGGCCCTAGGGGCCCCTGGGCCATGTGGGGGGCCACAAGGGGCTGCAGGAGACACACAGGAGGTCCGCAGGGTCCATAAGGGGCTGTGGCGGTCACTGGGTCAGCAGGGTGACAGGGGGAACCCAGAGCCTGTAAGGGGCCACAGGGTCCCCACGGGAGTTCCGCAGGGGAGCACATAAGATCCACGGGGCACAAGGGTCTGCGGGGGGCATAGAAGACCCACAGGGGCAACAGGAGGGCCACGGGGGCCATGCAGGGGGGGGCGTACAGGCCACAGGGGACCTGCGGGAGCCCCTCAGAGGCCTCTGTGTCTTGCACCGTCTGCACCAGCAGTAGCTCCGCCTCTGGTTGTCTTCTTTCACCAGTGATATTTGCACAATGCATGCACTGAGCCGTTGGCAGAAAAAAAAATACTTTATTAAAGTAACTTCTGTCCATGGAATCGAGACTGCCCTAAGGGAGTGGTTCAGTTTCTCTTTTGTCTTGATATTTAATTTTTCAAGATTTATTCAACACAGGGTCTCTACCAGATGACTGGAGAAAAGCAGATGTGATACCTATATTTAAAAAGGGAGCAAGAGCAAATCCGGGGAATTATAGACCAGTGAGCCTCACTTAGAAGGGTTAATAAGGGATAATATACAAGAATATGTCTATTTGAACAGGATTATAAATCGGAGTCAACATGGATTTATGAGGGATAGGTCATGTCAAACAAATCTAATTAGTTTCTATGAGGAGGTTAGTAGGAACCTGGATCAAGGCAACTCAGTGGATGTAGTCTTTTTGGATTTTGCAAAGGCTTTTGATACAGTGCCACAAGGGAGACTATTGTGCAAACTAAGGGATACATGAATTCTTGTAAATAACTGCTCATGGATTGAAAGCTGGCTAAAAGACAGATAGCAAAAGGTTGTTGTAAATGGAACATACTTCGATTGGACAAATGTGGTAAGTGGGGTTCCTCAGGGTTCAGTATTAGGTCCTCTCCTTTTTAACATATTTATTAATGACTTAGAGGTGGGACTGGAAAGTAGTGTCTCCATTTTCGCTGATGACACGAAGTTGTGCAAGGTAATTAAATCAGATAATGATGTGCTTTCCCTCCAAAGCGGGATTTACATAAAATTGAGGATTGGGCAGATGAGATTTAATATGAATAAATGTAAAGTTATGCATCTGGGAAGGAAAAATAGCCATACAATTTATAATCTTAATGGAGCAAATCTAGGGGTATCAGATATTGAAAGGGATTTGTGAGTGCTTGCGGACAACGACCTAGGTAACAGTGCTCAAAGCCAAGCAGCAGCTGCAAAGGCAAATAAAATATTAGCATGTATTAAGATGGATATAGAAGCAAGGGAAGCAAATAGTATTCTGCCACTACACACATCTCTAGTACACCCTCATTTGGAATATGGAGTACAATTTTGGGCACCACTTCATAAAAAGGAAATTTTAGAGTTGGAAAAAGTACAGAGGGGGGCAACAAAACTAATAAGGGGAATGGAGGGGCTAAGTTATGAAGAAAGACTAACCAAATTCAGCTTATTTTCTCTAGAAAAAAAGGCGTCTAAGAGGAGATATGATTACCTTATATAAATACATCCAGGGTCAGTATAAAGATTTATCAAGGGAGCTTTTTGTGCCAAGTGGTTTTCAACTGACAAGACGACATCCCTAGAAAAAGTTTCTTCATAGTAAGGGTGGTTAATCGGTGGAATTCTCTACCAGAGGAGGTGGTGACAGCGGATTCGATAGATAACTTTAAAAGGGGACTGGATTTATTTCTAATTAAAAAGGTAATTCAGGGTTATCCTGGATAATTAGAGAGAGAGTATTGATCCAGGGAGAAATCCGATCACCAGTATCTGGGGTCAGGAAGGAATTATTTTTTTTTTCTGTTTGCCTTCCTCTGGATTAATAAATAATAAAAAAATAAAAAATAAATAATTAAATAATTGATTAATAATTAATTAACAACGAATGAATTAATAACTAATCCACATATTGCAGATCAGAGGAGATCTTAAAATGTTGAGCTTGATGGACTGAAAGTCTTTTTTCAACCTTAATTACTATGTAACTATGTAACTGTGATTATGCATTGTGCAAATAACCCATATGCTACTGGTCTACCTGGAACAATAAACAGGTACCTATTATACCGGGTTCCGTGGTGGTCCAGTGGTTAAGAGTCAGTGCTTTCACCACTGCAACTTGGGTTCCTTTCCAGTCAGGGAATCAAGAGGTCACACCGCCCTGAAGCCATGCAGGGTTGGGCCTGGACAGTACTTAGATGGTAGACCACCCCGGAATACCAGAAGCTGTATGCTGTGGACTAATGGAGAAGGAACTGGCAACCCACTCCAGTATCTTTGTCATGAAAACCAAGTGGATCAGCATGGTGTGTTGCGGTCCATGAGGTCACAGAGAGTCGGACATGACTGAATGACACACATATTATACCAAGACTTAGATACCAACAGCCCTATTAAATTGGAAGCCTGTTGCAGAAAAGGGAAGCCTGCAATGGCTGCGGGCTTGAAATTCGGCTGCGTAACATAGCTATTAAATTAGAACCGGCCACGAGGTACGGGCTTGAGACGCAAACCCGTAAACCATTTTTAGAACGTTGGATGCGCGCCCGTAAACATGATCAGTTAGTCAAACCTGTTGTTACGGGTTTAGATAGAGCCAATGGAAACAGAGATCATTATCATTACGTCAATGAAAAATGGAGGTTGGATTTCAAAGTCTTACGGGGCTTCAATTATGAGTTATGATCGGACGAACATTCCAGAAATAATGCAATATTGATAAACCAGTAAATATGATATTCTAGTCCATGCGAGTTTCATTATATATATTAATACATTGATTGCTGGGATCGATATAACACGGAAATTACACATGAAATAAAGTTGTTGTTTTTTTGCCGCTTCTCGAGCTTGAGAATGGTGTGCTATTAATTCTAAGACCTAACATCACTTTCCCTTTTAATATAAGTACAGTAGTGTGCGTATATGTGCATTTAAAGTGCTATGGATTGGACTTTACCCCTCTAGTGGGTCCTCTCTAGTACCCGTTGGCTTTTGGGCTCCATTTGCGGGTCATGGGCCTGAACGCCAGTGAATTTGTTGCAATTTAATAGCATGATTGGAAACGTAACAATTACATTCTTGACAGATAAAATTATTTTGTAGCCCCGCAGTTCAAATTTCCACGTCCCGTAGCCTTTTCTCACCCTTACCCGGCAAGTCGTTGATGGGTTGCTTAATGGGTCTAATTTAATAGCTGTAACTCTTGGGGTCTACGTAATGGGCTACGGTTTTACATGTTGAGCTAATTTAATAGGGCTGTAAGCCTTTCTAAATTCCTTGGTATATGAGAACATGATGTGTGTAGATGTTTTTCCATGTCTGACTCAGGGCTGGGACCAAATAAAGGATGTGAAATTTCTTGTTCAAGTGGAATATTTACACAACTTTCAGAAAGAATTCTGATACTGGCTGAAGGACAACTTTGTCTTAACGGAAAGTAGGTTGATATGGCTTGGAAGAACACATACTATTTTTAAAGTTATAATTAGTAGAACATCTGTTTAAGATTGCTTCCTAATAGAAATATCCTTAAGAGGTTCAGTAATCTGCTCTAAGAGATTGCAGTAAAAAGGGGGTTGACGTTAATAGTTAAAAAGCTGCAATACTTGTGACTGTAAATCTTGTATTTCCAAATCATTTAATAGAGTGTATTAAGTAATTTGCTAAACTCTTAAAAGTGGCTTATTTAAAAAGACAAGATTTTTGACACTTCTGCTTAACCAACATGTAAATCCTGTTTTTCTTCTGAATGGCAAACTAGTTCCTGGTACAGAACATCCAGGCTCACTGATAGATTTCAAGAGAATCATTTTTCTTTAATAGATGAAATACAGGCTTTTTGACCAACAAGGAAGCATTGTTATAATATTTGCCTGACTTTCCCATGCTTTAGTTAATGTATAGGAACCAGAGGCACTGCTGATGCAGCAGGTGCAAAGCACGAGGTGTTACAACAGTGTAGGTGCCTTCTGCTACCTATAGCAGCGTTGAGTAAAGGGTCAAGTGCATATCATTTTTTATATAGAAAGGTTATCTGACCACCTACATATATATATTTGTTTTTTTTCCCCGCTACCTGGTCGTGGTGAAGATGCTTGAGTTTCTCAATGAAGCAGTGAGCAATACCACGTAGGGTCACCCACGATGGTCAGGCCATAGCTGAGAGATCAGACAAATTGCACTCCACTGAAGAAGGAACTGGCAACCCACTTCAGTATCTTTGCCAAGAAACCTTGTCTAGAGGAGTTGCCTGTGGGCCCTCCATTCAATAGCTTCGCCTCTGTTTAGGATCATTCTGAATGACTGACAGGAATCAAAACAAAAGTGTATTGTATTTTTAAAGTGTTTTTTTGTGGTACTTGTAACTTTATGTAATCAAACATGGGAGTTCTGTGTTTTTTATAATGAAATGAAGGTGTTTTTTTGTTTCCTGCATAATACCTTTGGTCGGATATCCTCATGGTTGGGGCACAAGCATATTACGTAGTGTTCTTATATACCATCATGCTCTGATTGCTATGATAGTGCTATGTTTGAACTATTTACTGACCCACTGAAAAATAACACAGAAGCTACAAACCATACACTCTTTATAAAAATACACTGAAATAATTTATGGGATTCTTGACCATTTATTTGCCAAATCTATAAATCTATACGGAAGAATGCAACTGGAGTGTAAATCATCAGAATGTAAAATGTACCCACCCTAAGCTTCTCTTCTTTCAACCATAATATTTGCAAAATGAATGCATTGAGCCATTAGCTTTAAAAAAAAAGAAAAAAGCCAATGTTAAAGATATATGAGGAATATCATTAAATAAATCAGAACATAAGCATTGCTTGATTGCGGGTCAATCTTTACCTTATTATATTGTCATAATCACATGTCTCGCTATGATTATTGACACTACAAAGTGGGGACAGGGACAAGCTTCTAAGAGTATAATTATGCAGGGACAAGTTATTAAGCTAGGTTTAATTAGAAAAAAATGTTGATGCCTCTGGTGGACCCTGGAAGCATACACTATCCATTGGTGGAATTTGTGGGTATGAGAGTTATTTACATTTCTGGACAGCAGTACTTGCATTTCCTGATGCAAGCAGCATGCTTTTGGGTTTGTGAGATGGAAAGTCTTGGTATATATTTCAATCTGATAAAATTATCTAACAAAGCCTCCTTGTTCCCTCCTCCCCTACCACTCCCTCCATTGATAGATAAAACAAACTAATCATCTATCTCTCAGGGAGTGATGTAAAAAAAGATAAAATGTTTTCCCGTACACATAAACAGATTTCCCCCATTTTTTTCGGTCTGTGGCTTGTATAGCTGCTAATGTTGTTAGTTTGTTACATAACAAATAAGTGCCTTTTTATTGAACTGAAGATTTTTTAAAACATATATGCTCCACTGTTACAATGCTCTCTAGGCAGAATAGTCAGATGTACTGTATAACTTTTTGGCTTACATGAGGGTTGTTATGGTAGCGCAAAAAAAAAGTATGTGTTTGACCTAAATAACTTGACCCCAGCCATAAATTATTGTGCTCAGCAGGGTCATAGGAACTGGGGGGAGACATATCCCTCCTGCATTTTTTGATTAGGGAACACATAAAACAGCAATATTTAATTTAATCATGCATAACGAGAAACTGCCACTAGCGTATGTTGCTCACAGGAAAGCTTTAACCCAGGAAAGCTTTTGACCCCCCCTCTCACTCCTTTGTCATGCCCAGGATGGCCCCCACCACCGAACGTTTGGGGGACTATGGACTGTGTGGGCCCTTTGGGGGAAACCTGGTATCTGAATCATGATTATTCATAATCTCAGTCTGTGTGACAGGGTGGTGCTATGTGTAATGTACAGTAGGCCTCAATAATTAATGTTGGGGGCCACTAAATTATGTGTATTATACAGAACAGTGTGTGTAAGTGGCCTTATGAATGCAAAGGGGGTACACAGGCATGTTTGGTGTTCACATGCAATTGGAGCCACAAACAATTTGTTTACATACTAGCATGGGTCTGTCCCTGAATGTGTAAGATCAGAAGAAGTAAGGGGAAGAATAGGAAGCAGGAAATACAGCACATGGTGAAATCGTAGACTCAGGCTCCCAAGCTCAGTGGGGGTAGGCAGCTTATAACCCTGACCTCAAGGTAATTTGAAGATATGAGAAAAGGAATTAAAGGAATTAAGAAATTGTATGATTGGTGCCTGTATGGTTTAAATACCTGTATGTTGCATTGTTGCCAAAATAAATGCTCACTGCCTCTACACTAAACTAATGGTGTTGCTGGTCTGATTTGTCCTGCTTCTCCATGCCGAGAAGAATATAAAAGTCACAACCTGCAGATTGCTCCTATAAGCTACAGTAGGAGAATTAGGGGTGTACTGAGCCCCTTAAATCTGGGTTGTGAAACCCTTTCAAAAGCAACCACTGGAAGGCCATTCAAGTTTTCTATTACTCTTCCTGTACTACTTTCTTTTCTCTTTCTATCTCAATTTCAACATTTTTCTCTACTCTCCATTTCATTCTCTCTTCCTTATGTTATTTCTGCTCTCTGCGCATTCGCAACACATTATTTTTTGCCTTTCCGTAATACCAATTTGTTGAAAAAAAAGAATTTGGAGAAGATCACAAAAAAGTACGTTTGGATTATTTTAATACACACATTAAATATTGTACTTACAAAACATGTCCACAATCACTGACAGGACCCACAACAATCTTGTTAATATAAATAGACCTTATAAGTACATTGTATGAGGGATAATCAAAGGTTATCTACATAATACAAAAAAAATCAATTATCTGATATACGGTAATACATATGTAGAACATCTTGTTTTAAATTAAAGCTCACAAAAGTAAGTACAAAATCATTAACAATTTACAGTGCAATTAACATGGACTGTTATAACAGCAAGTTAAATACAAGTTCCAGTGGCTTATGTTAGGTAGTCCTTCTGACTTGCATACACCTCTGTCCTCTAATGTAATCTCTGGTACTGACTCCAGCTATGATCAGTCAAAATGCTGGAAGCAATAAGCACCATATTCTCACTGCTAAGACATCAGCCTTGTGATCCTCTTTTGTCAGTAACATACAGTATACATTTGTCTTAATGCAGCAACTTCTAGCCACAGGATCACATGATGTTTTCCAAAGCATTATGTCAGATAAAACTAGGCAAGATACCACGAAGAAATATTTAGCGTGGGTTTAAATAACCCTTCCCTTCTTAACTAAATTGCCAATCCAATAAACACCCAAAAGACAAGAAATGTTAGTTTTCAACATGTGCATAAAAAAATTATAGCTGGAATAGCACTTGAAGAATTAGAAAGATATAAAACAAGTTCCTTGTGCTTTCATTTGGACCCTTCCTCTCCTTAAAGCGGCACAAGCCTCTTAAAGAAGGAGGTGGGTGCATACAGTAAATAATAACTGCATATAATACATTATTAACTGATTGTATTTATTTTTAACTTCTGAAAACATTTTGACCACTATCAAGAGTAGCTGTTTAAAGGAGCATGTTGTAAATATAAGACTAGAGAGTTCAAAAGGTATGTATTATTTAATGTCAGCTACCAGTTTGCGTGCAGTGATGAAGGCTATAAGGCATATTGCTGGGTAGAAATGTAGACGCTAACTGCTCTCCTTTTAAAGCACTCATCTGTTGGCATTATATAAAATTGTCACAGAATCTACATTACCTTAATGGCTT
The DNA here is from genome assembly GCA_027410445.1 of Discoglossus pictus. Lineage (NCBI taxonomy): Eukaryota > Metazoa > Chordata > Amphibia > Anura > Alytidae > Discoglossus > Discoglossus pictus. Next base: position 430,606,879 of record CM050163.1, on the reverse strand, counting down.
AATCATTTTTATTTGAAGAACTAGCGACTTGCCCGTCAAAAATGACGGGGCAATACAATTTTAAGCCAAGGGAATGCTGTTTGCCACACAATGTAAACCTTTTTGTACTCTGAGGAACTTCGGCGCTCATGGCGAGCCTCTCCTCTCGACTACTTTTGCTCCTCTGAGCAGCTTCGTCACTCATTATAAAGAGAGATATATATTTATCTATATTTACTTAATCAATAATGAATTAATTAGTTCTTGAATAAATTAATATACTTTACCTATTTGTAATTAATATATCCAGCAATCAATAGCCTGAAGAGGTAACAATCTGTTTATATTTTCCATCAGCATACAATGTTTAGTTTGAGTGTTGCTGCCCTGATGATAAAGTGTAATGAATGTCCCAACTGTGCATTAGAAATAGGCTGCGTGCACGAGGGATATCCGTTGGTGTAGTTGTGTAAAGCACCATTGTAGATTTGTAATGTTATTAATGTGCTACGCGGCTCGCAAGCACTTTTCGTCATTTGTAATAGTGCATTTTGTAGTTTGTTCGCTCCTATGTGAAAGTGCTACGCGTTTGGCATTGTTTTGCGCGGTCCGGGGTGAAAGACGCTGAAATCGCTTTAAATTTGCGTTCCACTTCACTCCCAGACGTCCTGGCTGTTCCCCCATGCTGTGGGTGATGTTTTTGTAGTTTTTTTTTTTATTTGTGTTTTTTTTTTTTTTTTTTTCGTGATTTGGCCGTTAACCTCATATTTTTGCTATCTCGTATTTTTTAAGTCCTGCGTCTCATAATTTTTTTTTTTAAGTCCCGCGTTTGTCAAGTTTTTGGAGACTAATGTGATCCCGCATTTACTAAGTGTTTGGTGGCTAAGTTCCGCGTGTTTCATTGCCTTCACTGCTCGACTTGCTTCGTGAGGGAACAGGCAATGAGCGCCTTTGGCGCTCATTGTCTTTGTGCTGCGAGTTTCATTGCCTTAACAGCTCGCTCATCGCCTAATTGCTATGCGTTAACGGATTGCCTCGCTTTGCGAGGCTCGCAATTGATGAGCGTCATCTAACTCGTACGCTCCACGCAAAGCGTGACAACATCTCGCAGTTTGACAACTATTATATGTGATAAGCACAATGTTTGTATTGGGAGTAAAAGACTTTAATGTTGTAGTACAAATACAGCCTGGAAATTGTAAATTGGCAGGCCCAAATATTCAAGGTAATCAGTAATGCTCAGGAACTGCAGTTAAACTTTTGCACTTTAAAAAAAAAAATTGTTCTCCTATCTCTTTAAAAGTCTCCTATCTCTTTAAAAATATTGATACAAATGAGTAGATAGGATAAAAATATATTACATTTCTAAATAAATTAAACTTTTGATTCAACCAAAACTGTCTCACAATGAGGGAACTTACAGGATGCAGGGTATGCTAATAGGGGACTGTCCTGTAAGACATTTCTGCTCTGAAGGTTCAGGGTTAGTAAAAAGGTCTTTTGACCTATATTTATGGGAGGGGCCAAGGGTTTAAAACCCCCTTTACCCTCCTCTCCGAGGCAAGTTATTAGAAACATTTATTTTCCAAGGAGAGGATCACCAGATCACAGCAATATCCATTTATTTCCAAGCATTTTTTTCTGCTTAAGGTATATTTTGTAATTTTCTCATACATCATCATTTAGACCATGTCATTTAATAATTTTTTCCTCATACATGATTTATGCTGCTGATAAATTATCTTTGTTAATGAAATCAGAATTCTTAATTTTACTTATCACCAACATTCCATACATTGTTACATGTTTTCATTATCATTTCATTCCTTATTCCCCTCTTTCCGTTTTCTTGACTCCCCCCTTTTATTGTTGTCATTACATTTTAAGTTTTGCTACTTTCCTGTTGGTGGGGCTATCCACATTGTTTTGTACAGTAGTTTCCCTGATCCCAGCAAAGTAAATGTCTGATTTAGAGAGCCCTCTAGGCATTTCCTGCTGTTACAGGCGACATTTTAGTAGTTAGAACCACAGCTTTAATTTGCAAGCGTTTAGTTCAATCTATTGCCATCCATGCTGGTAGTACATTATTTTTAAAATTTACATAGCTATTTTAATTATTTATTCCTAGTGCTACTTCCCTCATTATTTTTTATTTATGCAATTTTCACGCCAACATAGCCACTAGATTCCCAGTTCTAGCGATTAATTTTCAATTTAGTGCTTATTTTGTCTACAACCAATTGCCATCCTAGCTTGAATACCTTTATTTTTGAAATTGTCATAGCTAATTGCACTATTCTTCACTTGTGCTACATACAGTACTTCACTTGTTTTTTCAAACCTTTGATCACATGCCATATCAATACATTTTCATTGCAGTTTGTAATATACTTTTACTAAAATTGTCATAGCTTTGGAATTATTCATCCCTAATGCTTTATACTTCCCTAATTATTTCATATTTTGCATTTCATGCCATCACAAACGCCCATTTTAGTAGTTCCAATGATTAGAGTTACACTTTTCATCATAAAGGAACGCAATACAAAAAAGCAAAATGTATTTATTTTATTGATAACATTTTAACTGCATATTGTCTATTGCATTGTGTTTCTGCTTTTATTTGTTACCTCGCTAGGAAGGATTCTGTAATGCTCTTCAACCTTAAATTACCGTATATATTTGAGTATAAGCCGTCCCGAGTATAAGCCGAGGCACCTATTTTACCACAAAATACTGGGTAAAATGAGTGACTCGAGTATAAGCCTCCTCAACCCCCCCATCCTCATCCTCCCTCCTCAACCCCCTCCTCAACCCCCCTCCTCAACCCCACCATCCTCATCCTCCCTCCTCAACCCCCCCTCCTCAACCCCCCTCCTCAACCCCCTACTCAACATCAACCTCCCTCCTCAACCTAAACCCCCCTCAACCCCCCTCCTCAACCTAAACCCCCCCTAAATACCTCCCCCTCTCCCCTCACTTACTTGCTTCTGATCCGGGCTCTGCTCCTTGAGCTTGCTGGCACCCGGTATATGCTAATGCCGTGATGTCACATGCACGCCGCATCATTAGCATATACCGGGTGCCGGCACCCGGTATATGCTAATACCGTGATGTCACATGCGCGCCGCGTCATTCAACCCCCCTCCTCATTCTTAACCCCACTCCTCATCCTCCCTCCTCATCCTCAACCTCCCTCCTCAACCCCCCATCCTCAACCCCCCTCCTCATCCTCAACCCCCCTCCTTATCCTCAACCTCCCTTCTCATCCTCAACCCCCTCCTCATCCTCCCTCCTCAACCCCCCCATCCCCAACCCCCTCCTCATCCTCCCTCCTCAACCCCCCCATCCTCAACCCCCTCCTCAACACCCCCATCCTCATCCTACCTTCCTCACCCCCCCCCCATCCTCAAGCCCCTCCTCAACCCCCCATCCTCATCCTCCCTCCTCAACCCCCCATCCTCAACCCCCCTCCTCAACCTCAACCCCCCTCCTCAACCCCTCCTTCTCATCCTCAACCTCCCTCCTCATCCTCAACCTCCCTCCTCATCCTCAACCTCCCTCCTCATCCTCCCTCCTCAACCCCTCCATCCTCAACCCCCCATCCTCCCTCCTCAACCCCCCCATCCTCATCCTCCCTCCTCAACCCCCCCATCCTCATCCTCCCTCCTCAACCCCCCTATCCTCATCCTCCCTCCTCAACCCCCCTATCCTCAACCTCCCTCCTCATCCTCAACCCCCCTCCTCATCCTCAACCCCCTTCTCAACCTCCCTCCTATCCTCAACCTCCCTCCTCAACCCCCCCATCCTCATCCTCCCTCCTCAACCCCCCCTCCTCAACCCCCTCCTTAACCTCCCTCCTCAACCTAAACCCCCCTCAACCCCCCTCCTCAAACTAAACCCCCCTAAATACCTCCCCCTCTCCCCTCACTTACTTGGTTCTGCTCCGGCCTCCGCTCCTTGACCCGGCGCGCATGTGACGTCACATGCGCGCAGTGTCATTAGCATATATCGGGTGCTGGCACCTGGTATATGCTAATGGCATGGCGCGCATGTGATGTCACGGCATTAGCATCTACCGGGTGCCGGCACCCGGTACATGCTAATGACGCGGCGTGCATGTGATGTCACATGCGCGCCGGGTCAAGAAGGAGCGGAGGCCAGAGCAGAAGCAGGTAAGTGAGGGGGAGTTATTTAAGGGGGGTTAGAATGAGGAGGGGGGATTGAGGATGAGGAGGGGGGAGGGAAAGAGACGCGGGGGTTAGAGAGACACAGGGGGGTAGAGAGACACAGGGGGGTTAGAGAGACACGGGGGGAGAGTGACTCGACTATAAGCCGAGGGGGCCCTTTTTAGCCTTAAAAAAAGGGCTGAAAAACTCGGCTTATACTCGAGTATATATGTACTCCTTTATAGCCATATATAATTTTCATTCTAAATAACTCAAGGTTTTATCCCAATCATGGGTTTCATAGATGCACCTTAAATCTGAAGCATTCATAATATCACCTCAAATCAGAGGCACTCATTGTCTCACCTCAACTCAGAGGTATTCATAGTCTCAAATCAAAACGGAGGTACTCATAGCATCACTTCAAATCTAAAGTATTAATTGTCAAACTTAATATCAGAGGTTTCTACACAAATCCAAGGCAGACCCTATTCGCTATTTCCCAATTTGGCCTAGATTCTAAACATGATTCTCTAAATTACATCCTTTCACAGATGTCAAACTATGAATGTTCAGACTATAGAGGCACGCCATCTCTACTATCCTAGAACGACAGGTGTCAAGATGTAACAACTCCTCCAATTTATTGCTCATAGGCAGTTCCTAAGTTAATAGTGGAATGAACCAACAAAGGTGAACTATACAGACTATTGTTTGCTTCTACTCCCTCAGCCAACAATACTGTCTTTTCATAGTGTACCCAATAATTGAGCAAAAAGGTATTTGAGTGAAATTATGTTAATCTAGTTGCTATTCTCATCTCATGAATTGTCATCCAGCTGTACAAAATTCTCAGGTGGGATATGTCAATTAAGGTTAAATCTTTAACTGAGTTTATATTAGCTTTTAACCTCTATGCAGATGCGATTTGCCCAGCTCACCCAGGATGACGTGAGTAACTCAACCATTATCACTTCATAGTGGTAGATTTAGACTATAGATACGGACTGTCCTTAATCTATTATTTCATAGTTACATGGTAATTGAGTTTGAAAAATAATTTTAGTCGATCAAGTTCAACCTTTCTAGGTATCTGAACATATTATGTGGATTAATTGTTAATTGAGGAGATTAAAAAAAAAACAATTTAAACATTTGTCTTTTAATGGAAGAAAATATATTTGTGACTTACCCCAGATACTGACAGATTACTCTCTGGATCAATACTCCTCCTTATCTAGTTATCCAGGATAACCCTGAATGCCCTTTTTATTCAAAAATATATCCAACATCTTTTTTACCATAGATAGTTATAAGCTAAAGCAGCCATAGCTATGGAGCGTTTTGATTAGGAGTTAAATTGGGCACAATTGGACAATGATCTAGACATTTCTCAGGTACCTACCCCCATATTAATGAATTGAAACAGGACAGATTAGGTTGGTCAATGTATTATTTTGGGAATTCAAGAATTTGTAATAATTCCAATACTCAAGGATGCACATATAGTAGGTGTAGATACTTTAATATTTACATTAAATGCAAAAAGACTTATTCCCGGGCAATTTATACATTAGATACAGCATGACTATTGACTTCCAAGAGCAGTTTCTTTCAAATTGTTCTCTATGAAATATCAGACTTTATCTTCTTTTTCAGAGGGCTCAACTTTACCTCAAATTTCTCAATAATCTAAAATCTGCTACTTACAAACCTTCAATTGTATAGAACTCCTCAATAAAGAAACATCTGAAGTTCCATCCATGTTTTCCCTGCTTCATAATTAACCATCTTGATCAAGCCACTAGGAAATATTCTGGTTAAAAATGAGATTAATCTTTAATATTTCAGCCCCTCATGAAAAGATTATTCCTAGCATTAATTCTTTAATTTCAGCAAAGGGACATTCACTGTTGTATGCTACTACTGACAATGCAACTTTCCTTATTTTACAAACAGGAAATGATGTGGTGCACTCTAAATCACACATTGTAGATGCCTTTAAACTTTTGACAATTCACCCAGACCTCTGGTCCATTCACAGTATTAAATGGAACAATAGTTACTATTTTCCAAGTCGCCTCACTTTTGGTTCTCGTAGCAACCTCAAAATATTCGATCATTTTGCAGGAGTTATCAACTGGATTATTTTGAATATAGCAAGATGCCCTACAATATTTCATTACTTTGATGTTGGATCATTCCGTAACAACCCTACAGAGTCTAATAATACCCTTAATATGTGTACAGTGGATATAAAAAGTCTACACACCCCTGTTAAAATGACAAGTTTCTGTGCTGTAAAAAAATGAGACAAAGATAAATCATTTCAGAACTTTTTCCACCTTTAATGTGACCTATAAACTGTACAATTAAATTGAAAAACAAACTAAAATATTTTAGGTGGAGGGAAGAAAAATAAAAAATAAAAATATGTGGTTGCATAAGTCTGCAGACCCTCTTATAACTGGGGATGTAGCTGTGTTCAGAATTAAGCAATCACATTCCAAATCTTGTTAAATAGGTGTCAGCATACACCTGCCATCATTTAAAGTGCCTCTGATTAACCACAAATAAAGTTCAGCTGCTCTAGTTGGTCTTTCCTGAAATTTTCTTAGTCGCATCCCAAGGCAAAAGCCATGGTCCACAGAGAGCTTCCAAAGCATCAGAGGGATCTCATTGTTAAAAGGTATCAGTTAGGAGAAAGGTACAAAAGAATTTCCAAGGCATTAGATATACTATGGAACACAGTGAAGTCATCATCAAGTGGACAAAATATGGCACAACAGTGACATTACCAAGAACTGGAGCTCCCTCCAAAATTGATGATGAGACAAGAAGAAAACTGGTCTGGGAGGCTACCAAGAGGCCTACAGCAACATTAAAAGAGCTGCAGGAATATCTGGCAAGTATTGGCTGTGTGGTACATGTGACAACAATCTCCTGTATTCTTCATATGTCTGGGCTATGGGGTAGAGTGGCAAGACGAAAGTCTTTTCTTACGAAGAAAAACATTCAAGCCAGGCTACATTTTGCAAAGACACATCTGAAGTCTCCCAAAAGCATGTGGGAAAAGGTGTTATGGTCTGATGAAACCAAGATTGAACTTTTTGGCCATAATTGTAAAAGATATGTTTGGCGCAAAAACAACACTGCACATCACCAAAAGAACACCATACCCACAGTGAAGCATGGTGGTGGCAGCATCATGCTTTGGGGCTGTTTTTCTTCAGCTGGAACTGGGGCCTTAGTTAAGATAGAGGGAATTATGAACAGTTCCAAATACCAGTCAATATTGGCAAAAACTTTCAGGCTTCTGCTAGAAAGCGGAACATGAAGAGGAACTTCATCTTTCAGCATGACAACGATCCAAGGCATACATCCAAGTCAACAAAGGAATGGCTTCACCAGAAGAAGATTAAAGTTTTGGAATGGCCCAGCCAGAGCCCAAACCTGAATCCGATTGAAAATCTGTGGGGTGATCTGAAGAGGGCTGTGCACAGGAGATGCCCACGCAATCTGACAGATTTAGAGTGTTTTTGCAAAGAAGAGTGGGCAAATCTTGCCATGTCAAAATGTGCCATGCAGATAGACTCATACCCAAAAAGACTGAGTGCTGTAATAAAATCTAAAGGTGCTTCAACAAAGTATTAGTTTAAGGGTGTGCATACTTATGCAACCATATTATTTTATTTTTATATTTTTTCTTCCCTCTACCTAAAAGATTTCAGTTTGTTTTTCAATTGAGTTGTACAGTTTATAGGTCACATTGAAGGTGGAAAAGGTTCTGAAATGATTTATCTTTGTGTCATTTTTTTTACAGCACAGAAGCCTTACATTTTAACAGGGGTGTGTAGACTTTTTGTATCCACTGTATATATAGATTAAATTCCCTTCAACTAACCTGAAACGTTTAGGTATTAATCTTGACTTGTGCCTGATGCAGACCAGTTTTGGATTAGAAAATATTCATTGAATAATATCTGTCAATGCAGACTTTATAAAAACAGACAAATTGCTACAGGAAGGAATTACAGTAATTATTAGGGCATTTAAGTCGAGCCTTTATATTCCCTTTATGGACTCTCCTCTATTCCAAGCAAGAGCTTCACCCAGCCTTAAAACCTGAAAATAATCAAATATTTAACCATGTGTCTTGAATTTCTTTCATCTCAGAACAGCAAATCCTTATTTTTCTTTGCCAATTGAGATAGGGTTGGATAGAGAAACTGTAGCACTATTTCCTATGGTTCAGTCTCATGAAATAACGAAAATATAAAAAATGTTTGGCCTTCTGAAAATTCCATCTTTCAAAGATTCTAATGACTACGTCTAAATCCAAGAACTATTTGCTTCATTATCCACCAGTCATCCTTGGAGAGAAAATTGGCACAACCTCAAAATAATGATTAAGACATCTCATGTAGCCACCGTTAAATCGCAGAGTGTCATGACATCCACTTCTGACATAGTTATGACTTTCCTCTGCACTAATGTCCCTTTACAGGCATTTCTAACTGCTTCAGCTCACCGCGGATGACGCAAGTAACTCAACCACTTTCAATCACTTCATGGAAAATTACCCCAATTGAAACTAATATATACACATCTACCTTTCAGGAATTACGTCCACCTATCAGGGTCATCCTACTGTAGTTAACATATCAAAAACAGATGATAATATGAACCCTTATTCACTGCAGGCCCACTCACTAATGTATTCAGCTATTTCTCCAAACACTAAGAAAATATATGATCACGTTTGGACCCTTTGTACTATTTTCATTAACATTGTCCAAATAACTATTTTAATATTGACTCTATATTATCATCTGCAGCTTTTGCTCATTATACATTTTATTGATCCCTTATTATAATTAAAATCTGTCAGGTATACAACATAATCTAGCTATTATATTTCCAGATAACCCTTCAATCACGACCAAACAACCTTTCAAATTACTACAGTGTCCTGTTAAAACTACCAATTCATTAATGAATTTAATAGAAGCAAGTGATCCCCAAAACTCAGTAACAAACCTTACAATACCAGTCCATGTTATACAAAAATTAGAACTCTGCAAAACATCCTGTTATTCGCGTTGTATTCCAAACCCTAGCTGCCAATGCAAAATAAGCTTCTGAAAATCTCACCAATGTTCTTTCATGCTAAATTTTATATTTCAAAAATTGTCTTTGGCTTTTTTGGCCCTCTTAACAAGCAAAATGTATAACATATTTTATGCCAAATCTTTTACACAGTTTTATTTTTATCATAGTAATTTTCTGTTTTTGATAACAAATATAACATACTAGGAAATTGCCTGTCAAAAATGACGGGAATAAAATTTGAAAGCTGGCAATGCTGTTTGCCAGACAATGCTTGGCTCTTCCCCCAGTAACTTGCGAGCCTCTCGTTGAGCACCTTTGGCACTCATCGCAAGCTCCCCCCATTGTCTACTTAAAGGGCCTTGTGATGAGCGCCTTGGGAACTCATTGCGAGCCGCACAATGAGCAGCTTTGCCGCTCATTGTTGGCCTTGACCAACCCGCCACTTGTCACTTGTCATGGCCAACCCGCCCTGTGTCTTTTCCCCACCTCTCCCTCCCCTGTGTCTCATTCCCCTCCCCCTCTCTCCACTGTGTCTCCTTTCCCCCTCTCCTGTACCTCCTTTCCTCCCACTCCCTTTCCTGTACCTCCTTACCCCTCTCATGTCCCTCTCCTGTACCTATTTCCCTTCCCCTCCTCCCTCCCCTGTGTCTCATTTCCTCCACTCCCTTCCCCCCTCTCCGTCCCTTGTGTCTCCTTTACATACAATCTCCCTCCCCTATGTCTCCTTTCCCCCTCTCTCCCTCTCCTGTTCCTCCTTTCCCCCAGTGCCTTCTTTCCCCCTCTCCCTCACATTTCTCTTTTCCCTCCTTCTCCCTCCCATCTGTCTCCTTCCCCCTCTCCCTTTCCCCCCTCTTCATCCCCTGTGTCTCCTTTCCCCCATCTCCCTCCCATGTGTCTAATTTCCCCCCATCTCTCGCCCCTGTGTTTCATTTTCCCTCATCTCCCTCCCCTGTGTCTCACTTTCCCCATCTTCTGTTACTCCTTTCCCCCTCTCCCCCCTCGTGTCTAATTTCCCCCTCTCCCTTTCCACCTCCTGTCTCCTTTACCCCTCTCCCTTTCCACCCTTGTGCCTCCTTTCCCCCCTTGTGTCTCCTTTCCCCCTCTCCTTTCCTGCCATGTGCCTCCTTTCCCCCCTTGTGTCTCCTTTCCCCCTCTCCTTTCCCCCCTCGCGGCTCTTTCCCCCTCTAACTCCCTTGTCTCCTTCCCCCCCTCCTCTGTCTCGTACCTGGATGCATCCCTGCCAGCAGCACCGTACTCGCCTCCTCTGCAGCTCTGGTCCTCCAGCCAGACCTACTCTCTGGATCATGCTGCGCTTTTGTGCTGCTTGATTCATAAAGTAGTCCGGGCCGGAGGACGGGAGGTGCAGAGGAGAAGATGGAGTGCGGCGCTGCTGTCAGGGTTGTATCCAGGTACGTACTGGCAGGAACCAGGTACTGGGGGTGATGCGAGCCCTGGGGGCCTCGTGATGAGCTCCGGAGGTGCTCATTGCAGCCCGTCGGGTGTTGGTAACGTCCGGGCCTCTCGATTAACGTCTGTGGCGCTCATTGCGAGCCCTGCTATGAGCGCCTTCGGCGATCCTTGCAGGCTAAGTCCTGTGTGCTTCAAGGCTCGCAGGCGGCCCTCGCTTTGCGAGGGCCGCAAGTGCATTACCAACATCGCAAATGTTCCGAACATCGCAAAGATCCACAAGTATATACAGTATGTGATACCAATAAGAATAGTTCAGCCTTGAGCTCTTTTCAAGTCATTGGTGTATTTGGGTTCTATGCTGCAATAAATAAACTCATTTGAGTTCCACCCCTCTTTCTACTCCTAAATTAGCCTTGCTATAACCCATGTGAAAAACAGAACTACAATGGTCCTTGAAAATTCATATCTGGAAAAAAATCATATTTGGAAGAAAGCAAGAGTGATTATACTTACAACGGACAAGGTATGCATGTCTATCACCATTTTTACACTTAACATTGTATACAATGGTGATAATAAAAGCAAATTAAAAAAGTGATGAAAAATATTACTCTTAGTTAGGTAGATACATTTTGAATTATAAGGTTATTCAATTTTCTGAACTTAATCATAGGCAAATTTCATAATAAACATATAATTTATTTCACTGAACCCAAAACTATGATAAAAAAAGGAAAATTTCACATTAGACATTAAAAAGGGACATTTTGTAATATTTGATAATAAGGAACAAATAAATATTTACATATATCAATATTAATTTTGTTAGATTATGTAACGGAAGGCATTTCATATTTTTTTTAAATGCAATACAACTTGTATTATTTTATATATTATGTGCAGATGACACAATACCAGCATTGTTGATACTATTGCGTGACTCTTACAGCAGCATTTGAACCAGTGTGGGTGGTGGTGGGGAGTACATTGTTGTAAACATTTAAATGGTCACTAAATAATGAATACAGTAATATGGATTTAACAATATTTTTTTATAAACGCAACAATTTTAACCTGAATTTTGGTGAATTTAAATATACAAAACTGGCATTAAAATAAACAAAAATACCTACAAAGAAAGGAAGCCTTGCTTAGTAGACGTAATATAATTAAGTATATTTGCTTAGCCAGTTGTACAGTCAAAAGAAGCTCAAACAATTCAGAAAACTTCACTTGCTCTGATATCTTAATTATACAATTATTAGCTCTGCAATTTTAAAGGACCATTGTAGTTTGGTAAAAACTCCACTTACCCATGAATTACATGACAAAAATGTTTTTGTAAATATGCAAGAAACAAGCAAAGTGTCTTATCTTATATGGCTGGTTGGTGGAATTCCATCTTAGACTACATTTTATACAGTATTAATAACGGATTTTCATAAGAAAGAACTATTGCAATGTTGAAAACATGTTCTTGTAAATGCTTAATAGAAAAAGTGTGATTTTTTAATACTATGTCACTAAGTCACAGTGCCATGGATACTGATACAACATATCTACACAAAGCCCTCTAGAAGAACTGTTATAGATAATGGCTCAGTACTTTAAAATGTTGTTGAAACAAACAAAGAATGGCCCAAATGGTGTTAATCATTCTTATTATATTAGGAAACGCATACTAACGTGAAATATGGGGGATTTTCGCTCACCCCCTTGCATCAACCTGTTAAGTGACTTAAAGAGGGTATGGGGAAGCAGCATTAACATCTAAGTAAACATTGCAAACTGATTTAAATCTGTCAAAAGTACTACTTAACTTTGTTTCATTTAGCAGGTCAGTCGTAAAGAGGAGTTTTTGAGGTCTCCCTTTAAAGCTAGTTATGTATACTTCAGGTCATTACATTTTAATATATTATTATTACTAGCAACTTGCCGGTCAAAAATTATGGCAATAAAATGTGAATCCTGGCAATGCTGCTTGCCACAAAATGGGACCTCTCCCCCTCTATTTTACTGGCCTCTGGTCTACTTCCTCCCTTGTATCTCATATCCCCCCTCCTCTCCCTCCCTTGTGTCTCCTTCCCCCCCTGTTTCTTTCCCCCTGTCCCCCCCGTGTCTTTTGCCCCCTCTTCCTCCCCGGTGTCTCTTTTAGCCCCCGTGTCTCTTTCCCCATATCTCTTCCCCCCTCCCTCATGACTGTTACCCCCCATTTCCCTCCCCTGTATCTCTTCCCCCTACTCTCCCTCCCCTGTGTCTCCCCCCTCCCTTTTGTCTCTTCCCCATCCTCTCATGCCTTTTTGTCTCTCCCCCTCCTCTCACTCCCCTGTGTCTCCCCCCTCCTCTGTGTGAATCCCCCCTCTTATTCCCCTGTGTCTCTCCCCCCTCCTCTTCCTCCCATCTCCTCTCACTCCTTTGTGTCTCTTCCCCCCTCCTCTCACTCCGCTATGTCTCTTCCCCCTCCTCTCACTCCCCTGTGTCTCTTCCCTACTCCTCTCACTCCCCTGTCTCTCCCCCCTCCTCTGTGTCTCCCCCCCCCCCCCTCCTCTGTGTTTCTCCCCCCTCTCATTCCCATGGGTCTCCGCCCTCTATCACTCCTGTGTGTCTCCCCCTCCCCTTTGTCTCTCCCCCCTGCTCTCACTCCACTGTGTCTGCTCCCCTCCTCTGTGTCTGTCCCCCTCCTCTTCCTCCTCTATGTGTCTACCCCCTCCTTTCCTACCCCTGTGTGCTCCCCTCCTCTCACTCCCCTGTGTCTCCATCCCCCTCCTCTCACTCCTTTGTGTCTATCCCCCCTCCTCTCACTCCCCAGTGTCTCTTCCCCCCTCCTCTCACTCCCCAGTGTCTGTGTCTCTCCTCCCCTCTTCTCACTCCCCTGTCTCTCTTCCCTCCTCCTCTCACTCCCCTGTGTCTCTCCCCCTCCTCTGTGTCTCTTCCCTCCCCTGTGTGTCTACCCCATCCTCTCCCATCAGCGTGTCTCCTTCCTCCCCTGTGACTCTTCCCCCCTCATCTCCCTTCCCTGTGTCTCTCCCCCCTCCTCTCACTCCCCTGTGTCTCTCCCCCCTCCTCTCACTGCTTTGTGTCTCTCCTACCCCCCTCATCTCACTCCCCTGTGTCTCTCCCCCATCCTCTGTGTCTCTCCCCCCTTCCCTGTGTGTCTCCCCCTCCCCTGTGTCTCTTCCCCCTCCTCTCCCTGCCCTGTGTCTCTCTCCCCTCTCCTCTGTGTCTTCCCCCTCCTTCCCTGTGTGTCTCCCCTCCTCCTGTGTCTTCGGCGCTCAGTGTGCCTGCACTGCTCATTGCGCAATGCGCATGCGCAGACCTTTGCTAAATGGCTTATAGTTACATAGTTACATAGTAATTAAGGTTGAAAAAAGACTTTCAGTCCCATCAAGTTCAACCTGTTAAGATCTCCTCTGATCTGCAATATGCGGATTAGTTATTAATTAAATTATTGATTAAATAATTATTAATAGTATAGTATTGGAGGATGAATAAAGAGTTAGTCCATCAAGTTCAACCTTTTTAGATCTCTATTGATCTTTTTAATGTGGACTATTTATTATTATTGTTAAATGTTAATTGATCCAGAGGAAGGCAAACAGAAAAAAAAAAACCCATTGAAACTTTGCCAATTGTCTCATAAGGGGAAAAAAAGCAAAATTCCTTCCTGACCCCAGAAACTGGCGATTAAATTTCTCCCTGGATCAATATTCCTTGCTAGTTATCTAGGATAGCCTTAAATGCCATCTTTATTCAAAAATATATCTAACCCCTTTTTGAAGTTGTCTGTCGAATTCGCTGTCACCACCTCCTTTGGTAGAGAATTCCACAGTTTAACCACCCTAACTGTGAAGAACCCTTTTCTTTGTTTAAGGTGAAATCTTTTTTCCTCTAACCTCAAAGGATGTCCTCTTGTCAGTTGAAAATCTCTTGCTACAAAAAGTTCACTTGACAAAGCCTTATATTGACCCTGGATGTATTTATATAACGTAATCATATCTCCTCTTAGACGCCTTTTTTCTAGCGAAAATAAGTTTAATTTTGTTAGTCTTTCTTCATAACTTAGCCACTCCATTCCCCTTATTAGTTTTGTAGCCCTTCTCTGTACTTTTTCCAGCTCTAAAATGTCTTTTTTATGAGGTGGTGCCCAAAATTGTACTCCATATTCCAAATGAGGGCGTACTAGAGATTTGTATAGTGGCAGAATTATATCTTCTTCCCTGGCTTCTATACCCTTCCTAATACATGCTAATATTTTATTTGCCTTTGCAGCCGCTGCTTGGCTTTGAGCGCTGTTACCTAGGTGGTTGTCCACTAGTACTCCCAAATCCCTTTCAATATCTGATACCCCTAGATTTGCTCCATTAAGATTATAGATTGCTTGGCGCAAGTGCAGCCTATTGCTCAGTGCGCAGCTGTCAAACTGCGATTTGTCGCAAGCGTGACGACAAATTGCAGTTTGATAACTATTATATGTGATTACCACAAGCAATGGAGAGCCCTGTCTTTGAGCTTAGAATCTAGTGTTCATAGTGTTTTCCCTAAAGCACCTTGCAAGATTGAAAACTCGCAAATTTACAATCTAAAGGATTATATATTGAATAACTTTAGCAGTGTTTGTAATATATTCTTAGGGATGAGTGATGGTGGGGGGGCTCCAGACGTGGACTCCCTGCTCACAGTGCCTTAGGGAGTATAGCTGCACTTCACTGAGGAAGCCCACAGAGGTGCAACGTACGTCTAGGGTTTGCTGCTTCTCCTGTTCAGGGTAGAAGTGCCTGGTAATTCGTAGTTGGATCACACTTTTGAATGAGACCAGACTGATACACTACAGAATATTTCTCCATTTGAAGGGCACAAGTGAGTTGAGTAGGTAACCAGACCTATAGAACAAACCTGTTGCTTGTTCTCAGATGAGTACCTCTGATTCTTTTTATCGAAGTAATGATCTCACGTTCTTGAAGAGCTTTTTTTTTTTTTTTTTTTTGTATCATACACATAAATGGTGAATCTGTAATCCAGCAGGGAAATATAAAATCATTGTTTAAACTTCATATTTATGTCTATGAAAATTATTTTAAAAATTACCAGAACAATAAACAGAAAATATATATATTGGAATGATTTAGATAATTTTAATAGGAAGCTTAGTGATTTATTTCTAGCAATATTTATGTATACCGTAAATATGTCTAAATTATTTTCTATTAATAATACAAAACTATTTTGTACATAAAACTATCTAAAAGTGCATTATTCCATATTCTGTCCCCATTTCGATCTTTGTTACTTTAATATTATTGCACTACAAAGCTTTTATTATTCAGTTGTACCTAACACCCATTAAATCAAGCATCATGCTAGTTGTATATTAATTAATGTCATTCACCTTATTACTTGAGCAGTCTGTAGAGTACAGTGTGTGGGATGAGTTTTCCAGGAAATTGAAGACATACACATTAATGCTTTAAAAAAATAAAATAAAAAATAAAAAAAATAAAAGAGAGATTTTTTTCTCCAGTAGAACATCATTTGTGAACTCAGCATGTTTGGGGCTTTATAAGCTTTTCAGTTATTGGAAATTGAACAAATAGGCCTGCCTCTTAGTCAACAAAGAATGACAGCAAGAAGAGAAATTAAGAGAGAAATTACACTCCGTAAGTAGACTTTTTAATGGTATTTTAATTCAATAATATTCTAATTATATGATAATACATGTAAATATTTAAGGAATAGCTCACTCTCTTAACATTTTGTCAGGTAATAAATGCAGCAAGTGTTTTCAGTGTTTCTTAAAGGAATATGAAGTTAATCACTACTGCTCTAGATCATCAGACTTGAAAAAGTTTTTTGTGAATTTCTGAAATTGATGCATATTTCACTATTTTATAAGAGTTTTATAAAACCAGTTAATCCTCAAACAGTGGTCAGTAATGGCTGGGTGTGGGTTTTCCTAGATTTGCTGGTTCGGAAAGGACCAAAAATCCTAATCACAGTCAAATGGCAATACATCTGTTTGTCGCACCCAAAAATATTAGCTTATTTCGGTTCTTTAGACGTTCTAACTACAAAGGGAAAAATGTGAAATGTTTTATTGCAAACTGTTTATGGTATCTTCAGGACCAAAGAGAATTTCCATCAATAAGCCTTGCTGTACTGCCAACTCCTGATGAGATTTGTGACAACTAAACAGTTTGAATACTGTTAAAGCTAACTCTGCAGCATTTAAAAACAATTATAAAACAGTAAAAAAAGGTTATAATGATATTGTGTTTTTTTTATTTTTTACATGTATTCCATTTAATTGAGAGCAATACCCATAGGTTTAGAGTCCCTTTAAAGAATTGTGCAGTTTGGGGAAAAAATAATATAACAAACTAACAACATTAGCAGCATGACCACAAAATATTCTTAGAGAAAGGTTAATCTTAGCTAACTCTGCTTGTGCCTGGTGGCTCCCATCTTAAACCACTTGGTGATCTAGAGACTGAAGTGGAGGGTTATCCTACCATCCATTTAATCTTATTATAAAGTCTCATGTTTATCTGCATCCACAGTCCCTCCCAGGTGAAAAATTGTGTGAGAAATTGAATTAAACTCTCTAAAAACCTTTAGCTGATTATGAAGTCAAGTTCGTTAATCGAGCGTACTGTAAGTAGGCTACTTCACTGGTCCTTTTCCCTTACTACCAAAGTTTAGTTTCAAGTTATATTATTAACTTACCGTAATTACGTTTTGCTACTTGAGTGATCACCTTTATACTTCGTTTGGATACTTTCTAGCAACTATGACCACTGCATTAACGCTGAACTGAGAATCACTAGTTTCAATAAATATGAGGGCAGTATAAATGTGCTTAATCTGGGGAGTTGTTTTAATAACCTTATATCCATAAGATTATTGTGAATAGACCTTCAGTTCTAAATACTAATATTTCTTAAAACAAATAAATTTAAGAACTGGACCTCAGCAATCATTTAAAGGCTCATCACCCAATGAAAAAAATGAAACACATGGCATAATTAAGCATGAAAAAATCATACATCTAGTTTTGCATTAGAAACAAAATCAGTTTCATGTCTCTACAGAACCCTGGTGGGATCCATAATACATTGGTGGATCTACATTCTGTATATCTTTTGCTACAGTGAATGATACAAGGGGTCTGCTTCTGGGACTCTGTGGACCTTTGAGAGGGAAGGGGCATTGTGTCTATTTCAATCTTATACAATTATATTTACAATGAGTCTCTATTCCTTAGTTCTCCACCATTTCCTGCACTGATAGCCAAAACACCCCAACAATATAGTCTCAGGGTGTGATGTAACAAACACAAAATAGATTCCTGTACTTATAAACAGAATATTTAAAAAGTCAGATTTCCCCCAGAATGTTTTATAAGCATGGCCTACACAGCTGCTAATATTGTTAGTTTGGTACATACTATACATACAGTGGGAGGGGGGGGGGGGGGGGGATATTTGATCAGTCTATAATTTTAATGGTAGGTGTATTTTAAAAGTGAGAGACAAAAAAACAAAAACAAACAACAACAAAAAACAAGAAAAACGCATGTCAAAAAAGTTCTTGATTGATTTGCAGGTCAGTGAGGGAAATAAGTATTTGGCACCTATCCATCAGCAAGATTTCTGTCTCCCAGGTGTCTTTTATACAGGTAACGAGATGAGATTAGGAGCACTCTCTTAAAGGGAGTGCTCCTAATCTCAGCTTGTTACCTGTATAAAAGACACCTGTCCACAAAAGCAATCAATCAATCAGATTCCAAACTCTCCACCATGGCCGAGACCAAAGAGCTATCCAAGGATATCAGGGACAAGATTGTAGACCTACACAAGGCTGGAATGGGCTACAAGACTATCGCCAAGCAGCTTTGTGAGAAGGTCTGATGCTATATGCAAGATCTCACCTTGTGGGGTTTCAATAATCATGAGAACGGTGAGGAATCAGCCCAGAACTACACAGGAGGATCTTGTTAATGATCTCAAGACAGCTGGGACCATAGTCACCTAGAAAAAAATTGGTAACGCACTACATGGTGAAGGACTGAAATCCTGCAGCACCTGCATGATCCCCCTGCTAAAGCAAGCACATGTACAGGCCCGTCTGAAGTTTGCCAATGAACATCTGAGTGATTCAGAGGAGAACTCCTCTGTATAAAGAAGAACTCAACTGAATGCCGCCTATGACCCCAAGAACAACATCCCCATCATCAAACATGGAGGTGGAAACATTATGCTTTGGGGGGGGGGGGGTTCTGCTAAGGGGACAGGACAACTGCACCACATCAAAGGGACGATGGACGGGGCCATGTACCGTCAAATCTTGGGTGAGAACCTCCTTCCCTCAGCCAGGGCATTGAAAATGGTTCGTGGATGGGTATTCCAGCATGACAAAACACACAGCCAAGGCAACAAAGGAGTGGCTCAATAAGAAACACATTAAGGTCCTGGAGTGGCCTAGCCAGTCTCCAGACCTTAATCCCATAGAAAGTCTGTGGAGGAAGCTGAAGGTTCGAGTTGCCAAAAATCAGCCTTGAAACCTTAATGACTTGGAGACCATCTACAAAGAGGTGTGGGACAAAATCCCTCCTGAGAAGTGTGCAAACCTGGTGGCCAACTACAAAAAACGTCTGACCTCTGTGATTGCCAACAAGGGTTTTGCCACCAAGTTTTAGGGGTCAAATACTTATTTCCCTCATTGACCTGCAAATCAATTTATAACTTTTTTGACATGTGTTTTTCTTTTTTTCTGTCTCTCACTGTTAAAATACACCTACCATTAAAATTATAGACTGATCATTTCTTTGTCAGTGGACAAACATTCAAAATCAGCAGGGGATCAAATACCCCCCCACTGTATGTACAGTATGTACCAAACTAACAATATTAGCAGCTGTGTAGGTCATGGTTATAAAACATTTTGGGGGAAATCTGTTTTTTCTTTTAAACATTCTGTTTATAAGTACAGGAATCTATTTTGTGTTTGTTACATTACACCCTGAGACTAAGTTGGGGGGTGTTGTGGCTATCAGTGAAGGAAAAGGTGGAGAATGGAGGAATAGAGACTCATTGTAAAGATAATTGAATAATATTGAAATAGACACAACGCCTCTTCCCTCTCAAAGGTCCACAGAGGCCCAGAAGCAGACCCCTTGTATCATTCACTGCAGCAATAGATCCACAGAATGTTTATCCACCAATGTATTATGGATCCCACAAGGGTTCTGTACAGACATGAAAATTATTTTGTTTCTAATGATAAACTAGATGTATGACTTTTTTCATGCTTACCGTAATTATGCCATGTGTTTATTATTTTTCATTAATGGATGATCATTTAAATGATTGCTGAGGTCCAGTTCTAAAAATTATTTGTTCCAAGAATTATTAGTATCTAGAACTGAAGGTCTATCCACAATAATCTTAATGATATAAAGGTTATTAAAACAACTCCCCAGATTAAGCACATTTATACTGCCCTCATATTTATTGAAACTAGTGATTCTCAGTGTTCAGTGTTAATGCAGTGGTCATAGTTGCTCGAAAGTATCCAAACGTAGTATAAAGCTGTTATTCTGTCTCTCACTGTTAAAATACACCTATCATTAAAATTATAGACTGATCACGTCTTTGTCAGTGGACAAACGTTCAAAACTCTTAAATACAAATACCTATATTGAAATACAAACCTATATTTCTGGGCTTTCGAAATCACAATTATTGCTACTAGATAAAATACAAAATCCTTTATAAATTTTATATCCAGTGAAGAGTAACACAGAAGTGTGTATTCTGAGCCAGAGTAAAGGTGCAATTTTAATAAAGAAATAGGCCTGAAGCATCTCAGGCTCAGTGCAAAGCAGTTACCATGGCAACTGGTCATGAATCTGAATGTAGGCCTGTGTCTACAAGATACACTGACATTCATTTTACTACTAAACAGCCAAAAGCCTTTGAGCAACTCAGACTACGATGTCATATCATGAGGTCACAATGTGCTACCATTTTGTATATCAGTCTTAAGGTTCACAGAAAAATGTGTATGTTTTAAAGAAGTCTTTCTTACTCTGCTTTGTTAATAAAGTAATGATGACTTTCTTTACATCTTGAAGGGGCTCAGTAAAAGAAAGAAAGATGGGTAATTTTTCTCCACCCTGGCAGCATATAGTGCCACATTGGTAAATATTAAAGGGCAGGAGGCAATCAGCTAAGACTGAGCTTTTTTTCAGCATTCAGAATTAGGGAGTTCAGCTACACCTCACTGACGAAGCCCAATGAAGGCGGAAACATACGTCTGGAGATGCGGTTTCTCCTTTTCAGGGTAAATTGCTTGGTATTTCGGGGTTGGCTCACTCTAGTGAGTGAGACCAGACTGATATACTGCAGGATATTTCTCCCTGTGAAGGGCACATGTGAGCTTAAATAGGCTGCTCTCAGAGTGGGTTATCATGTCCATAGAACTAACCTATTAAGGTTAGTTCTTCCTCTAATTATGCAACTCTGACATTGTTGCTTTGTTTTTTGCAAATCATCCTTAGGGATTAGTCTCCCTAAGGGTAATAGGAGACTCCAGACGTGGACCCCTTTTTTCACTGTGCTGGAGGGAGTTCAGCTACACCTCACTGACGAGGCCAAATGAAGGATAAAACGTACATCTGGGGTTTGCTGTTTCTCCTGTTCAGGACAAAATTGCCTGGTATTTCAGTGCTGGATCACTCTAGTGAGCGGGTCCAGACTGATACTACAGGATATTTCTCCCTGTGAAGGGCACAAGTAAGCTAAAATTGGTTGCTCTCAGAGTGGGTTATGTCCATAGAAATAACCTATTAAGGTTAATCCATTCTCTGATTGAGCACCTCTGACATTGTTTTTTTTTCTTCAGCATTTGCCTAAAGAAGAGCAAGAGGACAAGTAAAAGAGTATATCAAGGTCTAACCTGGAAGGAAAGAAAGAATTAAAAGTGTAGAAAGGAAAGAAAACATAGCTGGAAGAGTGGACGTAATTGGAATGGGTGTATAGACAGTGCACAACCAGATTGGGCTTAATACACCATACAAATGTGATTGAGAGGAGATACAATTTGTGCTATAAAGGAAGTAGGGTGTAGAGGAAGCGTTTGACTTGACTTCCTTGTGTGCAGATTGAATTAGGTTTACATTTTCTTAAAGCAGATTGTTTTAGTACACTAGTTCTTCTATTTTATTTCAGATACCTTTTGCTGCTTCCTTAAGGGGAAAGAGAATGGGTACCTTTACCAACTGTTGCAAGTAGGTTGGGGAAAAGGGACACAAAAAGACCTCTTTACAAGACTTCTTTGTTTTGTCTTATAGAGATCAAGTGATGTAGGCCATAGGTATTGATCTTTGCTACTTTAAATCTTTCTCAGATTTGACAGAAGCATGCATGTGTGTGTGTCAGTAAGGATCTCCCTCATTATATCCTACACTTTAATGTATTGTACACATGGTGTGATTCTGTCATTTCCAAATGAGTTCTTTCAAATGTCATAATATTTAGCAGAATTTTCTTAATAACCAATATCTATATTTTTGTTAGCGCAACATTCTTGTAAGGAACTAAAATAGTAAGAATACAAACAGTACTTGTTAAACATTAAGCGGTGAGTGACACATTTTGTATTTGTTAGCAAATATCATCATATGCTGCATCAGTTTGTTGTAAAGTTTTCCCATTAGCATCTTTCCGACAGATGGCTCTGGCTTACAGAGTTATGGTCAACACAGGGTTTATTTTTTCTGTCCTTGCCAGCACAAATCCTGCATTTCTGATTTGCTTGCATCACTGGACTAGCACAAAACTAATATTATTAGACTATGAAGTCTATTCACTGAAGTGTTTAGCAATCGCTCCAGTTGAAAAATATACAAAACATAGGAATTGCAGATACTCCACCTCATTAGAGAGACACATCTTAGTAAATATGTCCTATTGTCGTGTGAATACATCATAGAGAGAACTAGATAACCAGCTTGTAAGTCAACTATATATATAAAGAAGGGACTTTAGTGGCTTCAGAATTTGCAAAAATATCCTCTATTTTCAAATGTATATAAAGGTAAAATGCCCCAGCTGTCACCAAAAAAAGATTATTGTAATACAGATTTAAATAAATTATGGTAGTTTATTTAAATCTGTATTACAATACAATCAAATAAACTCACATTGTTGAATCTCTTAAGTAATTCAACAATGTGAGTTTATTTGATTTTATCGGTTTGTTGTTAATTGCTGGCTGAGAGGATCACTAAGCAATACAGTATGTGCATTGCCCTTTAGCAATAAAACTTTTTTTTATTTTATTTGGATATTATAGTATTTTATTTTATTTGTAATACACATAACATTGATACATATATCTATGTTAATACATGTCTTATTTTTAAAATGACAAAAGCATGCTTATTTTAAATATTTAGATCATATTAACAAGCAAATATGTATTGATCTTTTTGATACCTTTTCATACATCTACACTGGATTGCACATAGAGGGATAAGTTCATAAGATCGCTTTCATTAAATGCTTATAGTTTATATAGTTTATAGCAGTAGAATACAGGGTAGATTTTTTTTTTACATGGATTGTTTAACGGTAAAAAGAACTTGTGGTCATTTAGTAGTATAAGTTGTATTCAGTATATTGAAAGCTATTTTATACTTATACATTTTCAATTGTTTTCTCTATGTTTGTCATAAGGGGGTTGCCATGCTGACCTCTCTAACCTGTTCCAAAGCCTCAGAGTGTTTCATATATGAGGTGGGTTGCCATCAAGCTGTGAATCTCCATATTGCATATTCTAAGGCACATAGCAGTGCCAGCGGCTTTGTATTGGTCCATGTGCTCATGTGGTACTGGCTCCTGCACTAGAAGCTACATGACCTTGTGGACGAATATGAAGTCGCAGGCCATGCTGTGTACATTAGGAGATGCAATATGGAGCCTCACTGCTTGCTGTCCACCCACATCACAAAGCGACAGGCTTCGAGGGGTGAGGGGTTAAGGGTGAGGGAGGTTAGTATTGCAAATAGTTGGCATCTCCTTGTTTCATCAAACCACAGTAAAATAAAGTCTTTTCCAGGTAATTACCTATTACTTACATGTATAGTTGAACATTTTAAAGTCTCTTTCTAGATATAAGCATCTTATATCTAGGTGGAACGTTCCTTGCTAGCCTCTGAAATTTAAAGAGTTTACTTCTGCTTGTATGGTATATGTGTAAGCAACCCGAGTTTAATTTACTAATCTTTGTTCAGTACAGAGCATTTGTAAGGATACATGCTGTGATTTGGTATGCAGGACTTGACTCTTATGTTACATAGGTAGACCTGTTAAAATCTACTGAAGTCTCAAACAATCCCATATTAACAGATTTTAATTGATGAAAATATGAATGTTAAATTATGAGGTCTCAGATTAAAACCCAGGAATACATTCTGATCTTCAATAGCATTAACTACATTTAATGATGCTCATGTAAAAGTAATCACCCCCATGTGTTATTCAGACAGCATACTGCTTGGGATTTTTTTGCTGTTAGGGCTGTCACAAGCAACAGAGCAATTTTGTACAGCTGACAAAACCTGGATGTATTAGGAAATATGTCAACAAATGCAGCTTTTTTTGGCATGTGCATTCGTTCCCAGTGAAAAACAATTCTAAAACTACATGTTCCCATTTTTCCACTGTTATTATACTGAGAAGGTGACAAAAATGTGTTACTTACATTTAAGGAGATAGAATATTACATTTCTTTCAGACATATTTAAGTACTTTTAAAATAACACCAATACTATATATACTGTGAATTAAATGATTATTATAACATATTTCATCTATAATTACCTTGAAATAAGTCTATGTAGACCTCCATATTTGGTGAAAATATATCTATTTTGAAATAATGCAATAATCCACCCAACCAATCCCTCACCAACTTTGCATTCCATTCAGTTCATAAACCTCACTGCCCTGTTTCTCTCATTTTCTGTACCTCTTCTCATTACAGAACCAAACAATGTTCGGTTTATAAAGCATCAGTACACACAGCATTGGCAAGGCTACAAAACTGGTGGACCCATATCAAATGTGCAAACTGGCCAGCAGGCATAGTCTGGAAAAATACACATTGAACTTAATGTAGAGCATGTACTAGATATCTAATGTATGCTGGAATGAGCACACACATAGGATGGGATAGAGCTCACCATTACATGCTAACTGGAATGGACAGAGTATGCCCACTCATCAGTATACACACAACTTTGACAAGACAGCTTTATAAAATACATCTGGTTGAACAACAATTTTGCAGTCCAAAGAACACTAATCAGTTTTCTCCAACACCGCAATTCAAAGATGTAAATTCTACAGCGCTCAGCCTTCTTTATGGTGCAGCTCTCACATCTGTATTTTACTACTGGGAATACCATAGTTTTAACTATGTGGAACTTTGTTGATAGTTAAATATATTTACTTTTAAATAGCTTATGCAGGCTTGTCATAGCTTTCCTTCTAATGTCATGGATAGCTTGGAACCAAGGAAAATAAAATCCATTACTGCCTCCACTTCTTCCCCATCTATTTGCCAGCAACTGAGATTGCTGTTTGCCATGATCTTGATCTTTTTAACATTGAGCAGCAAAACAGTTTTTGCTTCTTTTACCCTCATCAATAGGCACTTTAGTTTCTCCTCATTTTAAGCCTTCAGAGTTGTATTATTCAAGTATCTGAGGTTATTGATATTTGATATTTTTCCCAGCAATATTAATTCCAGTTCTGGAATCTTCCAGTCTGGCCTTACACACAATTTATTCTGGATAGCAGTTGAACAAATAGGGTGATAATATACAACCTTGTTGCACTCCTTTCCTATATTTGAACTATTCTGTTGTCCCATGTTGGGTTCTGACTTTGGCTTCTTGGTCCACATAAAGATTCCTCGGGTACTCCCAACTTTTTAAGAACATGTCACAGTCAAAGGCTTTAGACAAGTCTATGAAGCAGAGGTATTTTTTTTCTGGAACTCTTTTGCTTTTTCTATTATCCAGCGATTATTGGTATTTTGATCTCTTGTACCTCGCCGGCTTGCACATCTGATAGTTCACGGTCCAATATTGTTGGAGTCGATCTTGCGGGATCTTAAGCCTTACCTTGCTGGCATGTGAAATGGGTGCAATTGTTTGATAATTGGGGCACTCTTTGCACTGCTTTATTTTGGGGACTGGCATATAGTCTGACTTTTTCCAGTCTACTGGCCATCGATAAGTTTTCCAAATGTGTTGGCATAATACAAGCAACACTTTCCAGCTTATTTGACATACTAAGGATGTTATTAATGCTGTTAAGCTCCTTCCTCTATAGATCTTTTGTGTAGTCATTCCACCTTCTTATCTTCTACCATGCCAACTTTGGCATGAAAAGTTATCTTTAAATGTCCAATATTCTTGAAAAGATCTATTGATTATCTGATTCTGTTATCATCTTCTATCTCTTTGCATCACTCATTATAAAATGAATCCAAACAAATTCACTGTTCACAAATTCAAAGATTGCATAGATGGGACTTTTAAAAAAAATTTTGTTTAGTTTTTATTTATTTGCTTGAAAATGGGATCGTTTCATATTAGTGCTTATAAAGATGCCATTAGCTAAACTAAATTCATAAGTTACCTTAGCAGGTATGAGTCCTATCAAATCAGTGGAATAAGAAGATAGCCTGCTTCAAATTCAAATGACATTTTAATATACCTATTAGCTTTTTTTTTTTTTCAGGGTAGAATTGCCTGGTATTTCGTGGCTGGGTCATGCTAGTGAGTGGGACCAGACTGATATACCACAGGATATTTCTCCCTGTGAAGGGCACAAGTGAGCTAAAAGAGGTTGCTCTCAGAGTGGGTTATCATGGTCATAGAACTAATCTATTAAAGTTAGTTCATTCTTTGATGAGCACCTCTGACTTATTTGTTTTATTATTTTTTGTTATAATGTTATAATACAAAAATGTTATGACTCAAGAATTTACAGTATGCATTACATTACAATATCATGGATATGTTAACCAGGGAAAGAGATTAACAGATTATAATTCATCAGATGTAGTGGAATAATCTGCAAGCATATATTCCATGATAAAGATATATTATTACTCAAATACAAGCTGGAAGTTTCATTAACAGTGGGATAGTAGACAACATTTAACTCTAGTAGATCATCACTTGTAGTGCCCTGCCACCTAGTGTTCAATTTAAAGAATTTCATCTAAAACAAGTTTGTGCTAATTTGTATAAGTAATGTGAATACCTTTTATAGTTACAGTGGACGTGAAGTTATAACTGAGTTTCATTAAAAGGTAGTCCAGGAATAAATTGGGACAAGACTGAAGCGTTAGGCGCTGGGATGCAGTTGACGGACATTCAGGTTTTGAAACATAGGTATAGATTTGTTTGGCCGTCAAACGGCATACAATACTTGGGGGTCAGGATTACAGAGAGGATCTCAGGGATGTATAAAGCAAATTATCCCTCATTGTTTTGGAAATTGATGGCTGACTTGCAGAAATGGTCTATATACCATATACAGTCAGGTCCATAAATATTGGGACATTGACACAATTCTAATCTTTTTGGCCCTATACACGACCACAATGGATTTGAAATTAAACGAACAAGATGTGCTTTAACTGCAGACTTTCAGCTTTAATTTGAGGGTATTTACATCCAAATCAGGTGAACGGTGTAGGAATTACAACAGTTTGTATATGTGCCTCCCACTTTTTAAGGGACCAAAAGTAATGGGACAATTGGCTGCTCAGCTGTTCCATGGCCAGGTGTGTGTTATTCCCTCATTATCCCATTTACAAAGAGAGGATAAAAGGTCCAGAGTTCATTTCAAGTGTGCTATTTGCATTTGTTGCTGTTAACTCTCAATATGAGATCCAAAGAGCTGTCCCTATCAGTGAAGAAAGCCATCAATAGGCTGAAAAAACAAAACAAATCCATCAGAGAGATAGCAAAAACATTAGGTGTGGCCAAATCAACTGTTTGGAACATCCTTAAAAAGAAAGAACGCACCGGTGAGCTCAGCAACACCAAAAGAAGACCGGAAGACCACGGAAAATAACTGTGGTGGATGACCGAAGAATTATTTCCCTGGTGAAGAAAACACCCTTCACAACAGTTGGCCAGATCAAGAACACTCTCCAGGAGGTAGGTGTATGTGTGTCAAAGTCAACAATCAAGAGAAGACTTCACCAGAGTAAATACAGAGGGTTCACCACAAGATGTAAACCATGGGTGAGCCTCAAAAACAGGAAGGTCAGATTAGAGTTTGCCAAACAACATCTGAAAAAACCTTCACAGTTCTGGAACAACATCCTATGGACAGATGAGACTAAGATCAACTTGTACCAGAGTGATGGGAAGAGAAGAGTATGGAGACGGAAAGGAACTGCTCATGATCCAAAGCATACCACCTCATCAGTAAAGCATGGTGGTGGTAGTGTCATGGCGTGGGCATGTATGGCTGCCAATGGAACTGGTTCTCTTGTATTTATCGATGATGTGACTGCTGACAAAAGCAGCAGGATGAATTCTGAAGTGTTTCGGACAATATTATCTGCTCATATTCAGCCAAATGCTTCAGAACTCATTGGACGGCGCTGCACAGTGCAGATGGACAATGACCCGAAGCATACTGCAAAAGCAACCAAAGATTTTTTTTAAGGGAAAGAAGTGGAATGTTATGCAATGGCCAAGTCAATCACCTGTCCTGAATCCGATTGAGCATGCATTTCACTTGCTGAAGACCAAACTGAAGGGAAAATGCCCCAAGAACAAGCAGGAACTGAAGACAGTTGCAATAGAGGTCTGGCAGAGCATCACCAGGAATGAAACCCAGCGTCTGGTGATGTCTATGTGTTCCAGACTTCAGGCTGTAATTGACTGCAAAGGATTTGCAACCAAGTATTACAAAGTGAAAGTTTGATTTATGACTGTTAATCTGTCCCATTACTTTTGGTCCCTTAAAAAGTGGGAGGCACATATACAAACTGTTGTAATTCCTACATCGTTCACCTGATTTGGATGTAAATACCCTCAAATTAAAGCTGAAAGTCTGCAGGTAAAGCACATCTTGTTTGTTTGATTTCAAATCCATTGTGGTGGTGTATAGAGCCAAAAATATTAGTATTGTGTCGATGTCCCAATATTTATGGACCTGACTGTATCATTGACAGGGTGCATCACTACCATTAAAATGAATTTTCCCTAAAATCCTCTACCTATTTAGGACATTGGCCATTCCAGTCAACGCCCGAGATCTAGAAATAATTTTTTATTATTAAGAAAATGTATTTGGGCAAATTAACCACCGCGCATTGCTAAGCAGATAATGTACAGGCATAGAAACCAAGTAGGTCTCTCCTGCCCCAATCTTAAGCTGTATTTAAGATGCGCCCAACTTGCCTTCTTGCCTAGTGCCCACTCAGTTAAGCTGGGTGTTTATAGAGAACCAGTATCTCAAGCCTTACACGTGGGACACTATTATATGACAACCTCTTCCTAAGCCTTCCAACCCAATAATTAAAATTACTCTCTCGACCTGGGCTTGGGCAGCCAGGAGGTATCAATTGTAATCTCCACTGTCACCTCCAACTTCCATTAGATCTTTCCCAAATTTTTAAGAAGTTTTTCATGCAGAGTCCCGATAGTGTTGGGCTCTCAACCAACTAGACAACAATATAATCTACCCTCATGCTCAAATATTTAATAAATACAGTATTCCACTTGGAGAAATTGGAGCTACCTGTGTCTTAGGCATTGGTTAACGTCACTAGTACAGAGTTTAGAGACCCCAAAATCAACCTGGTTTTCAGTGTTGTGTAAGAGCTTGCCTCTGACTAGGGGTATACTGGGAGCCCTATACTCCTGTTTTAACAAACCTAATAAAACACTCAAACCCCCTTTTGTACACAAATGAGAACAAGACCTGGGAAAGGGACTAGAGCCGGCTGAGTGGAAGGAGGCCTTTACCAATTTGTCTAGGGGCTTTATTACCTACAATATGCTAGAGGTGCCGATAAAGTTCTACATAGGACACACCTCACCCCCTCTAGAATGCATAGTATGAACCCCCAGAATAGAGATAAATGTTATAGGGGCTGTCAACAGAAAGGGGAATTTTGCATATTAGGTGGTCATGTCCAGTTGTTCAGGACACTTGGGAAAAAACTCGGAGTCTAGGATCCAAACTATTTGGAAGCCCAATCCGCCCCTCAATTAAAATCTGCCTTTTTGGAATACATGTAGACTCCTTAACTACAACCCAAAATTAATTATTGCAATTTATTAATCTAGCAGTTAAACAGTATATACTGTAGCTAGAAATTGGAAATCCCCTAGGCTTAGCCAAGGAGAGATTATTACCAAGGTTAACTTCATTATGATTAATGAGAGATTAACCAGTACTTTAGAAGAATAGTACCCCCAGGTTTTAAAGATATGGAACCCATGGTTAGACTCCCAACATTGTATTTCAATTAGTTAAAACACACTATTTTCTCCTCTGGATCCCTGACCCGGCGGGGTGGTGGAGGACGACTAGACCTCAGACCTGAGTGGAACAGGAGGAGGTAACTAGCCAGGATTTGTTTCTCTTCCTTTTCTTTTTTATTTATTTATTCTTTTCTCTTTAGTTACTGTTTTTTGTTTTTATTAGATGTTTTTGTAATTAATGTGTGTTTTTGCTATACTGAGCTCCCGGTAACATATTTATCGGGAAGTTTAAGATTAAATTTAAGGAGGGAACTCACAGAAAATGATTAAAAATGTGATAAGACAGCAGAGTATCCCAAGATAGAGTGCACATTGTACTTAAGTTTTCGAAGCTGACATTGTATTCATGTTTAGTTAATAATGTTCGGAATTTCAGTATATCTTTATCTGATTATTCTTACTTGCTGTGTATTGTTTATGGTCTTTAATTAAAAAAAAGGTAGTCCAGTATGTCGACAGTAGAGATATACTACTATATGCTCCCCTTCAATCACACCTCTTTTTAATTGTATTTATATCTTACATTTCTAAACACTTAATAAAGCTATCAGTTACAAATCTCTGGCATTTCCATTGTGGCTCTGGACTTATATGGATGGACATTTACTCTGATTTCCATCTGTGTATTTCTCCGGAGGAACTGTGTGTAGACACATCCATATAGTTAATACATATGGAAAACTCTCTTGTTGTATTTATC
The DNA here is from genome assembly GCA_027410445.1 of Discoglossus pictus. NCBI lineage: Eukaryota > Metazoa > Chordata > Amphibia > Anura > Alytidae > Discoglossus > Discoglossus pictus. Next base: position 430,575,921 of record CM050163.1, on the reverse strand, counting down.
CATTTTTTCTGACTATTTTGTGTAAACACAGTAGGTATACTATAGAGCGTTTCTATTTGTAGCAATATACTTTATGTAAATTGCTTCTCTGTTTTCAATTAGCGGTATTGGTCAGACATTTTTGTAATCTATAGGATCTTTACCTGGTTTCAGAATATTTAAGATTTAAGCTTCTGATAACTCTGCTGGTATCTCACCTCTAACTCTTATTTCATGATACATGTCTCTTAGGTGGGGCTATAATACAGTAGAAAACGTCCTATAGAACAAATTATCAAAGCCGTCGATGCCTGGGGCTTTATTAAGTTTCACACTTCCTATAACTGGCTCAATTTCTCCTTGAGTTGAGTTATCTCCTAGTTAAGGATGTCTGCTTCTTCACTATAAATCCCTGGAAGGTTACTTTTAGAAAGAAAGGCATTATATTCTAAGGGTTTTTTAAAGCCATTGATATCCTCTAAGTTATATAACGACCTGTACTAATCCAGAAAAATATTTGCAATCTCCTTCGGTTGCGACTAAAGCCTATTGTCTGATCCTTTTAGATAATCAATTCTTTTTAATAATCTTAATTTTTGTAATCTTATTTGACAATAGTTTTCCGACCTTATTGTCTGGAGCATACTGATTTTGTTGGATTTTCTATAGCCATCTGTCTGTGTCTAATTGAAGTTTATTTTTAATTTGTAGATTTACTTCATTTATATATTTCAATAAATCTTTACTAGGAAAAATCTTATTTGCCCTATGTAGCTTATATAATTTTATATATAGGTTTCTTCTAGGTAAACCTCTTCCCTTATTATGAACAGCTGCTCTAGCTATAAGAATACCCCTAGAGGATACAGGATCCTGATTGATTAAAAATTCTGGATATCCTCTTTTAGCAACTCTCTCTGCTCTAGAGATTGAACAAGGATGGGATTCAACCTTCAAGATCTAGAATTAAATTCCAGACCTGAATCTTTTAAGTATATTTTAATCGAGGAATGGCAAATCTTTATCGCTTCAATTAATTTTACAGTCTGGATATCTACAAGGAAAAAAATCAATTCTTCAAAACATGTTATGACATTTTGAAAAATATGTACAGTATACTCTTTATCTGTAGAATAACATGTCCTCTGTGCATCATAAAGTTCATAGTTTTTTAGTTGTTTAAGAAATGTATGTGCTCCATCATAGCTAGAAAAATTTGGTTCCAGTTTTACCGATGAAGACCTATCCTTAACTGGATCCAACATCATATTTAAATCTCTACAGATAATAAGTAAACATTTTTTTTATCATAAATGTTTGTTTCAATACTTTAGCTAAAAATTATTTTGTTTTTTATTAGGTGCATAGATATTTACTAGTGCATAGTCTTTGTTATTGATTTCTCCTATCCAAATACTATATCTACCTTCATCATAAATTATTCTATAGAACAGAATAACAGAATACTTACATTTATGTTATCAAGCCTCAATTGGATTTTTTCCTGTGTTAACCTATCATAGTAATTGGTGAGGTCCCGCTTTTTCTCATAAGGGCTAAAGGTAAATAAACCGTTTGAGTGCTGTAACAAGCTACCACTGCAAAATTTTAAAATAATTAAAAATAAACAAAAAAGTGCTTGCAATTAAAAAAAAATTGTTGAGCTTTTCCATTTATTTCACTCATTTACATAATGGTGCAGAATGGTAACCCTTAAGAAGCAATGTGGAGTCCCTTTATACATGAAAATAAACTGTTCATGTACACCGAACAAGGTTTAATTCTTTGGCACATTTAGCAGGTTACTGGTGAGTTTTGCGTGTTTTTGATATTTTCTTATTTACTTTATTCTCCATGATCAAAGCTGATAATTCAATATTTGGGGGTGTTTAAAGCTGAGAGATTTATTTACTCTCAAACCTGGATAAATGTTGCTATTTTGTTCTGTTTTTTCTTTTGCAAATGTGTGTCCTTGTTTTATACAGCATTATGAAAGAAGAGCTCCTAATTAACTATGTATTTTCTGGATCACTAACTTGTTGTGCTAAAGGGGCTTCTGTATTTCAATGAAGCTGGGAGCTAAATCAAGTAGGGTCACCCAAGATGGGAAGTTCATAGCAGAGAGTACAGACAAAACATGCTCGACTGGAGAAGAAACTGACAACCTACTCAAGTATTTTTGCTAAGATAACCTTATGAATAAGCACAACCAGAGCACATAGCACTGGAATATAAGCCCCTCAAGTTAGCTACCACATTTCTGGGAAAGAGCAGAGGGCAAGTACAGGTAGCACTAAATCTAATAAAGTGGTTGGGCCAAGGTTGAAAGGATGACATGCTGGAACGTTAGAACTATAAACCAAGGAAAACTGGACATGGTTAAACATGAGATAAAAAGATTAAACATTGATATCCTGGTGAACTCAAATGGATTGGAGTGGGACATTTCATATCAGAAAACCACCAGATATTCTACTGTGGTCATGATTCCTACAGAAGAAATGGAGCAGCCCTCTTGGTCAATCAAAGGTTAGTCAAAGCAGTGATCGGTTACAACCCAATAAATGAGAGAATTATTTCAATCTGAATTCAAGGCAAGTAATTTAACATTACAGTGATAAAGTATATGCTCCAACCATCTATGCCAAATAGGTTGAAATTGTCCAAATACACAATGATATTCAACACCTCAGATATAACAAAAAGAAAATATGTTACTCTCATTATGCGAGTATGGAATGCTAAAGCTGGGAACCAAAAGATACCTGGAGCAGACTTCTGGTTGTATGCATCGTTTGCACAACAAAACCTGAGCGTGAACTCATCTGTCAAGACTCAGGACTTGCTGGTCCATCCAGACGCTTCATCTACCTTTGCATATGGGAAGGTAGGCACTTGCATCAGAATTGAATTAAGAAAAATGCCTGGTGCTTCTAAAAGTGGATCTTCAAAAAAGTTTACAAAACAAAATGCACATTCTTCTCAACACCTCGCTACTCCGGATAAACAATTACCAAAAAGGGTAACAGAGTCTTCTGCACCCAGCACTAAAGCAGATATCCAAGACTTGAAATAATTATTCTCCTCTTTCAGATTAGAAATTGCAGCTGAGATTCAAAGAGTCGCTGTGGAACTAACAGCAGAAATAAAAGCATTAAACACCAAAGTTCTCAAATTAGAATACAGATATAATAACCTTCTTAAGTCACACACAGAAATGTAAAAGGATTTGATTGTGCTTAAAGAGGAACAAAAACAACTTAAAATCATACAAGAGGATCTAGAAAATAAATCTCGGAGGTGTAACATTAGGATTCCTAACTTATTGGAGTCAGTACAAGACCTACCTTTATACATGAAAGGTTTATGTAACAAGTACCAGGTCTAAGCAAAGATGAACTTAGAATGGATAGGATTCCTAGAGTCCTAAGAGCTCCGCAATCCTCCAATGAGAGACCAAGAGATGTGATCGTCAGATTCCATTATTTTTCTACATAAGTCTTATTCTTGAAAGCAGCTTGATTTTCAGCCCCATTAAATTACCCCAATGTTTAAAACTGTAGCCCATAATTGAGCACGCAAGACTCAGGGCTATTAAATTGGCCTCTTAAAGCTACCTGTAAACGACCAGTGGGTTACAGGCGGAAAAACCCTATGGGATGTCAAAATCTAATCTCCGTTGCCGCAAAACCTTTGATTTGTCAAGCCCGTAACTGTTACGTTTGAAAATCGCTATATAAATTGCTACGAGTTCCCAAAGACGCCCTGGCGTTCAAACCCGTAACCCGCAAATGAAGGCAAAAATATTACGGCCTCCAAAAAGAAACCGCAAAGGGTTTACAGACAAGTTCTAAACATTGTAAAAAAACAATATAAACACACGACTGGACTTTACAATATCGGGAAAGCATGGAAAGGCATTACAGTTACTTGCACAATAATCCCCAAATAAAATATTTTTTAAATGCCTATTTTTTATTTTATTATATGTTAGAATGGTCCTGCATATGGTAATATGAAAAGGCATGCTGCAACATGCATAAAGCAATTAAAGACACACTTCCTGATTAAATAGCAACACAAAAACATGAAACTGATGCCATATTAACCATTTCTCACTCGCAGAGAATCTAATGTGTACCCTTTAAAATATAATTGCATATACATTTCGCTCATCACATCTACAAAGGGGCCGGGCTGCAGATGGCCGGGAAATGCCTCTGGGGTGGAGGAGGCGGGGCTGAGGACCAGAGCATGTTGCATGGCTTCTGCAGTGACTCCCTGGAATGCACGCTGGTCCACCCCAATCCTGAGCAGCACGGCCAGGTATTACTCAATCATTAGGTGTTGGTGCCTCCTCTCCTCCCTATTGCGACTTGCCAGGCTTCGCATTACCTCCGTATGATTGTTCGAGATGTTGGCCTGGATCCCCCGACACTTCAACTGCTGCCACATGAGGGCCATCATCTCTGCCTGCGCAGCCTGGCTTAATGTTGGGGATGGAGGCCCCTGGGGCATTGCCTGGTGAGGAGGTGGTGGTGTGTGAGTGGGGAGGGTCTTGGGCCAAGCTGAAGGGTGTTGCAGAATGGGCAGTGGTGTGGTTGAGCCCATGGTGGTGGTGGCGGCCAGTCTAGTGCACTACTATGGAGGGAGGTTGTTGCTGGCTGGTGTCCTCACTCCAGTTGGAGGACCCTGGCGATAACCAGTCCCTGAGGCCTGTCCCTCCCCCGAACTACCACCCCCTCGGGATAAGGCCTCTTCCCCTCAGTCCCTTTCCAAGGTGTTCCTGCTGCTTGGGCCTCCCTGCCACCACCCACCACCTTCTCTACACTCCCCTCCTCCTCCTCCGCCACCTCGTCCTCTCCTCTACTACTCCCCAAGGCCACCTCTCTCTCCTCCTCACCTCTTCTCATCCTCTCCTCCTCCCCACTCTCCCCTCCTCTCCTCTCTCCATATCAATCCTGAAAATAATAGAACGATAAATTAAAATAAGTGTTACTGGAAATATATGATGGAAATAAGAAATGTGTGTATTATGTGTAATTAATAACTGTTGGGGGATTGGGAGTGGGGGATGGGATTGGTGTGTGTGGAGTGACCTAGCTCTATATGTCTCTGTGTGTGTTGTTTAAATTATGTGCATTGCAATTATGTGTAATGTGTAAATATGTGTAATCAAGGATTAAGTGTAAAATAGTAAATAGTATAAGATAAATCAACAAAACCGCAAATTACTGCTCTCAAAATACTCCAGTTCTCTCTCTCAAAAACCTCCAACTTTGGGACCTGCGTGCTACTTCATCAGAAAATACAACACAGTCAACACATGGGCGGGTGGAACGCAAATTTATAATCTCCCTCTGTAAATTATCGGCGGCTAGACCACTTTCTATTGGCTGACAGGCCTGTGTCGCACCACGTTATACCGCAATTGGATAGTAACGGACGATTACGGCTTGGCCAGCCCCTTTACAGCTTGCATGCACGGAAAGGGTTTACAGGCTTGCGTCTATGGCCCGTAGCTTGTGGCATGGTTGAATGGTATAGCTCTGTAACGCAGCAGAATTTCAAGCCTGCAGGCTTTGTGGGTGTGCCATTGCCTCTACGGGCTTGGAATTTAATGGGGTTGATGGTGTTCCTGGAATTGAAGGGGGTCAACCAGCTATCTTCTCGGACTTGTCACACACTATCTTATACAAAAGGAAACTCCTGAAACCCTTTTTAGAGGTGATTACAAAGCATGGATAGAATTATACATGGGGTTTCCTTTTAGACTTATTATATCAAAAGAAGAGAGACATCACACAATTCATACTCCAGAGAAGCGATGCTCCATTTGTGGAACTTACCAATTCCAAACAACCTAGGAAAAAATTAAAATTCCCTAACATAAAGCAGACCAAGAAGAAGAAAGATTGACACAATTATCAAAATAGAATATGCAGAAATCCTCATGGACTGTTATAAGTGATAAACGGAACCATGTTCCTCCTCTGTAAAACTGTAGAAAATATTCTTATGCCATTACTTTGAAAAAATGTTAGGTTTTTATTTGTCCCCCCCCCACCCCACCCCGGAATATTTTCTAAGTGCTAATTACTCCATACGCTAATTGGGTGAACCGCCTCCGTATCCGATTTTAGGATACAATTCAGCTCTCCTCTCATCTGATTATTTCAATATTTTAAAACTATGCTCAAGAGACAAATATTATTAAGCTGTAAATCTGGTTATAAACAGAAGTAGTTAAGAAAAAGGAGAAATAATAAAGATTTATGAATAATATGTGTTTTACTTACTATATAAAATGTTTACAATTTAAGACTTAATATTTGGATTTGCTACGTAAAATATCGGACATAAAAAGCAGAAGAAAAAGATAAATACGGTTCTGAGAAATATTATTCATTTACTATGTAAAATGTTTATAATCATAGATTTGTTATTGTTAGAATTAAGAAAAGGTGAGAAAAGAAACAAGAAGAAAAGAATTCCAGTAAAAAGATATAGTAAAAGGAAAATGTTATGTTATAAAAATGTAATCTGTTTTCTTTTATTGTTATCATTTATACTGAAGTACATTTACAACACTGGTGTTGTTTATTTGTATTCTCTGTTTTCACTATAAAAAATTTAAAAACAAAATTAAAAGAAAATGGAGGTTTTTAATTATTTTTTTTAACAGTTACATAGTTACTTGCATATAGTTACATAGTTACATAGGGCCTCATTCTATTATTGGCCGTAAATCGGCCGTAAGGCTGCGATTCCTTGCGGGGGTTCTGTTAACTCGCGATTCTATTATACGGCCCCGCAAGGATCTCCCCTTACGGCCGGCCGCATATCTTGGAACCGGCCGTAAGCTCTGAAATATAAAAACTCAAAAATAAATTCAAGCCTGCACTGTACAGCTCTGTAAATGCTAGGGATCATATTGGGGGACATGAGGATTAAAAGTAACCCCCTCTCAAGCTTGCACATCAGCCCAAACCCGAGTTCAAATTAACTGTTTATTTTCTGGCTGCGGCGTGGGCGGGTCTGAGGTGCTCCAAGCACTCTGGACTTTTTACATGGATATTTTACGTATATTAAAAAAATATTTCACTTTATAGACTCCGCAAAGTGCAGGATGGCTTTATTTGAGCTATTTTATGTGCTTAATTGGTGCTAGCGGGACCTGTTTGCTGCAAGTAGGCTGCGGCTCGTTTTTAGCCTTGCAGACAGGGTTCCCGGAGCAATAGAATCGCAACCAGGCTTTTCTTACGGCCGATTTCCTTGCGGCCATTTTAGATCAAAGGCTTTCCTCCGGCGCAATCGGCCGCAAGAGATAGCAAGGCACCGGCCGCAAGCCTGCCGGAATCCCCGGCCGGAGGGGAATAGAATAGCCGGAAAGCTTGCGGCCGGTCCTTGCGGCCCCACAGCGGCTGCGGCCGATAATAGAATGAGGCCCATAGTATTTAAGGTTGAAAAAAGACTTTCAGTCCATCAAGTTCAACCTTTTAAGATCTCCTCTGATCTGCAATATGGGGATTAACTATTAATTAATTAGTTGTATATAAAAATAAAAAATAAATAAATAATCAATTCCCTCCTGATCCCAGACACCGGCGACCTGACTTCTCCCTGGATCAATACTGCCTCTCTAATTATCCATGATAACCCTGAATTCCCTTTTTAATTCAAAATAAATCCAGTCCCCTTTTAAATCTATCGAATCCGCTGTCACCACCTCCTCTGGTAGAGAATTCCACAGATTAACCACCCTTACTGTGAAGAACCCTTTTCTTTCTTTAAGGTGGAATCTTTTTTACTTCTAACCTCAAGGGATGTCCTCTTGTCAGTTGAAAACCTCTTGGCACAAAAAGCTCCCTTGGCAAATCTTTATACTGACCCTGGATGTATTTATATAAGGTAATCTTATCTCCTCTTAGACGCCTTTTTTCTAGAGAAAATAAGTTTAATTTGGTTAGTCTTTCTTCATAACTTAGCCCCTCCATTCCCCTTATTAGTTTTGTTGCCCTACTCTGTACCTTTTCCAGCTCTAAAATGTACTCCATAATTGTACTCCATATTCCTTTGCAGCTGCTTCTTGGCTTTGAGCACTGTTACCTAGGTGGTTGTCCACAAGCACTCCCAAATCCCTTTCAATATCCGATACACCTAGATTTGCTCCATTAAGATTATAAATTGCATGGCTATTTTTCCTTCCCAGATGCATAACTTTACATTTATTCATATTAAATCTCATCTGCCATTTAGATGCCCATTCCTCAATTTTATGTAAATCCCTTTGGAGGGAAAGCACATCATTATCTGATTTAATTACCTTACACAACTTCGTGTCATCAGCGAAAATGGAGACACCACACTCCAATCCTACCTCTAAGTCATTAATAAATATGTTAAAAAAGGAGAGGACTAATACTGAACCCTGAGGAACCCACTTACCACATTAGCCCAATCGGAGTATGTTCCATTTACAACAAAACTTTGCTTCCTGTCTTTTAGCCAGCTCTCAATCCATGAGCAGATATTTACTGCAACTCCTGTATTTCTTTGTTTGCACAATAGTCTCCCATGTGGCACTGTATCAAAAGCCTTTGCAAAATCCAAAAAGACTACATCCACTGAGTTGCCTTGATCCAGGTTCCTACTAACCTCCTCATAGAAACTAATTAGATTTGTTTGACATGACCTATCCCTCATAAATCCATGTTGACTCCTACTTATAATCCTGTTCAAATAGACATATTCTTGTATATTATCCCTTATTAACCCTTCTAAAAGCTCCCCCACTACAGAAGTGAGGCTCACTGGTCTGTAATTCCCCGGATTTGCTCTTGCTCCCTTTTTAAATATAGGTATCACATCAGCTTTTCTCCAGTCATCTGGTAGAGACCCTGTGTTGAGTGAATCTTGAAAAATTAAATATAATGGTTTGGCTATTACAGAACCCAGTTCCCTTAGTACCCTTGGATGTATTCCATCAGGACCCGGGGCTTTATTAACATTTATTTTTTCCAACCTCTTTTGGATTACTTCCTGTGTTAACCAATTATTTGGCAAAGGTAGTGTAGCCCCATTATGTTGCCGTGCCCCAACCACTGGCACCTCCCTTGTGTATACCGAAGAAAAGAACCTATTTAGCTCATCTGCCTTTTCTTGGTCACTAATTATCAGACGGCCTGTGTCACATTGTAATGTTCCTATAGCTTCCTTCCTTGCCTTCTTCCCATTAATATACTTAAAAAATATTTTAGGGTTAGTCTTACTCTCTTTTGCAATTAATTTTTCATTTTCTATTTCAGCCAGTCTAATCGCACTTTTGCAAGCCTTGTTGATTTCCTTGTATTCCTGTAAAGCAGTCTCTGTCCCCTCTTGTTTGTATAATTTAAATGCCTGTTTTTTACTCCGTATCTTGATCTTTAAATCATTGTTATGCCACATTGGATGTGATTTACTCCTTTTACTTTTATTCCCTCACGGTATATGCCGATGTGCATGTATATTTAGTAAGGATTTAAATGTTGTCCACTTGTGGTCAGTGTTTTTACCTGCCAGTTCTCTGTCCCAGTCTATACTTTGTATTGCTGCCCTTAGACCGGTAAAATCTGCCCTTTTAAAATTAAGGGTTTTTGTTGACCCCTTAAAATTTTGTTTTTTTAACTCAATCTCAAACGAGACTGTGTTGTGATCACTGTTTCCCAAAGGTTGCCCAATTCCAACATTAGATACTATATCAATATTATTTGTGATGAGTAAATCTAAGATAGCTTCATTTCTAGTAGGCTCTTGTACAACCTGGGCCAGATAATGATCCCTGAATGTACTCAAGAACCTGCTCCCCTTAGATGAACTGCTGGTCTCATTTATCCAGTTTATTTCAGGGTAATTAAAATCACCCATTATTAGAACTTGACCAGTAAATGGGAGGAATTTGAAATAAATAATAGGCACAAAGTCATTTCACAACTATTGTGGGAAACAGCAAAGGGGGTTCACAGAGGAGATTTAATTATTTATATGATTAGGCTAAAGAAGAAACAGGTTCCCTGGTGGCGCAGTAGTTAGGATGCAGTTGCATTCACCCCAGCATCCTAGGTCTGAATCCAGCCAGAGAACCAAGAGGTCACACTGGTCAGTACTTGGATGGGAGATCACCTGGGAATACCAGGAGCTGTATGCAGTGTCCCACTGGAGAAGGAACTGGCAACCCACTGACTACAGTATCTCTGTCATGAAAACCAAGTGGATTAGCCTGGTGTGTTGTTCATGAGGTCACAGAGAGTCAGACACGACTGAGCGTCACCATTTACAAAGAAGAAACATAGTCAAAGATTACTAGATTTCAAATAGGAAGTTACAGGTTCCTACATTCACTGTAAGAGCGATCCAGAAAGGCAAAAGTTGGATAGTTATTTGCTGGCTCAAGCATAAAAGCTATATACTATTCACACAGTACATTTTTTAGATGTGGAAATAAGATCTCAACAATGTTATCAAACCTTATAGGCAAATGGCCAAAGTATATAGCAAGTATGGGAAAGAATGTCAGGAGAATGAATAAATCAGAGGAGATTGTTGATGCCTTTGTTATATATTATGCCAAAGTTTACTCAAGAGATAAGGTTAATGTAAAAAGAAAGGAAGAGTTTTGGTAAGGATTGAAATGCCCAGAATTACACAAGACCAGTTACAATTGTTGACTGCATCATTTTCAGAAAAAGATGTCTATGAGGTTATTAAATCACTGAAATTAGGGAAAACCTCAGACATGGATGGTTATACAAATGAGTATTATATTGAAATAGGAGATAATATAACTCCAGTTATGTTAAAGTTAATAATTGACTATTATTCAGAGAAAACTAGCTTACTGATGAAAACTACTAAATGATGAAAAAGATAGAGGTCATTCAGAAATGTCAGTTAGGGACTAATTTAAAGGGCCACTTAATTCAGCACAATTTGGACCGCAACACAGTAAAGATTGTTGAAATATGCTTTTGCATTATTACAGCCAATCAGGTACCACGGGTGCCAGAGATAAATTTGTAAGGAGTGAAGTTTTGTGAAAAAGGTTTTTCCCATAGCAAAAATGTTGCTTATGAGGAATTGGATGAACAAAACGCCCCCTCCATTTTAGAACTGAAGATAGCCCTTCTCAAAAAGATGACTTTGAACCAGGCTGGTAGAGTTGGATATCAAGATAGAAGGCAAAACAACTTTCAAGCTGAAATGGAATATTTAAAAAAATCAAATAATAAAAAATGAAGGACAGACAAATATTTACCTGAACCCAGACTTAGCTTTGATGGATATTAAAGAGATGAAATAACATAATTTATCATGGGAAGAAAATATGTGAAAGCTGAGATGGAGATTGGTTATTGATGAATAATATTAACCAACCTCAATAAAAGCTAATCAAAGTTAACTATATAATTTTGATGATGGCGTATAAAATTAAACTAATTTTAATTTTGCATTGTTTTTCATTGGTAATATATGAAAAGGTTGAATATGATTGTAAACTATGTAATAAAAGAATGTTTAATAATAAAAAAAGGACCTGGAATAAAAGGCAAGTTTTGCCTTGGGGTACAAAAGCTGATGTAAATTAAGGTAAAGAATAGATTTAAGGGACTAGTCATTGTAGATATAATGCCTGAAGAACTTTGGACAGAAGTTTGTGACATTATTTAGAAAACAGCAATAAAGAATATCCCAAAATGTAAGAAACTAAGGAGGTAACCTGGCTATCCGATGATGCTTTGAAATTAAAAGAAAGAAGGAAAGGAAAGAAAAAACAAAAGCAAATGTTAGTGGAGATAGGAAAATATTTGTCCAACTGAATGAAGAATTCCAGAGGATAGCAAGAAGAGACAAGGAGGCATTCTATAATGAGTGATATTAAGAGATGGAAGAAGATAATAGAAAAGGAAGATCCAGAAATCTGAACAAGTAAATATGAGATCAAACGATTGCACTCATGTCACGTACCAACAAGTTAATGCTTAAGTTCATGCAAGCTTGGCTCCAACAATATACCAGTAACTACCAGATGTGCACGCTGTGTTCTGCAGAGGTACAAGAGATCAAATTGCCAATAGAGAAAGCAAAAGAGTTCTAGAAACAATTACCGTATATACTCGAGTATAAGCCGAGTTTTTCAGCCCTTTTTTTAAGGCGAAAAAGGGCCCCTTCGGCTTATACTCGAGTCACTCTCCCCCCGGTCCTCACTTTACCCCTCTAAATACCTCCCCCTCTCCCTTTCCCCTCACTTACCTCCATCTTCAGCTTTTGCTCCGGCAGATAAAAAGAGGAGGGGGGTTTAGAATGAGGAGTGGGGTTGAGGATGAGGAGGGGGGTGGAGGATGAGGAGGGAGGTTGAGGAGGGGGGTTGAGGAGGGGGGTTGAGGTTGATGAGGGAGGTTGAGGAGGGGGGGTTGAGGAGGGGGAGGTTGAGGAGGGGGGGTTGAGGAGGGGGTTGAGGATGGGGGGGTTGAGGATGAGGATGGGGGTTGAGGTTAAGGAGGGAGGTTGAGGAGGGGGTTGAGGATGAGAAGGGGGGTTGTGGATGAGGAGGAAGGTTGAGGATGAGGAGGGAGGTTGAGGATGAGGAGGGGGGCTGAGGATGAGGAGGGGGGTTGAGGATGAGGAGGGGGGTTGAGTATGAGGATGGGGGTTGAGTATGAGGATGGGGGGGTTGAGGTTGAGGAGGGGGTTGAGGCTGAGGAGGGGGTTGAGGATGAGGAGGGGGTTGAGGATGAGGAGGGGGTTGAGGATGAGGAGGAAGGTTGAGGATGAGGAGGAAGGTTGAGGATGAGGAGGAAGGTTGAGGATGAGGAGGAAGGTTGAGGATGAGGAGGGAGGTTGAGGATGAGGAGGAAGGTTGAGGATGAGGAGGAAGGTTGAGGATGAGGAGGGAGGTTGAGGATGAGGAGGGAGGTTGAGGATGAGGAGGGAGGTTGAGGATGAGGAGGGAGGTTGAGGAGGGAGGTTGAGGAGGGAGGTTGAGGATGAGGAGGGAGGATGAGGAGGGAGGATGAGGAGGGGGTTGAGGAGGGGCTTGAGAATGAGGAGGAGGGTTGAGGAGGGTGATAAGGGAGGGGGAAGAGACACAGCAAAGGGAGAGGGGGGAAGAGACACAGCAAAGGGAGAGGGGGTGAAGAGACAATGGGAAAGGAGAGGGGTGAAGAGACACAGGGGAGGGAGAGGGGAGTAAAGACACAGGGGGAGAGAGAGAGGGGGGACACAAGAAAAGGGCACACAAGAGGGGGACACAGAGGGCACAAGAGGGACACAGTGCCATTTCATTTGCATCAATGGGTGCTACAATAGCTGGTAATGTTGAAGGACATGGCTCTTACTGCTTTAAAGTAAAATTTATGTTGAAGGACATGGCTCTTACTGCTTTAAAGCAAATTTATCATCGTACTTCCCATTTACACCCTCAGGAAGGAGAGCAAAAAAAATGTGCTAAACTATATGTACTAGATACAAATGAAGCTGTGGAACAACATATGCAGCTTGCTGAAAATAAAAAAAATTATTAGCCACTGTTTTTCATGAGCTTGATAAAATTATGGGAAATAATCCATACAATTATGCTTATAAAAAACTGTCAGAGGTTGAACAACAACGTATTCATGCCCAACAAAATCATTTGCCAATACCTAGAGTCAATATGGTTCTTAAAAGAGATCGGCATTCTGATTCTGACAATGTTATAACTTACCAACAACTAATGAGGTTGCAATGGCCTTTCAAAATTATGAGGGTGAACCACCCTTTGAAAGGGATATTAGAATATATCAAAGAAATGAACAGCAACCTTTCATTAACATCAATATATTAATATCAATATCCAATGACGTATCCAATTTTGTACCCTGATGGTGAAGCAGGATGGCAACCAAAATTATTACTTGACAGTTATCCAAATACTAAAAAAAGTGAAATAATGTTTCCATGCTTGAATTTAAAGTGGCTCAAACTGCCATCAGGGATGAATTTAATCCAATCTTAAGTACTGGAAAACGGACACAACAATGGATCATTGATTCATGCCTGCAAGTAGAAGACAATAATTAAAATGTCATCAAATTTAAAGAAAAAAAATTTCAACAAAATAAACGTTGTGTTGAACAGTATAATTATGGATTACGTTGCTGAAGACACTACAAACCAAGAGCTTGCAGCTGGCCGAGCCATAATTTTACCATCTTCCTTCCAAGGATCTCCTCGCAATATGCAAGAAAGATACAATGATGCTATGGTTATTGTAGCAACATTTGGCAAACCAGATTTATTTATAACATTTACATGTAATGCTTAATGGCCAGAAATTATAGATAATTTCAAACCTGGACAAAATGCTTCAGATAGACCAGACTTAGTGGCTAGAGTATTCAAAATAAAATTAACGGGGGGCATGGCTTGCTGGGCAGGAGAGCAGACGCGTGTAGAAAGAGCTCCAGGTCCTAAACAGCGATATCTGTTAAAATAAGGCCCACAACCTTATAAAAGCTGCATTTTTATGACAAAATAGGGTTTATCCATACCCGAGGATCAACTGGATACAACTTCCAGGCAGATTGTTGCAGATCTTACCAACGCACACCCAGTGCCTTAGCCTGTCCTGCATGCAGCCTTTCCCTTACCTGATCTTCCCCCAGTCAGGCAGCGCTAGGGAACGCAGAATAGTCTGCCCGATCTTAACGAGTGGTAAACACAGGTTGCCGGAAACCACCCAAGTGAGGAGCTGCTGGTAGAAGAAGGCCTGAGTGATAAGAAGCATTGGGACGGAGGGCCGCAGGTCTGCAGACGAAAGATTCCGAGGAGATGCTTGGGCTGTGCTGACGCCGCATTGGGCGGAAGTACAAGTTGGGAAAGGAAGGTGTCTGGACTCTCCTCTTACCAGTGCCCAACCAGATAGAGCACACTGCTTTACCCTGGGGACCAGAACATCTAACTAAACTATAAAATTGAACCAGGCTAGAGGTGAGAGGATTTATTTCATCCCTGTGCGGCATCACAGATAAGGTGACCACATACCTTTTATTGCAATTATTTGTGACTGTGCGCAATAACTCCCAATGAGAGATTGACAGGCACGTTTTACTTTCTCTGGACTGAGACTTGTAACCTTGGATGATTTTGGGCGTTGCCTGGGTGGATTGCCTGCTACTCAACTGACAGTGGCCATCTTGCTGCTTTTGGCGCATTTCCTTCACCTAGGGCGGGGTCTGATACAACGACCGGACGCCATTTTGAAGCTCTAAAGTGACTGCTTACATATACAACCCTCTCTGTTATTGTAAGAGCTGGAGCTCCTGCTGAATCATGGTTTGTTGGTAATCATTAACACATGTTTTCTGATCTAGTGTCCCTTTATCTGAGCATACCGGGGAGCAACCTGAACATTAATGTTTCCCAGGCCTCCATAACTTGCTAGTTACCAGAACAGAAACCTTTTTGCTGCAGCACTGAACACTGAAAATTGTGGCCAACTGTGCTGCTTGTAAGACTGCAGAGCAGCTGCAATATATCAGTGCCCTTGAAACACACCACAACCCACAAGCCCGTTTAGGCCTCTACAGCCCAGTACCCTTTACCTGTGGTGCTATTATCTATTGCAGTTTCTAATTGTGTGATTAGAACCTTATTTGCATTCTTGTGTTTTGGTCCTACTTCAAACAACGGCCTAGCCCTATTAACTGCAGGAGGGGCATATATATCATTGTATGTAACCCATGCTATATCTACAACAGAGATCAGTGGTGGATCTCTGGCACTCAAGCACCATCTGCTGGCCGTTTGTGATATTATACTTGAGAACTGGACTCGCTTGCCACCTGGAACTGAGAATAGATGCACAATTTCAGCATACCTCTTGCTTCACCAGTGAGAACTACCACGGCTTCAGGACACATGTTCATACTTGGTGCTGCATTTGCCAACATGTACAGTTCGGCCTAAAATAGGCCTTCAGGGTAATATCCCGCAATGAATGGTAGAACAATGACATTATAAATCGCAGCTAACAGCAAGGATTAAACCAGTCTCCTCAAATCACAGCTCTTGAGAACACGTATGAGGATTAAGAGAAAAGGTCACGAAGACACAATCTGAGGATAATAGGCATACAGAGATCGGTGCTTAATCTCCAACAGTATGTGAAGGAAACGATCAGCAAACTGATCCCTGGAGTATCTGAGTCCATGCTTGAAATTGAGAGGGCCCATAGGGCACTGGGAGCTACAAGGAACCCAGAGATCCCCAAGGATGTTAGTATAAGGTTCCTTAGACAACAAGCCAGGGACTTGGCATTGGGTGCCGCCAGAAAATCACAAGGAATCAAGGGCTCTGATGATGCACTGCTCCTTGTCTTCGCTAAACTCTCTCCCATTACTACCACAGACGCAGGGAAATGAAGCCCGCCATGGAGGTTCTGATTAAACACAAGATCTTGTACAGGTGGGGCTTCAAAAGTATGGCGGACAGAATCTCGAACATCCTTCCGGATTTGATCCATAAGGATCAAACTGGCATTATTCCTTTTAGGAAAACGGCGGATAACATCAGAGGTCTTTAAATGTCCTACATTTAGCAAAGAAAGACAAAGTTCTGCTATGTGTTCTGGCGTTGGATATGGAGAAGGCCTTTGATACTCTCGAGTGGCCTTACCTATATGCAGCATTGGCTAAATTCGGTTTTACAGGGAGATTCCCCAACTTAATCAAATCCTTTTATAATTTACCGCAGGCCACCTTAAAACTCCCCGGGACAAACAATATTAATATTGATATTCAAACAGGTACCCGACAGGGATGTCCATGCTGCTACTTGCTCTGGCCATTAAGCCTTTGGCCCACACTATTTGATGCAATACAGAAATGTCGGGTCTTAAGGTGGGCCTGCACCACCTAAAATGTAAATTTTTTGTGGACGACCTCCTCTGCACTTTAACTGATACTACAACCTCTATACCCACCTTACTACCCGCCCTTACTGACTTTGGGTCACTGTCGGGCCTACAAATTAATGTGGAAAAGACGGAGGCTCTTGGGGTGGGTATACCACAAATAGACCTGGAAGCTTTGAAGAACACATATGGATTTTTATGGCCTTGGGTTAGAATCACGGCGAGATAATCAGATCTCTATAATGCCAATTTCCCCCCCTTATTTAAAAAGATTACAGATATGCAAAACTGGTCCAAATTCCACATCTCTTGGACAGGACGTATAGCCACGGTAAAAATGAACAATTGCCGAAAATACTTTATTTGTTTAGAACCCTCTCTATTTCAATTGATTTAAAAGAACTAGATAGGTTACCAAAAAAAATATTTACATTTATTTGGCGTGATAGACCTCCTCGGATTGCTAGGAAGATAATGTTTAAGCATAGGACCCAGGAGGGGGCTCTTTTGCCTAAATCTTCGGCTATACTTGCAAGCTGCTCTGCTAGCATTTATTCCGGTTGCACATTTGATCAAGCATCAACCTTTCTGGATTTTTGTGGAAAATTGGCAATTGAAACCACATACTTGGGATACTCCGATATGGGAACCACACTCTCCATACACAAAGCAAAGCTATACCAATCCCATGATTAACTTCACTCTGGCTACTTGGGTCTGGGCTAAATCTATAAAACACCTAGCCCCACCATTCTCACCTTTAACATCTTTAAAGTCTTTCCCTACTTTTAAAACCGCTATGGGACCTGACTCCAAACAATGGTGGCTTACCAGCTTACTGAGAAGAATAGGTTCCTGGTTGTCTAATGATAAAATGATATCCCACAAGCAACTAATAGCCCAACATCACATACCAGATACTGAAACTTGGAACTTTAGGAAATAGGCTTTTACCCTTTTTTCCAGGATACTGGGCCGCCAAAGCATTTTAATGATTCACAAAACAGCCAAAAGCCAATCCATAAGTCTAAATGGGAACGAGATTTAGGCAACTAGATCCTACAATGTGGAAGGAGATTTGTTCTAATCTAACAAGGGGATCCTTTACATATAGCTTATTGGAAATCTCGGTAAAGGTATTACACAGAACTTACAATACTCCGTCATTAATGAATAAATTTAACCCACATCTTAGTGAGAACTGTTTTAGAGGATGCCAATCTAGTAGGGACTTTCTTTGTATTTGGTGGATGTGCAAGGGCTGTGGGAGGAACGGATTAGCTTGTTTTCACAAATAATTAATATTCCTTTAGTGTCCACAATTGACATGTGCCTCTTAGGAGTACATGTAGACAACCTTTCCGGACACCAAAAAAAACTCTGCTGACAATCCCCTATGCGGACTCCCACTGAGGTCATTTTTAAAATAAACTATATCATGATCAATGAAAAGCTGACACATATCTTGCTAAACATGTATCCCCAGTTCCTCACAATATGGATCCCTTGGCTCGCTTCCGCCCATAGTATTTCGATATAGCTATTGACTAGTAAAATAGATAATTCTATTGATACAGGGTTATTGAGACTGGGGGGACCCGGAAAACCACACGTTCTTACCATTTTTAGGCCGTTTCAATAGGAGAGTTTGCCAGATTACCTGTTCCCTTCCCCTCACCTCTATTTATTTTGTTTTTTTGTTGTTTACTGACTTTTAGATTATTTAGCGGACAATGTTTAACACAAAAAAAATTAAAATTAAAAGACAGGAATTGTTTTCATGAGGTCACAGATCTTCATTGTTGTATGACTCAACATTATTAGATAATTTACTGGCGTATGATGGAAGCTAGCAATCACTGTTATGGATCAGATGATGCTGTTACATTTTTCTTGTGTATTTGTTGACCTGCTATCTCATTTTGTATTGCTACAACTTTGTCTTTAATAAAAAGATTGAAACAAAAAATAAAATTAACAGCCTTAATACATGACATAACCATCACAAACTTATTTGAAAAGTGTTTGGCATATGTCTATACAATTGAATTCCAGAAAAGAGGACTTCCACATGCACATCACATATTATAATTGTCAAACTGCGATTCGTCGTCACGCCTGTCGACGAATCGCAGTTTGACAATGATCCGATCGCCTTTGCGATAGGTTCGTGCATGCGCATCGTGAACTGCGCATTGCGCAGCAACGCATGCACAATCGCAGTTTTACTGATCCGATCGCCTTTGCGATCGGATCACGCACAAGCGCAATGCGCATTGTGAACTGCGCATTGCGCATTGCGCATGCAGAGAGCGCTGCGTGAGCTGCGGGTGTGAAGAGACAGAGGGAGAGGGGAAGATGCACAGAGAGAGTGGGGAAGGGGCACAGAGGGAGAGGGGGAAGAGGCACAGAGGGAGAGGGTGGAAGAGGGAGAGGGGGGAAGAGACACAGGGGGAGGGGGGGAAGAGACACGGGGGGAGGGGGGAAGAGACACAGGGAGGGAGGGGGAAGAGACACAGGGGGGAGAGACAGAGGGTGAGGGGGAAGAGACAAAGAGGGAGAGGGGCGGAAGAGACACAGAGAGAGGGGGAAGAGGTACAGAAGGAGGGGGAGAGACACAGGGGGGAGAGACACAGACGGAGGGAGGGGGAAGAGACATGGGGGAGATGGAGGAAGAGACACAGGAGGGGAGTGGGGGAAAGAGACACAGGGGAGGTGGAAAGAGACATGGGAGGGAGGAAGGGGGAACAGACACAGGGGGAAGGGGGAAAGAGACACAGGCCAGGGGGTAAGAGGCACAGAGGGTGAGGGGGAAGAGACACAGAGGGAAAGGGAAGAAGAGAGAGAAAGGGAGGAAGAGCACAGAAAGAGGGGCCGGGAAGAGACACAGGGGAGGGAGAGGAGGGGGGGGGAGACACAGGTGAGTGAGAGGAGGGGGAAGAGACACAGAGGAGTGAGAGGAGGGGCAAGAGACAGGGGAGAGAGTGCAGCTGGGAAGATACACATGGGAGGGAAATGGAGACACGAGGAAGGGGGAAGAGACACAGGGGGAGGGAGAAAGAGACACAGGCCAGGGGGGAACAGACACAGGGGAGGGGGGGGGGACCCAGGGGGCGAAGAGATGCATGGGAGGGAGAAGGGGGAAAGAGACAAAGGAGGGAAAGGGACACAGGGGAGGGGTTTAGTGACATGGGAGGGAGAGGGAGGTAAAAACACAGGGGGGCAGGAGATAAAGACGGGAGGGAGAGGAGGCGGAAGGAGACACAAGGGAGGGAGAGGAGGGGGGAAATAACACATGAGGGAGGAAGTAGACAGGGGGAGAGACTCGCAATGAGCTCCAAAGGGGCTCATTGCAAGGCCTGTGATGAGCGCCAAAGGCGCTCATCGAAAGGCCAGTAAAGTAGAGGGGGAGAGGCTCCCATTGTGTGGCAAACAGCATTGCCAGGCTTTACTTTTTATTGCCGTCATTTTTGACGAGCAAGTCGCTAGTATTCTTATAATACTGGACGAAAATCATAAATTGAATACTGCAGAGAAAGTGGATTCAGTAATTACTGCTGAACTACCACAGCCACAAAAACATGCCACACTATATGAGATTGTAACACATCGTATGATTCATGGTCCATGTGAAGAGCTAAACCCACAATCACTGTGTATGGAAAATAAAAAATGCACAAAAGAATTCCCAAAAGAGTTTAGAGATCAAACTTTTGCAAATTGTGATGGAGATCCATTGTATAGAAGACAAAAAGGTCCAAAGGCAATAGTACGTGGAAAAAGTGTAGATAGCACATATTTGGTGCCATAAAATCTCTTAATGAAGTATAATGCACACATAAATGTGAAAGCTTGCACTTCAATTAAATATGTCTACAAATATATTTATAAAGGATATGATGCAACAACTGTGGTGGTGAAAAGTGGACCAAATGAACAATACAATGAGTTATGCCAGTTAATCATGCACTCTCATGTAGATGCTCGCTCTGTCAGTGCACCAGAAGCAATGTGGCGGCTTCTGAAATTTGAAATGCATGATCGCTCACATGTAGTATATTGATTAGCTGTACATTTGCCACAAAGACAATGAGTTTACTTTCATACTAAAAATGAAGAAAATGCTCTTCCACAAAATGAACATCGACAAACCACACGAAAAAAAGATTTCAATGATTGGCTAATTAAAATTGGTGAAGGTAAAACCAACAAAATAACACATTTACTGGATAATATTGTTGAAATCCTAGCACAAATGATTTGCAAAGATTCACTCATATCAGCTGTATTCCCAAATTGAATAACTACTGAACATTATTCTGAGCTTGCACAGAAAGTAATATTAACATCCAAAAATAAAGATGCTTTGGATCTCAATAACGACATATTAAAGTTAATAGATGGCACTCAAAAAAATGATTACAGTGCAGATTCAGTTCTGGCTGATGACAAACAGAGTGAATATAATTTTACAACTGAATTTATACATTCATTAACGCAATCTGGAATGCCACCCCATGTTTTGCAACTTAAAAAAAGAGCCATTGTCATGCTATTGAGAAATTTGAACCCCAAAAAGTACTTTGTAATGGGACCAGATTAATTGTTCGGGATTTAAGAGACCATTTCATACATGCAGAAATTCTGAATGGTACCCATAAAGGTGAACCAGTTTTCATACCAAGAATTGATTTAGCTCCAAGTGAAACTAGCTTGCCTTTTGTACTTCAAAGGAGACAATTTCCCATTATCATGGCATTTGCTATGACCATCAATAAATCACAAGGACAAACTTTCAACTCTGTTGGCCTCTTTTTACAAGAACCAGTATTTACCCATGGACAACTCTATGTGGTACTTTGCAAAATAGAAGATTAATTATTAGATGATGGTAGAGTATTTACAAAAAAATATCATCTACTATGAGGTGTTGTAGATTCCAAGACAAAAAAAAAGGAAGCAAAACAAAGTATGTGAAAAAATAAATAAAAAATAGTGGTAACATCACAAAGACACAAGTGGACGTCTGGTGGGCTCTTTTAAGAGAAACCACTATTTCACATAGACAACTCTATGTGACATTTTCAAGAGCTAAAAGCCTAATAAAAAAAAATGTGTTTACACAAAACAATACAAAAACAGATACAGAACAGTGATTAGATGTTGAGGCCTAATTTAAATGACTCTTGGGGTGTTTTCTGAGAACCAGTATTTAAAGAAAAAAATAAATAGAGTGGTTACATCCCAAAGACAACATTATTCGTCTGATGGGATCTTTTTAGAGGAGCCACTAATAACTTTGATATCAAAATAAAAAATAAATAAAAAACCCTTAAAAAACTTGACAAAGCACGCCACACAAAAACGAAAACATTGTTAAGAAGCATATTAAAGGAGAGAACATTTTTTTTAAATTTTAAAAATTCTTGGTTTAATTGACTATAGTTTGTATTTTCATTGTATGTACGTATGAGTTTCAATCTATGTACTTTGAGTTACTGGAATGCAAATATTAATTGGATTGTAATTACTTATTGGTTTCATTGTATGTATTTAGTGGCTTGAAACACGTAATGTACAATTTAATACTTAACGGTTTAATTAAATATAGTTAGTACATTCATTGAATGGAGGTTTGATTTTATGTATTTTGTGCTTTGTAACGTTTCATGTATAATTGAAACAATATAATAATAATAATTGAGTATTGATCCAGGGCGTAATCCAATCACCAGTATCTGGAGTATGGCTACATTTCAATTGGCTATTTTCTGTTTGCCTTCTTAAGGATTCAATATAAACATTTACAGTTGTTGTAAAAAATGTTATGCTTTACAATATACATATTGTTTTAAACCAAAGTTACACACTCTTATAATATTGATATATAGCTTAAAATAAAACATTTTTACAAAGTTATGCAACCAAGGTTTATGAGTGGCTTACAAATATAACTATAAAAGTTCCATGTTATAAAATAAAACACATTAACTTCTAAATCTATTAATTGGTGGAGTTTTCAATACATTTAGAATATGACAGCAAATGTTTAAAGATCAAAAAAATAAAAAACAATTAGGGTAACAAGGGGAGATACAAGTTGCATGTTATAAAAATATACACATTACTACTAAATCAAATAATTGTTAGAGTTTTATATACATTGGGAATATGTCATGAAAAGTATTTAAAAAATACATCATGTAACAGGGGGAGAGACTCGCATTGAGTGGCAAACAGCATTTCCTGAATAAAAATTCCATTCTCGTAATTTTTGACAGGCAAGTTCCTAGTTATACATAAAAGCAACATTTTAGAATCCCCAAAAATCAATCATGACATGCAGATTAGACCACACTGATGGCTGAAAGTGAGGTGGAACTAAAGGTCCTAATTGATGAGGTTGAAAGAAGATTACAAAAGCTGGCCTGCTGCTCAATATTAAAAAGACAAAGATCTCATGTGTTAACAAATATTTTGAAAAGAAGTGGAGGAACTTCCATATTTTATTTTTCTGGGCTCCAAGATCTTTGCAGAGGATGACTGCAGCCATGAAATAAAATAAAAAAAGTATCCTTCAGGGTAGGAAAGCTATGGCAAGTCTATCCAAGCTAATAAAATGACAGATTTGTTAGGTGTGCCACAGTCCATAAGGGCATGGAGAGCCAAACACTACTGAATGACTAGACAAAAAACAAAAAATATATATATATATGACCATGTGCAGTATTTTCAATCCTCAATATGAAAATAAATGTTAAACTTGATTTTTAGATTGTGGTATAACATTTTTTTTTATTCTTCTTCTTTATTTAAAGACCATTGAAATGCCCTACGAAAAGGTGCTATTTATTTTGATTATGCATTGATCATTAATATAATTTATGTCCAGTGATTCACAAAGCAATATTCAATATTAATTATACACTGCAAGATTAGAGTATCAGCCCTTAATTCTTTGACTGCACCCTCATTAGATCAAAGGGGGCGGGTTGGTTGAGAGACAGGGCTAAAGAGCTTGAAGAACAATCTGACTACATAAGGACAAGCATCAGTAGATTATTGATAGTTGGCCTCTTAGGTATAGCTTTTTTACCCAGGAAAGCCACTTTAACAAAGCAGGTCTCCAGCGAACAATCTGCATTCCTCTGATACAATCTTGTGCCTGAAAATTTAGCACTGCCAGCAACAGTCACCTCCCTCTCTGACATTATAATTGGGGGAGACCAGCAGCTACTGAATCTGACCTTTGAAAGTAAGTTTAATATTCAACATAGTTTTTTTTTTGTTACATAGTTATTAATTTGGTTAGCCCCTCCATTCCCCTTATTTGTCTTGTCCTTCTCTGTACATTTTCAGCTTTACAATGTCCTTTTTATGAAGTGGTGCCCAAAATTGTACTCCATATTCCAAAGGAAGTAGTACTAGGGATTTGCATACTGGCAGAATTATATTTGCTCCTTTTGCTTCCTAATACATGCTAATATTTTCTTTGCCTTTGCAGCTGCTGCTTGGCATTGATCACTGTTGTGTAGGTGGTTGTCCACAAGCACTCTCAAATACCATTCAATATCTGGTACCCCTAGATTTGCTCCATTAAGAGTACAAATTGCATCAAGAGGTTTCCTTCCCAAATGCATAACTTGACATTTATTTGTATTAAATCTCATCTGCCATATAGATGCCAATTTTCCTAATTTATGCAAATCCCTTTGGAGGGAAAGTACATAATATTCTAATTGTATTAACTTGCACAAGTTAGTGTCATCAGCAAAAATGATGACAATACTTTCCAGTCCTACTTCTAAGTGATTAATAAACAACGCTTTGCTTTCTGTCTTTTAGCCAGCTCTCAATCCATGAGCAGATATTTACTGCAATTCCTGTATCTTCAAGTTTGCACAATAGTCTTCCATGTGGCACTGTATCAAAAGACTTTGCAAAAATTCAAAAAGATTATATCCACTAAGCTGCTTTGATCCAAGTTCCTACTAACCTCCTCATAGAAACTAATTAGGTTTGTTTGACATGACCTATCCCTCATAAATCTGTGTTAACGCCTACTTATAATCTTCAAATAGACATGTTCTTGTATACTATCACTTATTAACCCTGCTAAAAGCGGTCCAACTACAGAAGTGAGGCTTACATGTCTATAATTCCCTGCATTTGTTCTTGCTCCCTTCTTACACGTAGGTATCCCCTCTGCTTTTCTCCAGTCATCTGGTAGCGACCCTGTGTCGAGTGAGTCTTGAAAAATTACATATGACGGCTTGGCTAGAACAGGACCCAGTTCCCTCAGTACACTTGGGTGTGTTTTAATTGATTGAATATAAAACATATTAAAATATAGCTCCTATTAGAGTATGACAGTGGTCCCTTTGTTGCACAAAGTTAAAATTCTGTACTTCATGTAGCAATAAAGCATAATTATTTCACAAAATAAAACCCAACTGCACAAAATAGCCTTTAGCACTCATTGGATAAAGACTGTTGACAAATTATTAAGATCACTCATTTCAATTTAGTAACTGTAGTTTTATATGCTGCTGGTGTACATTCCTTGTCTGGAGTTTATACAGAGCAAGGAAATCTAGATCAAAAGGGTAATGTATCTCATCTTGTAATGGCACAAACAGATGATATGCTAAACATGTAAATTGCAGAATAGAAGGGTGACTGATGTTAAATTGCTTTTGTATGTCTGGATATAAAACTCTTTGCAAGATAAACCATAATTATTACTGCTTATTTCAAAGAACTGACAAAAATCTGTTACATGGAAATTTACTGGTGACAGAATCTGCGCACACAGTAATTAGAAAATATAGTAATCAAAGAGTATATGTAGACTTGAAAACATGAAGTAAGATCCTAGAAGAAAGTCATAATGAAGACATAGAAAAACAAATCTGTTTTTGTTTCAAAATAATGAACAAACACCATATTGAATTTTTGCAGCAAAAAGTAAATAAACAAACATATCACAGCTATAGTGAATGTCATTTTTATGAGATGCACTGATGTTTAAGTTATTTGTAGAAAGATTTGTACATAATACAAATGTTTCATGACCTTTGCATATTGTTTCAGGAAAAAAATACAGTTAGATCTGCTGTGTAGAGTAATAATGTGAGAACAGACGTATTAAGATTTAGATCTATATTGTCCTAGGGCACAGGCTCCTCTGGCACTTGTGATCTCTTTATGCTCCATTTACAGTAAGTTTAATTACTGCTTGTCCATACTTTTTTAGTTTGCAAACAAGACTCTCCATAATAAGCTAGAACAGCAAACAGACAGAGAAAAGAGGTTAGGGTTTCCAAGGTGCACATCACTTTACCAGCCAGTTACCGGCTGCGTTGACTGAAATAACTGAATGCTTTATTTTCTTTAGAAATCTTGGTCAATTGTGCTATTATATGTTAGAACAAGACAGTTACAACAAGAAAGGGACCTTAGATGTACAGAAAAGGCAAAAATGGGTCCATGGAGGGGCTCCTCCACTTCACTACCTAAGGGCTCCAAAAAGGTAGATACGGCCCTGGCCATAAACAGCTGTTTATTTTTGATGACTTCTTCTCTGCTACAAGTCATTGTCCACTCTTTGCTACTGCATCTCATTTTAAAGGTCTTTCCCAGGCTAGATTTGCATATGAGGTGTCTAGCAAAGAAATATAAAGCAGCCATATATCTGATAATTTTTTTTATGTTTATATTAGTTAGACCAGAAAACTACATATATGCCATGAAATTTATAAATATAGATGTGTGTGTGTGTGTATATAATTGCATACCCATGTTCATGTTGCTATCCATAATTCCAAGCGTGCAATAGAAATGTTGTATTTCTTGATAGTCTGTGCTAAAAAAAACACAGGGTTTCTGATTTGTACATATAGAAGTTTATTATTTGTCCGCTGTGTTTATCAGAAATAATTATTTTATTTGAAGGCTTCATCAACCAGTGTAAATAGATACCATATCAAAGTAACCTGTTATTACAGTGTTACTAAAGGAAACATATATTTCTGCAAGCTATAGGTTTGTTGTTAACCATATGATTGACCACATAGTCAGGCCTATCCTTAAAACCTAAGAAAAAAGGGGAATATACAGCACTACCACAATATTAACCAAATTAGGAAAAATAATAAATCCTAGGTGGATACTTCATGTATAAACATATGAACAAATAAACTAAAGAAAATATATAAATATTTTAGTAAACGTTTATGTTTATGTATATTTTGTGTGTCTGTAACAATACTAAAACATAACTTTTATTAATATAAAATAAAAGTATGAGATTAAAAATAAAAACTGATTCCTACAAGTAATATAACACCCCATAGAAATGACGGTATATCATGGAGTGGGGTTAGTACACCACCAATATAAGAACAAGGTTACAAAATGGTGATTATATTAGTTATATTAGACAATATTAGTGAAACTTGTGTAACCACAAAAGGAGTAACAGCAACAAAAGGGTAATAATATGAAAATGTCTTAGATCCATTATAAGAAGCTTTGATCACCTCACATAGGAGTATCCCTAAATTTAAGATGTTCCCACATGAGTATTTAAAATGTATCTCCTGCAGACATGTGTGTAAAGGTAAGCAAATAGTATTTGTATTTTAGATGCTATCACCATTATCCAGTATTAACAGTATCCCTTAATAATATATATATCACATATTATAATTGTCGAACTACAAGACATTGCCACGCTTTGCGTGGTGCATACAACTTGGCGATGAGCACCTGCCGGCGAGCCTCGCATAGCGAGGTGAGCCATTAACTTGGAGCACATAGGCGATGAGCGCCATGGGCACTCATTACCTGCGAGCCGTTAAACCACTAAAACCTGCAGCACTTAGGCTTGCCTGCGAGCCTTACAAAGTGAGGCGAGTCGTTAAATCACTAAAATGTGCAGCACAGGCGATGAGCGCAGAAGGCACTCATTGCCTACAAGCCTCGCAAAGCAAGGAGAGCAGTGAAGGTAATGAAACATGCGGGACTTCGCCTCCAAACACTTACAAAATGCGGGATCGCCTTAGGCTGCAAGAAGTTGACGAACGCAGGACTTGGAGAAAAAATATTACGAGACGCGACACTTAGAAAAAAAAAATACAAAGTTAACGGCCGAACCGTGCAAACCAAAAAACTAGAAAGGCACTAAATATAAAAACAAATACAACAAAAACATCACATAAAGCACGGGAGAACAGCCAGGACGTCTTGAAGTGAGGTGGAATGCAAATTTATGTAGAATTTAGGCAGTGTCAGTTTTCGTCTAAGCGAGAGAAAAAAATGGCGGCCGAAAAAAATGAAACGAGGCTACACGCCCCCGAATTGCACAAAACACAGCCAGCGACTTACAAGGTAGAAAAATGCTAATAGGAAGGATGCAAAATGGTCGAAAAACATGTAAAACATAGACTAACGCCGCCATTTTAGAACAGGAACTTACACATTTAGGGCCTCATTCTATTATCGGCCGTAAATCGTCCGCAATATCTTGCAACCGGCCGTAAGCTCAGAAATCTTTAAAAGCAAAAATAAATTCAAGACGGCACTGTAAAGCTCTGTAAATGCTAGGGATCATAATGGGGGACATGAGGATTAATAGCAAACCCCCTCTCAAGCTTGCACATCAGCCCAAATCCGAGATTTCATTAACTGTTTATTTTCCGGCCGCAGCGTGGGAGGGTTTGAGGTGCTCCAAGCCCTCTGGACTTTTTCCACAGATATTTGACATAAATTAAAATAAAATGTATTTACGGATTTTAGTGTAGGGGAATGTTGTGCTATGAATGCTAACACCTACAATCACTTTATAGTCTCCTCAGAGTGCAGGATGGCTTTATTATGGCTTTATAATGTGCTTAAATGTGTGCCTGCAGGACCTTTTTGCTGCAAGTAAGCTGTGGCTCGGTTTTAGCCTTGCAGAGAGGGTTCCCGGAGCAATTGAATAGCAACCAGGATTTTCTTGCGGCCGAAACTCTTGCGGCCGTTTAAGATCAAAGGCTTTCCTCCGGCGTGTGCGGCCGCAAGGGATAACAAGGCGCCGGCCGCAAGCCTGCCGGAGTCCCCGGCCGGAAGGGAATAGAATAGGCAAATAGCTTGCAGCCCCGCATCTCCTACGGCTGATAATAGAATGAGGCCCTTACTTTCTGAAATGGCAGATTTCCCGCCTAAACCAACGGTCTTGTCTGGGGCACGCAGCCTATATATAGGGCACTCTTGCCACAGAGCTCACACTTTCTCCTCAGGTGATGAGTGGACATTTTCTGCTGCTGGAAAATCCAAAGAGATTGTTAGCTCTCCAGGATAGTGATTGCTGAATATTAAATACAAATAGGTAAAGCATATTAATTTATATTAATAATCATTAATAAATAATTAATAAATTAATTATTCTTAAAAAAAGGTATATAATATTAGTTTAAAAAATTGAGCAACAAACTTATAATTTACACTTGCTTCAGTTTATCAATACTTTCATGCTTAGCTCTTTGTAATATATTAATTCATTGAATAATTAATTAGTAATGTACATTAATTTATTAATAATTAATTAGTTATCATTATAAAAAAGGTATAACATTTTAAACTGCCTAAAGTTTATTAATACATTAATGCTTAACTCTTTCGAATATATTTAGACTAATTATTAATGTATATTATTTTATTAATTAATTACTAATCATCATGAACAACAAATATTCTATCACAATGCCTTTAGTTTATTCATATATTAATGCTTAGCTCTTTAGAATACATTTAGTCATTGATTATTAATGTACACTAATTTATCAATTATTAATTAGTAATATTACTTAAAAAAAAAAAAAAGGACCACAATCAATATGTATATTTTACTATATGCACTGACATATCCCTGTTGCTGCTGATTGCCTCATAGGGATGAATCCAAATATTACAAATGCTTTCCATCTTATTTGGCAGTTTCATCATCTCTGCAGCTGACTGAACACAGAGAGTGACGTTTGCAGCCTTTGAACAGAATAAAGATCACCTTTACAGGTATATCATTTAATTATGTTCTTATGGAACAAAAAAGGATTAAGTCATTTTATTTTGCATTGATGACAGTTATTGATTAATTAACATATACTAATATATTAATTAATTAATAATTAGTAATCATTACAAAAAAAAACCATTTATAATATATTGCAATAAAAATAATAACAGTTTTTAACCTGCACTTATATATCTGCCTTACTGCTCATTCATGTACATTGCTTTTGGAACTAATAATTAATAATTATAAAAAAGTAAAAAAAAAACATTTATAATAGATCAAAAAAATATGTACATTTTACAAAGCACTTGCATATCTCGAGTGCTTATAATTGCCTTAAAGGGATAAGACCTTCAAAGCACTTACATTTTTAAAGCTGTTTCTTAGATTATGACATGTGCTACATTTAATATTCTATACTGCTTTTATTTATGAATATATTGATGTTTATGCTTTTTTTGTTTCGCATCTATGCCAATTAAACATCATAGTCCCAAATTAATTGAATACAGACATTAAAAATGATTTTCATTTCATTTTACAGATTACTCATCTCTGCACCTGACTAAAGACAGAGAGTGAATTCTGCAGGATTTTATCTGCAATAACATAAATTTCACAGGTATATGATTTCACAAGGCCCTTTTTCTTTTGCATTAATGACAGTTAATGATTAATTAATTAACCTATATTTATTTAGGGCCTTATTCAATTGCAATTTGCAAAATTGAATAGGGATCTATATAAGGACATAGCATATTATTTTTACATAACTTTTTAGTTAATGAACATCGATCCAAAACCAAGGGAAAGGAAGCAAAGGTGGAGAGATGCACAGTCCCCGAGACTTCCCAACGCTTAAGAGAAGAAGACTTTTAAGTAAAAGAAAAATGAGTAAGAAAGCACAAAGTGAGTGTCCTGGAGCTCAAAGAAAAGAAAAAGTAAACAAAAACATGTCTGTGAAACATTGCCTAATGATCCAATATAGCCTATTGACACCAATGTTCATACACATGACATCAATGTAGATATAGAAACTTGTAGTGATATCTATGTTGAGGAAGCTCAGGATACTGCTTTCATTACAGCACTAACAGTAGACACTCATTATTGTGGATTACTCAATGCTGTTTGTCAGTTTTGTGGGGCCTATCATTTTCTCAAGGAAAGGTCAACTGATGGAGACTTCCTTAGTTGCTGTCAGAAAGGAAAGGTAAGACTTCCACAAAGACACACATTTCCAGATTACTTACAAAATATCATGAGCAATCCAACATTTCCAAATGATACCAATTAAAAAAAAAACATAAAGTCTTATAACAGTGCAATTTCATTTGCTTCTATGGGTGCAACATTAGCAGAAAATGTCCCAGGTCATGGTCCTTACTGTTTTAGAGTTCAAGGACAAATTTACCACTGCACTTCACATTTACACCCACAAGAAGGAGAGCAAAGGAAATTTGCAAAGTTATATGTCTTGGATACAATGGAAGATGTTGAACAACGGATGACGCTTCCAGAAAATAAACAGCGTTTGCGCATAGTCTTTGAACAGCTGAATAAATATATGGCCAACAACCTATACAGTCAAGCATACAAACAATTAGCACAGGTTGAAAAAGAACAACAGCAACATGCTCACATTGCCCACAAACACATCAATTGCCAATGCAAGAGTAAATATGGTTTTAAAAAGAGATCGCAACACTGATCGAAAACGGTATAATTTACCAACTGTAAATGAGGTTGCCATGGTCTTTAAAAATGAGGATGGTGAACCCCCTTTTCAGCGGGATATTAGAATATGGAAAAGCAATCATTTTGCCATCCACTTTCCAATGATCTCCTTTTGCAATATGCGAGAAAGATATAATAATGCCATGGCTATTGTCACTAAATTTGGAAAACCAGATTTATTCATTACATTCACATGTAATCCACAATGGCCAGAAATCAAGGAAAATTTGAATCTTGGACAAAACACTTCTGACCGACCAGATTTAGTGGCAAGAGTATTCAAAATAAAACTCAATTCATTAATACATGATCTAACTAAAGCACAGTTATTTAGAAAATGTGTGGCTTTTGTTTATACCATTGAATTTCAAGAGAGACTTGCCACATGCACACATACTTTTAATCCTGCAGGAAAAAAATAAATCAAATACTGCAGAATGAGAGTGGATTCAGTAATTACTGCTGAATTGCCACATCCAGAAAAATATTCAAAACTTTGTGAGATTGTAACACACAGAATGATTCATCGGCCATGTAGAGATATCCAAAATCCAAATTCACCATGTATGGAAAATAAAAAATGTACAAAAGAGTTTTCAAAACTATTTCAAATGCAAACTTATGCTAATTGTGATTGATACCCTTTGTATAAAAGAAGAGAAGGACAAACAGCTATAATCCATGGCCAAAAGGTTGATAATAGATATGTAGTTCCATACAATCCTCATTTGTTGATGAAGTACAATGCACACATAAATGTGGAAGCTTGCACTTCTTTTAAATCCATCAAATATGTATATAAATATATATATATATATATATATATATATATATATATATATATATATATATACAAAGGATATGATGCAGCAACTGTTGTTGTGCAAGGTGCACAAAATGAAAAGGAAAATCCTATTTTACATGACAAACTTTCTAATTATTTAGATGCTCGCTATGTCAGTGCTCCTGAAGCAATGTGGCATCTTCTGAAATTTGAGATGTATAATTGGTCACATGCTGTGTATCAATTAGCTGTACATTTGCCACAAAGTCAGTTTGTTTGCTTTACTGCAGGCAGTGAAAGAACTGCCTTAGCCCAAAGTGAACATCGAGAAACAACACTTACTGCTTGGTTTCAATTAAACTGCCAGGACACTCAGGCCAGACAATTTTTATACATTAAAATTCCATATCACTATGTATTAGTAAATGGTCAATGGCGACAACGAAAAAGAGATACTCATAAAATTATACAACAAATTTATACCGTCAGTCCAAGAGACATTGAACGTTTCAGTTTAAGATTACTTCTTTTACATGTTCTTTCCTATTAGCTGCAAAACATCAAAACTTCATTGCAGATGATACAGAATGGGAGAGGTGTCTGAAAGAAGCAGCACTATGTCAAATGCCAAATCATAACATTTAAACATTTAAATTAAATACTTCTTTAAACGTTACAATGAGCCTATTGCACTCTAAGCATTAATGGAAATTCAAGAAATATTTCTTGCTCATGGATTAAATTGTGCATGTTTTAATTTGCCTGATCCAGGACTTATAGATGACATCAACTTTGATGACTATGACACTGAGCTTTAAAAACAAAAAACAGAAGACAAACTTGCAACTTTAAATACATTATAATTGCAAGCATTTAATGCCATCACAAATGCTACAGATGATGAAATGGTCAAAGACCATTATTTCTATCTAGATGGCCCTAGTGGATCAGGAAAAAAGTATCCGTACAATTGTTTAATGAGTTACATTTGAGCACAGGGTAAAATAGCAATGCCATTTGCAACAATTGGAATTGCTGCACTTTTGTTAGAAGGTGGCAGAACTGTGCATAGTGGATTTAAACTGCCAATTCACATTTTAGAAACATCAGTGTCAGATATTCAACTGATTTCTTTACAAGCAAAAAAAAAGTAAATTAATTATTTTAGATGAGGCAACAATGATGTCATGTTATGCATTGCAATGTATTGCTAGATTATTGAAAGAAGTGATGGATAATAATTTGCCATTTGGTGGAAAGGTGATGTTGTTAGGAGGAGATTTTAGGCAAACATTACCTGTTGTGCCACATGGAAATAGGACTGACATCATTGAAACATGTATCAAGACAAGTAAACTGTGGAAAATATTTACACACCTGAAATTAGAATTAAATATGAGATCTGAAGGACAAAATTAATTCAATGATTGGCTCATTCAAATTGGAGAAGGAAAACATCCACAAAGAAATGATTTACCCAATGAATCCATTGAAATTCTATCACAAATGGTTTGCAAGGAATCACTCATATCGGCAATCTTTCTAAACACTCTCAATAATGACGATTACTCAAACATTGCAAACAAATTGATATTAACATCCAAAAATATTGATGCCTTGAATCTAAATAACAACATTTTTAAATTCATCAACGCACCCCAAAAGAATTATTACAGTGCAGATACAGTTCTGGCTGATGCTAAAGACAGTGAATCTAACATTTCATACATGCAGAAATTGTGACTGGTACCCATAAAGGTGAATGCGTTTTTATACCAAGACTTGATTTGGCTCCAAGTGAGAGTGGTTTGCCTTTTGTCCTTCAAAGGAGACAATTTTCAGTTATCATGGCATTTGCCATGACCATAAATAAATCCCAAGGACAAACTTTTAAGTCTGTGGGTATTTTTTTTTACACATGGACAACTCTATGTTGCTTTTTCAAGGTGCACAAATCCAGATGATATTAAAGTTTCAATTGAAGACAACCCAAGTCATGGACGTATTTTTACAGAAAACATTGTTTACTATGAAGTTTTGTAAACATAGAGAATAGTGGTGTCATTTCCAGGATGAAATTTAATGTCACTTGGCCTCTTTTTAGAGAACCACTATTTCACATACAAAACTATATGTACAATTCTACAAAACTATAACATAAAAAAATAAATAAAAAATAAATAAAACAACAATAAACAGTGGTTATATCCCATACACAAAATTCAAAGTCTGCTGGGCTATTTTTAAGGGAACCACTTGGACATGCAAAAACAAAAAGTATTGTAATGTGTTGGAAGTGTCCTTTTGTCAGGATTGGCCCACAAAACAGTTACACTGCTTTTTATTACTATTATAGTGTTTAATGTTTCATACATTAACTTTATGTTTGTAATGTTAAAATTGTTTTTGCAAAGGTCACAAAAGTTGTTTCATTGGATATAATTAAGGACTCATGTTAGTAGGAGCATGATCATTTGTTGTAAAAATGACATGTATTAATTAAATAGAGTATTGATCCAGGAAGTAATCTGATCGCCAGGAAGCAGTTCATTTTTTTCCTTCTTTGATACAATTGGCTAAGTTTTCAAGATTCAATACCTATGTGGTTTAACAGTACTTTAAATAAAAGTTGCATGTTACAAACCATTATGTAATGGTTTCATATACTCATTCATATAACATTGACCTAATGTTATGTTACTCATTCATACCTCAGATTTAAAAATGCTAGTATTGTTAATAAAAATGGTTTACTAATGTTTCAAATCTAAGTTGCGTGTTGCAAAGCATTTATGTAATGGTTTACAAATATTTATTCATACAAACTTCATCCATTGTTACATTATTCCTGCATTCATGACGATTAAAAATGTTAATATGGTTAAAAAATTATTGTTTACCAGTTGTTGAAAGACAAGTTGACCGTTAACGAAATAAAGGAACGTTATTATAATTGTTGTACTTCTTTCTACATAACAAAAAGGTTAAGAGTGTCACAGACTCACATTGTGTGGCAAACAGCATCCCCAGCTTCAAATTTTACAGCAATACAGGCGGCAAAACTGCTCACCTCGCAAAGCGAGGTGCGCAAGCGTGACGACAACTCGCTGTTTGACAACTATTATATGTGAAAAATAATAAAAAGAGGCCTAGATTAGCTGCACATAGGATGCTCTGCTAAGTATATTTGTAAGTGAGGGCTGTTCTAGCAGCAGAAGCTTTCACTCCTCACTTAAACAGAGGTACGTTCGGCTGGAGGGTGCAGTGCTGATGCTAGGGAATGTAACCCCAATACCGCACTGGCTTAGTCACTCGAGGCTGTCTGCCTCCAGGTAAAACTGAATTGCAGAGACATACAGTGGATGAAATCTAGGTGCCTGGCTCCTGGGCATTTGTTGAGCCCTGTAAATTTTAATTGTTTTTTTCTGGTTGCTTGAGTTCTGGTTAACCAAGGGAAAATGAATGTCCAGTAATAAGTAGCATCGGCTCACCTATGATTGCTCCAGTACCATACAGACTACTACCTACTATCCTGAAAAACGTCCTGTCTTCCTGTGTGTCTGCCCCATTTAGCTTCCAGATTTCTTGGAACAAGCAATATTTTCACTCCTACTAAAATATCTCTAATATAAGTGCCTTCTAGCTTTCACTTTACTCTTTTCACAAAAGTTCTAATAAAAAGTAGTCAACATCTTCAAATTATGAAATGCCAAAAACCATACTTCTAATTGATACCACTAGGATCTACCACCTTTCACACTGTAATCAACATCCTGTGGCACAGCCTTCACAGTCTGGCTTGGATGTTCTCTTACCCCATTAATCAGTATCTTTCGACAGCACCTCTTGCTCACTTATAGATCTGAGTTGCTTTGCCTTGGAGAAATGTCTTGGATAATTTTTCTTTATACCCTCTTCTATAAAATGAATTACAACCTTATTAATACTCTGACCAAGGCATGTAACTGGGATCAATGTGAGGACATTTCTTATTCCAATCTTTTTTTTATTAAAGACCATAAACAATAAACAGCATGTAAAAATAAATCAGATAGAGAGATATTCAAATTCCAAGCAGTATTAACTTTATATGAATACAATGTCAGCTTTAAAAACTTAAGTAAAAGCTATGTTTGGATAATCTGCTGTCTTCTCAGATTTTTAATCATTTTCTGTGATTAACATGAAGAGGAGTTCCCTCCTCAAGTCTAAACTTAAACTTCCCGATATATAATACCGGGGGCTCAGTAATAGCAAAAACACACAGTAATTATAAAAAAGAACCTAAATTAACATCTGATAAAAACAAAAACAGTAAAAAGAGAGAAAAAAATAACAAAACAAAAAAAAATAGGAAGAGAAACAAATCCTGGCTAGTTACTCCTGTTCCACTCAGGTCCAGGGTCCAGCCGGTTCTCACCGCCCCGCCGGGACAAGGATACAGACAAGAGAATAGTGTATTTTAACTAATCGAAATACTATGTTGGAATTCTAACCACGGGGTCCATATCATTAAAAACTGGGGATACTGATCTTCTAGAATACTGGTCAATCTCTCATTAATCATAATGAAGTTAACCTTGGAAATAATCTCTCCTAAATTAAGCCTGGGGAATTTCCAATTTCTAGCTATATGCTGTTTAACTGCTAGATTAATAAATTGCAATGATTTATTTTGAGTTGTAGTTAAGGAGTCTATATGCATACCTAAAAGGCTACCAAAAGGACTACCAAATAATTTGGATCCGAGACTCATTGTTTGTTCCCAAGTGTCCCGAGCAACTGGACATGACCACCAAATATGCAAAAACTTTCTTTTCTTTTGACAGCCCCTATAACATTTATTGCTATTCTGGGGGTTCATAATATGCATTCTAGAGGGGTGAGGTATGTTCTATGTAGAACTTTAAGGGACACCTCCAGAATATTGTATGTAATAGAGCCCCTAGACAAATTGGTAAAGGCCTCTTTCCACTCAGCCGGCTCGAGTCCCTTTCCCAGGTCCTGTTCCCATTTGTGCACAAGGGGGGGGGGGGGGGGGATGAGTGTTTTATCAGGCTTGTTAAAAAAGGAGAATAAGGCTCCCAGTATACCCCTAGTCAGAGGTAAGCTCTTACACAACACTGAAAACCAGGTTGATTTTTGGGGGCCTAAACTCCGTACTAATGATGTGAACCAATGCCTAAGACGTAGGTAGCTCCAATTTTCTCTAAGTGGGATACTGTACTTATTACATAGTTGAGCGTGAGGGTAAATTATATCATTGGAAAACCTGGTGTCCACCCTATCTAATTGGTTAAGAGCCCACCACTGTCGGGACTCTGAGTGAAAGACTTCTTCAAAATTTGGGAAAGATCTAATGGAAGTTAGAGGGGACAGCGGAGAGGACAGTTGATACTCTCTCGACCTGGGCTTGGGCAGGCAAGAGGTAAGTTTAATCATTGGGTTGGAAAACTTAGGAAGAGGTTGTTTAGGGCTTGAGATACTGGCTCCCTATAAAAACCCAAGTAGGTTGGTGCTTGAATGTGAGGAAATTTCTAAATGCAATAGGATACACTATGGCTTTCCACTGGTAAGACTAAACTGCTATTTCTCTGCATGGCACAGGACCGGACCAGCACCTCTGAAAGCTTTAACCTCACAGAGGTCCCCAAGAAAAGCAATAGCCTATGATCACAATATCCAATATCACACGGAACCAGTCTTTAACAGTGCAATGTGTTACATGCAAGTACTATTATATTGAAAGAAAGCACTTCTACGATTTGATCTTTACCCAAGTATATCACAAAAAAATTGCCTTATCATCACGTTATTAATTGGCACATCTCACACATACAAAGAGCTTGCAGACACTCAATAGCCCCTAAAACCTGAGACATCATTTAACTGTAAAACAAAATCTAATAAAGGCTGCTCTAGAAGATGCCATTCTGCAAAGTCCTTTAGATGTCCTGGATTTTGTGACTTGAACATGCTGGAATTCCTGAGTTGGGTGTAGGATAGAACAAGGAGAACTCTGGAAAATAATTACATAGCTGAGAATGCTATATTTTATGAGATGCCTATGGGTTTTTTTTTTATCATAGTTAGGTACACCTATTCTGACTTGGACTGCAACAAATGAAAATCCAGATACAGATGGGAATTCCAATTTAGGGTAATGTACACACCATTACTTGATTCTGTAAGGGAGCCAAACTGCTTGACAACCTGCACATTTCTTATTTCAAAATCTCTGACCCATATCCAGAAGATGCACCCCCAAAGTCATGAGAGAAGATCTGGACGGAGACAAAGATTAAAAATAATCACCAACCAGAAAGGATGGCAAGAAAGAATAGCAAAAACTCAGATTCTCAAAAAAATAAGATGTGCCACCTACAACGACATGGGAGAAAAGCCAAGAAGATTCACATATGCTAGGAATTACAAATAGTTTTTAACACAAACTTCGGCCTAAAGAGAGCAACCTCTGGGAGAGTTAGAATGATGGGACAAATGGACAACCTACCACCTAATTGCCCCACTGTGGATCTTATATGCATTTATACACAATATACCAGATATATTGAAACTGTAGTTATTACAGTTTATTATTTTACTTATTGGACACAAGCCATGTTTTTTGAAATTATCCTCTGTTCTTTATGCACACACACAACAATATTTTCTTATTCCCTTTGCAAGACATAATAGACTCTCTTAACTAATGCCAGAACAAAAAACAGACACAAACTTCACCGAACCTCAAGTTTGCTCACAAATACAGTGGATATAAAAAGTCTCCACACCCCTGTTCAAATGTCAGGTTTCTTTGGTGTGAAAAAATTAG
Organism: Discoglossus pictus; assembly: GCA_027410445.1. Classification (NCBI taxonomy): domain Eukaryota; kingdom Metazoa; phylum Chordata; class Amphibia; order Anura; family Alytidae; genus Discoglossus; species Discoglossus pictus. The sequence goes on along the minus strand of CM050163.1, from coordinate 430,536,599 downwards.
ACAAAGATAAATCATTTCAGAACTTTTTCCACCTTTAATGTGACCTATAAACTGTACAACTCAATTGAAAAACAAAGTGAAATATGAAAATAAAATAATATGGTTGCATAAGTATGCACACCCTTAAACTAATACTTTGTTGAAGCACCTTTTGATTTTATTACAGCACTCAGTCTTTTTGGGTATAAGTCTATCAGCATGGCACATTATGACTTGGCAAGATTTGCCCACTCTTCTTTGCAAAAACACTCCAAATCTGCCAGATTGCGAGGGCATCTCCTGTGCACAGCCCTCTTCAGATCACCGCACAGATTTTCAATCGGATTCAGGTCTGGGCTCTGGCCGGGCTAGTCCAAAAAAAATAAAATAATAATGTGGTTGCATAAGTCTGCACACTCTCTTATAACTGGGGACGTAGCTGTTTTCAGAATTAAGTAATTACATTCCAAATCATGTTAAAAAGGAGTCAGCATACACCTGCCATCATTTGAAGTGCCTCTGATTAACCACAAATAAAGTTCAGCTGCTCTAGTTGGTCTTTCCTGAAATTTTCTTAGTCGCATCCCACAGCAAAAGCCTTGGTCCACAGAGAGCTTCCAAAGCATTTTGCAAAAACACATCTGAAGTCTTCCAAAAGCATGTGGGAAAAGGTGTTATGGTCTGATGAAACCAAGGTTGAACTTTTTGGCCATAATTCCAAAAGATACGTTTGGCGCAAAAACAACACTGCACATCACCAAAAGAACACCATACCCACAGTGAAGCATGGTGGTGGCAGCATCATGCTTTGGGGCTGTTTTTCTTCAGCTGGAACTGGGGCCTTAGTTAAGATAGAGGAAATTTTGAACAGTTCCAAGTACCAGTCAAAATTGCCACAAAACCTTCAGGCTTTTGCTAGAAAGCTGAACATGAAGAGAAACTTCATCTCTCAGCATGATAATGACCCAAAGCATACATCCAAATCAACAAAGGAATGGCTTCACCAAAAGAAGATTAAAGTTTTGGAATGGCCCAGCCAGAGCCCAGACCTGAATCTGATTGAAAATCTGTGGGGTGATCTGAAGAGGGCTGTGCACAGGAGATGCCCTCGCAATCTGGCAGATTTGGAGTGTTTTTGCAAAGAAGAGTGGGGAAATCTTGCCAAGTCAAAATGTGCCATGCTGATAGACTCATACATACCCAAAAAGACTGAGTGCTGTAATAAAATCAAAAAGGTGCTTCAACAAAGTATTAGTTTAAGGGTGTGCATACTTATGCAACCATATTATTTTATTTTCATTTTTTTTCTTCCCTCCACCTAAAAGATTTCAGTTTGTTTTTCAATTGAGTTGTACAGTTTATAGGTCACATTAAAGGTGGAAAAAGTTCTGAAATGAGTTATCTTTGTCTCATTTTTTTACAGCACAGAAACCTGACATTTTAACAGGGGTGTGTAGACTTTTTATATCCACTGTACACCAACTAATGCAGGAGAGTTCTGCTTTTGGAACCACCACAGATAACTTAACTGTTTATCTTACAAAACATCTTTAGTCAAGGAACATGTGTTATGTGTGGACTCAATCATTTAAGATGCTAGATTTCGTTGTTGTTTTTTTGATTGGCAGCAACATTGAGATAATTATGTTAAAACAATGTTTAACATAGAACCTATTTTATTAAGAAGGTGTGATACATGGATTCAATAATACTCATAAATCATAATCTCTAGTGTTGAGTATGCAGCAGATACTGAGTAATGTATGTATAAAATATTGCAAATAATAAAGGTCAAAGTATAAGGAACTATATAACTTATTATGAAAATTATGTCTACACTACACTTAAGATCTTATCATAAAATGACCAAAGCATTACATAGTATACTATTTTCTTTTGCAAAAAAGATATGCATTTTACAAAAGAAAGGTGTATAGTTCCCTGTATAGTAGCAAATACTATTTAGAAATAGAGTGGCCATTTTATTCCAGATACATTTCCCCTTAGAAAGCATTGAACAAAAATTTAATAATTAACAAGGATGGTTCATGCTAGTGCAAGGTACAATGCACTACTACAAGTATACTTTTTTATTGATATACTCCTTACCAAGAACAATCCAGAAAATACATACTGGCCTTTCTAAAATTATAAAAGATATGCCACTGAGCAATTTATAATATAATTTAGAAAAATTCTTAATTCTTTTTATTGATCTTATGCAGCAACATTTGCAAAGCATATACTTTTCACATTTCTGGTTTAACAAACAAATGGAATATGAAGGTATCCCCTTTTTTTTTTTCTATGAAACCCCTCCGCAAGTCTTACATTTATAGTAAGAAATACAAATAGAATTGTTCATGAAAGCATACATTAGGTCTACCTTAAGATAACCAAACATAACCAATGATCTACATTTAGTTAATTATTCAAATATTTATCTCTACCCATCATTTACAGTATATTGTGATTATAGTTCAATCTTTGGTTAGAAGTAAGTCTAGCATGAGTTTATAATGTCATTAATAATTATCAAAATAATATTTTTCCATATCTCCATCTTGAACCAAACAGGGAATCAAATGTTTAGCGAATGTCAAACACAACCACAAATGTTGTCATTAGCTCAAAAATCTTATCTGCTTATCTCTCTTATAATGTTTACCTTTAATAATATCTAGCATTCCTCTGCCTGTATTTTATTGCTTCTGAATATAATGCTAAAATCCAGACTCTTCGCTCTCTCACATTATCAAGCCTGGCCCTGAATACTGTACACATATCTTATGGCAACAGAATAATCTTTTTGTCTATCTTCTCTTACATTTCCTCATAATTTCTTCTAATTTCTCTAATCAGACCCATCTAAGATCTGTACTCCTCTGATCCTTGCATCTTATATCTCACCTTCTGCCTCTATCATTCCTCTTAGTTTATGAGCTTTCAGTTTTGAACAATACTTTGGGGGGAAAAACTGCTTTGGTTGTATGCTCATAGACAGGACCCTCCAATATTTTATGGGTATGTGTTACATACTGTATCTGTGTAGAGCTACATACTATGAGCTCAATTACATGGCTCACAACGTAACTCCTACAAGGCTCACACGTAGCTTTGGGAATACTTACAAGCAAATTTTCGGAGCTATTACACAGCTCCCACAAAAAAAGATTATGTACAATTTACTGACTTGTATTCATGGGGTTTAGCTCATAGCTCTCTAGGGCCTGCTCATAGCTGATTAGGGCCTGCTTGAAGGAGAATAGACATCTGCCAGAGGAGAGAAAGTTGGAAAAGATAAGTAATGACAGTGGTAAGGGTGGTAGAAATGGCGGGTGCAGGATGTGAGGGAATGGTGTGAAGAGGGAAATGTTTGGCATGTGGTGTCGATATGTCCTATCTGATTGTGTCTATTTTAGTTTTGAAGGGGTTTGCAAGGTCTTATGCTGTGAATCTGGGTAACGGAGGGTGGGGTGTGGGACTGAGAAAAGATTTCCAGGTTGAAAATAGGCGTTTAGGATTAGATGACAGTGTTTCGATGAGGGATGAAAAGTACTTTTGCTTAGATTAAATCAGGGTTACATTTATAATGCAAGCTTTCATCCAGACACTCTCAGCAGTGTGGGAGCATCCTTGAAGATTTCTGAATTGTTTAAAATAGCTTGGCTGAGGGTGAGTAAAAGGGGTGATGGTGTGGGCAGACTTGTTTAGGGATACAGATAAGGAGTGTATGCACTATGCAGCGGGAAAATCTGGGCAGGAGAATGTTGTGAAGCTTGGGGTGTGGCCAAAATGCAGACCACCATAGGAAAGACCAGTAGGGGAAGCAGTGTCAGATGAAGAGAGCCAGGTTTCAGGAATTACTAGAAGACTTAACAACTTAGAGAGGTAAATGCTACGTATAGCAGGAGCTTTCTTCTTACAGAGTGAGTATTCCAAAATGCAAAGGAGAGTTTGGTTAATGGTTGGCAAGTTATTGGTATAAGAATACGGTCGGTTCCTGAATTTGGTAGGGTTCTGAGATAGGTGGGGTCTGAAGCATTTTGGCATTTAAGAGGGTCCAGTGTTGGGGGAGATGTTGACAGCAGCCAGTAATAGAAGGAAATGGGAGTGAAATTTGTGAAAGCACTCCTGTTTTAGCTTGGAAGGCATGGGTGATGATACTAAGATTCTTATACACACTCTCATCATTTCTCGTCTCGACTATTGCAACTCACTCCTTTTTGGCCAGCCCACCACTCGCCTTTTCCCACTTCAATCCATAATGAATGCCTCCGCCAGACTCATCTACCATACACAGTGTCGGCAGCTCCTCTTTGTCAATCACTCCACTGGCATCCCTTAGCCTCTAGAAGAAAATTTTAAATCTTCACCCTAACTTACAAAGCCCTCAACAATAGTGTACCCCTGTACAACTCTGCTCTCATCTCCAAATACTCCCCCACACGTCTTCTTCGTTCTGCTAACGACCATCTTCTTTCTACCAGTCTTCTCACCTCCTCTCACTCCCGCCTCCAGGACTTTTCTCGTGCTGCCCCTATTCTCTGGAACTCCTTGCCTCGCTTCACCAGACTATCCTCCTGCCTCAAATCCTTCAAAACTTCACACAAAAAAAGCATCGCTTTAAAGAAGCCTATAACCTTCCCCCCTAACACTACTCTCTCCCTACTGTACCACATACAAACATCAACTTTAGATTGTAAGTGTGCAAGTTTCAATCCTGCAAGGTGCTTTGGGGAAAGCGATATGGACACCGGATTCCAAGCTCAAAGACAGGACCCTCCTTTCTTTGTAATGTATTAACTTTGAATTTGTCTTTGCATGGAACTTAACTTATGTATAGCCCTATGGAATATATTGGCACGTTACAAATAAACGATAATAATAATAAAAAGTGGTTGTCTGAGTCCTGGATAGTATGGGGCTCAGTGTCACTGGTTCAGCCCCGCAGAAGTGGCTGCAGGAGTCCTGGTGTTAAATGGAACTCAAAGGCCCAGTGTCTCCATAGAAGATATTGAACATCAAGTAAAGTGCATAAAATGTTTCCAGGTACATCCCCTTTGCTTTAGGAGGAGTGGTTTTAAATAAACCTGATGCTCATGACAAACTGGTAAAAATATAGAAGGGTATTGGCAGCATCCGATCTAAAAAAAATGGGCCCCAGAATTACACTATCCATTAAGATAGCATTATTAGGAGTCAGGTGCTTAAGCCTCTCGCTAAAACTCCACTCTTACTAACACAACTGAAAACAAATAATTACCCTGGGCCTCCTCAACATACTATAGTATAAAAACAAATTGTACTACACAAAACTATGAAAATCCACATCCCCGCCATTTACAAATTTCTTATTCACTACTATAAATGTAAAATAACTAAGTGTAAACTCTGAATTATGTTGTCTAGTAGAAGCTTAATTAAAAGATCATTGTAATCCTGATAAATATGGATATGTAAATAAAAATGCATACTTTTTCCAGTATGAAAATGTCAAACTTATGCCCTCTAAATACTGTATGCAATAATGCTTTGCAACTTTTAAAATAGGAGGTCCAAATGCATAAAAAAAAAAAAAAAAAAGCCATTAAAAAACTTATTGGAACTAAGTGCAACTACTGAAATCATCTTCTAAATTACTTTTTCTCTCCTTCTGAAATCCCTGAACTGACTTATTATCAAGCATAACAGTTCCTCCTTTAATCTGGTCTCGTCTCCAGCTATACACCTGCCTGTCTCCAGATCATAAGATCTTTCAAGAAATAATTCCTTTTCCATTTGCATGTAATAACCCCAAACGTTCACAATTATAAAGAACAGTATACACAGAAGTTAGTATAAAAATAAACATACAAAACATGGACTATGAAGTAAGGAATCCAAGTTTGATTCTGTGTTCTGTCTACTCTGTGCCTTCAAGAATCACATTTGTACCCATATTGTATGGGTATTAGACATGGTGTGACCTACATAGGTTACTGACTGCCAATATCAAATAGCTGTTCTGATTAGCACTTTACTTGAAGGTACTGTATGAATGATTGGAGGTACACTGCAACAAAGAAAGAGGACAGAAAGGTAGTAGAAGACTTTCTCCAATTAATAAAATAGGAAGGCCCCGATCAAGGAGTCTAAAAAGCAAGATAAGGATGTTCATATTCTCTTGGAATAAAACTAGCAAGACAAAAAATGTAAAGCTTTCTTATTACCTGCAGAAACTTCTACTAATTTTATAGTAGAGGACCATGAACCTGGTAAATTATTTTCTATGTTAGGGCATTAGATGCCTCTTTTTCTTTATCCACCCATATTTGTCATCTTCTAAATTTAAAAGGGTTTGTGCTCCAGAGCTGATACTAACCATACACAAGTTATCTGTTTTATTCTATGAACCCAACAAAGAGAGGTGTGAGGGCCGGGGGCACCTGAATTTTAACGATGGATCTCTTCAGTGCAGTGAACTGTTCTACCACTGAGCTATCTCTTTAGAAGAGAGTTGAGTGTAATACCTATGTACTCAAAGTGATTAAAATGAATGTGTTCTAGAACTAATAGAAGTCGAACTAATTATGCCATCGGGCATCAGTATTTATTTATTTATTATGAACCAGCATTAGTGGTTTCTCAAAGCATGAGATATAAAACAATAAGTGACTGAGAATTTAAACACTAACAACCTAATTTCTGAATTTAGTAACAGAAAAATCAAACCTAGCAGACTGAATATTATCTATAGATGGCAGCACCAACATGTACACATTGCAGAAGTTTTAAGCATTTATCACAAGATTTTACATTTTGCAATTCACTCGGAGTCCAGGTTGCAAGTTGGTCAAATATTAGCACTATTAATATCAGAAATAATAAAACAAGAGGTATAGGTTAATATGTATTTGGAAATGCCAGGGAAGCTGGTTTATGCTCCCAGCCACAAATAAGTATGAATTGGCCTCAAAGAAAACTGCACATTTTGAAAATCTGCCTAATTGCTTGGTCCAGATAAATATTTGGGAGCACAGGTTAATGCAAATCTAGTAACACTGTGACTTTATTATGTCAAAGTCAACATTATTAGGACACCTTAGTCCTATGTTTCCTATCATGTATTTAAAATATGTTTTAAACGTCACAAGTTTTTAATGCAAAATGAAAAGCATAGAGTACAAAAACAGAACCAAAGAAGTGTCATACAGTATTTCAAAGCATATTAATTAGCTGCTTTGATGTGCTTGTCTGTCTAAAAATAAAGAACAGCAATGTTATCTGGCAGCGAGACCCCTCTCCCACCCTGACCAAGTACTCCAAGCTGCAAGTTAGCATACAAGAACGTCAAAATCCATTCTAAATATTTCAGAAATGATTTACTGTAAAGAAAAACTGCAAGTGCAATGTACATCTACCATTTTTTATGCTCTTTAAAATAAAATCAAGTCCCTTTAAGTAGAAGTATGGCCAACAGTAGGATAACTCTCCTGTTTTGCATTATGTTGCACATTAACATAATAATACAACACAACCAATGCTGAATATGTCAGATTGCAGATTTCCTTAGCACTATACCCTGCAACTGACTTTGCAAAGATCTGTTTACTCAGCGGATATACATTTACTTGAGATATATATCTATGTATTAGTATAGGGACCTTATTCTGCTTGTGGGGCACACCATAACCCTCCAGGAAGGAGGTCTCCAAGGTGAGACACAGGGTTCCCTTTGTTATATCCAATACCTATTTATTTTGCACTTAGTGTGTTTTGGCTTCTCTAGATCAGAGACTTTTATAGTGGTAATTATTTTGGTTGTCGTCTCAAGCCATTTTTCTTCCGGTTTTATGAAGATTGTAAATAAAGTTCCCTGTATTTAGCATTTTTTAGTCATTGAATTAGTGTAAAGCACTGAAACTTGATTAGATTATTGGGTTGTTTGCATGGTTATCACAAACTACTAATGCTTGCTCTATGCTGGATCATGTAAGTAAATGTACCAAATTAGGAACAAGACCCAGTACGCTTTCATCAAATTTACAAGTTATTTGTATACTCTATCTGAAAACTCTATCAGACTTGAAGTTTTAGTTTAGTGATTTTCTGTTTTATTTTTAAAAAAAATATTCTAACTTTCCGACATTTTTTCTAGGGTAAGTGCATGTCTAAAAATCAAGAAAAGGGAAATTGAGGCATCAATTATTAAAATATCTGCTGTAAAATACAACTTTCTCTGTTTTGCAGATATTTTGATGGAAACATCTCATTAGCAGCAAACATTAAATTGAAAAGTTCAAGGAAAAGAAAATCATGATTTATTTTTTCATCATAGATTTAAATGAATAGTCCAATTTCTTAGTTGTTAAACAAAAATGTATGTTACCTTAATCTTAGTAGATATGGGTGCATTTGTCTTTTCAGTGATCTTGGTGGGAGTTCTTTGACTCGGGTGTCTTGTAGCACGTTTTTCTACTTTACTGCTGTCAGGTTGGTGCTATGGAAAAAAAACATATAGCCTTCTGTCAATGCAATACACTTAATCAATGTACACTATCATATATAGTGTGGATTTTGTGATGTTGGTGATGTTTGCGATGTTGGTAACACAGTTGCGTCCCTCACGAAGCAAGGGCGCAACTCCAAGGCTCGCCAAGTGAGGCGAGCCAGCGGCGTCGTCACACATGTGAGCCTCACGAAGCAAGGTGAAGCAGCCACACAGCACTTAGACTGCAATAAGCGGCAAAGGCGCTCATTGCAGCCAGCGGCGCAGTACTTAGGCGCGCCTTGCAAAGCGAGGCTTGCCAGTGGCCCAGCACTGTTCAAGCGCGTAACTCTAAAAACCCACCCAAAAAAAAAAAACATGTACAAACAATTATAACACACTCACACACAGCACAGGTGGAGACACAGGAAGCCTGGGAGTGAGGTTGCAAGCGAATTACAACCGTATTTGGAGTTTTTCGTCAATCCAAAATAAATGATGGACCAAAGACGCAAAATTTCAGAAAGAATAAAAACGAGGCTCAGCAACGCCAGGCTCGCAAAACTTACAAAACACACAACGCTGAACACAGTAACACTTACACGAACAATGCCAGACACGCAGAACTTTGAAAATAAAACCAAGGGCAGTCAGCTAGCGCCACAAAAACATTCACCACACACACACACACAGGAGAAAGACACAGGGAAGGGACAGGGAGGAGATGCTGCAAAGAGACACATGTGCGCTCATGAGAGGGGAAATGGGGGAGGGGGGAAATGTGCTCAGAGGGCCCATAGCCTCTCATTGTGTGGCAAACAGCATTGCCAGCCTTACAATTTTTCTCCGACGGGCAATTTTGCGTAGGCGCTCATTCCGAGCTATGCGGAATAGGTGCTCAGAGGACCGAAACCATTGCCAGCCTTACAATTTTATTCCCTCATTGCTGACGGGCAAGTTACTAGTTCAATATATTTAATAAGAAAAAAGTGTATACATAATATATTATGCTGCAATTTCCATCCTCCACGTGATATTTTACTACACAACTTTAAGTCTGTTGCATACCAAAAATTTAAAAATATATATTTTTCTTCATGAAACATGTTTGAAGTTTTATTTGACTGTTTTTGGATGATTTGAATGCATCTGCGGACTTAAAATTGAGGTTTCAAATCTGCAAGGGTGAAAGAGGGTATAACATTGCCATGCCTCAAATGCTTCAAAACCTCACTAAAAACGCATCTCTTTAAAGAATCCTATCACCTTCCACCCTAACACACACAACCCTTCTCTCAACCTCCTGCACCACACACAAACCTTAACCTTTAGACTGTAAGTCTGCGAGTTTCCATCTTGCAAGGTGCTTTGGGGAAAGGTCTATGGACAGCAGATTCTAAGCTAAAAGACAGGGCCCTCCATTCTTTGCAATGTGTTCATTTTGAATTTGTTGTGCCTGGAAATTAACTTATGCATAGCGCTACGGAATATGTTAACGCATCAACTATAATAGTTGTGGTAATTCCAAGCTGTCCTCATGCAATGTTAAAAGATACAGGCTTGCGCATGCGCAATGAAAGTCAAAGGTACTCATTGCAAGGCCCGAAAGACATAGAAAAAGGCTTGCAATGAGCGCCAAAGGTGCACATGGTGAGGCCTGCAAGACTTGGAAAAAATGACAGCTTTAACGGCCGCCATTTGGTCAAGCCCGTAATGCAGAAGCCGTTCGGAGGTGACCGAAAGACACCAATTGATTACAAAATGAACTGACAACCTCACACACAGCAGGGGGGGAGAGGCAGGCAGCCTGTAAGTGAGGTTGAAAGCTAATTTGTTATTCCCTACCCCCGTAAAGTAGAGGCGGGAGAGGCTCTCAATGAGCCCCGAATGTGCTCATTGCGAAGCATAAAAGTGGCGGGTTGGCTGAGGCCCGTAAGGTAGACGGGGGGAGAGGCACGCATTGTGTGGCAAATAACACTGCTAGGCTTAAAATGTTATTCCTGTAATTTTTGACGGGCAAGTCGCTAGATACAAATAAATGATAATAACAAACGATAATAATACTTGCAATGGAAGTCAAATGAGAGATTGAGAAGAAAATCAGCTAGTTGTCTGGCCTCAACTATCTTATGATTCAAGATAGGAAGGCCTCAATGGACCCCGAAGAAGGAGTCCACAGAAGTTGGCAAGGTAAAAAAGTATTTTTAATAGCAAAGATATACTTTTATTTAATTATGAAGTGTATCAGTGAAGTAATGATCCAGGGTTAATGGACTGAAAATTCTTAACATTATTGAAAGTCATACTATGTTTTCTGAAGAGTGGTGACCTCTAAGCCAAGCATCTTCTTTTATGGCCGCATCAACTGTAATATCCTCATAATTTCCTACAACATGTAACGGTGACACAGTACTTAATGCTCAGACAGGAATTCATAACAGTTGCGTAATTAGTATTGGTCACTACCCAAAACCATCTAATATGTATATAAATATAATATATCTTAGAAAAGTTACTGTGGGCAATAATTATTCAGGTATCTATTATGTCATCACTAACATTTTATTAGATGATGATATAAGGAAAAATGGATAAACTCCATTTATAAACATGCTTATAACACCATATACACAATCCCTTAAAAACCCATTCCAACACAAAGCATGGTGTATCACAGCTGCATTTTGGGGTCAGTAGCCTATATAAATGTGACGGCCTGATTTACCTCATTCTTTGACAAATATATTTTCCCATGATCAACATAGATGTGACAGTAGCTAAGAATTAAAACGGTCCATCTGTCCTGCCCATTAGATCCACTAACAAAGTTTGGTTTAAATAAACCTCAGGACAGACTAATGATTGTACCAGGCATGTTTAAATCACTTAATGGTTTTTGACTACTACTTCAACTGGAAGGCTGCTCCATTTATCTACTGCCCCTTCGGTAAAGTAGTACTTTCTTACATTACTCTACATCCTGTGGCTTCAATCTTTAAATCGCGACCTCTTGATTAATGAGGTATCAAGTGGTGAAATTGAAAAGAGAAAGGAGTAAAGTCAAAATTAAGTTAATTTGAGGGAAATTAATGAATTATCATTCGTACCTGTAAGGAAAAAGATGTTTATGTGATTGCAATTGCATCTGTGATATTATTTAGCTAATAATATCTGTTGAGACTGATCAGATATAAGGGAGGTAAGTTGTGACAATAGTGCTGTAACTATATATTTATGTCAAAAGTGACCAATGAAAAAGGTTATTTTTTTAAAATATATACTCCGCATAACATGTGTTATGTTGTGTCCTAATATATTAGGTGCCTAACTGCACTAGCATTGGGTTTGCTAAATCTTAATACTAGAGGAATACAGAATTTGGAAAATAACAAAGTCATTAAAAATTATATGAAATGATGATCAAGTCAAACCAGGTTAGAGGCCACCATATCAGCTACTGTTGGAAAACAATTTAATCTCATCCATATGCCTATTGTAAAATCATGATCACTATTAAATTCAAGAGTATTTGTAGGTTTAGATTTTATAAAATAGTAATCGTCTTTAAGATAATAGCTTGTGAAATGTTCAACGTCCCCACTGGATTCTCGTTTAGTTGCTAATTGTGCTGGCCTTTTTGCTAGTGAATGGCCCCACAGTAGCTGTGGTCAAGTTGTTGCTATTACAGCAGTTACTTGACTGAATAAAGAGCTTGATAATTCCTAAACAATACTTTGCTGGAAACCGTATATGTCAGTACATTTGCTTGCCCTTAATTTGCAACAATAATGCAGACTCAAGGCTTGCCATTTCAGTAAGACATCGGAAAACCTGCCAAACAATCTATTATCTTTAATATGTAATGGATAAATGTGAAGCCTAGCTTCGACAAGGAGCGCACCCATTATACAGCAGTTTCTTCAAGAGTGTTCTACTGAAGAAATATATTATAATGCCAAGCCCAAAACCACAGTACTTAATGTTTCGAAGAGCTAATTGCTGGATGGAATATACCCTTGTAGCCAGAGTGATTTAAAACATATTTCATCTCTTAAAGGTCACTGCAGTCCTATGATATACACTTGAAAATAGACAAAAAGTTTGAACTAAAGCCTCTAATTTATTACCTTTTATATGCAGTAATGCTGCTGTGGAATCTACTATTTTGGTGTCAACTTCCTGAGGCAGGGAGAGACTTTGAAAACACTGGCAATTTTAATTGCCACAATTCCATTTTGTTATGGTATTCAAACATTTTAATGCTTATTTAATTTGTTTACAAGGACACACACTTCCAAAGAATGTAGCAGATAGAATCATCTGAGAAAATAATGGAGCCACACTGTATAGAATAATTGTATATAAAAGTAACTGTTCTGTTTATATTTTGCTTTCTAAAATAATTTTGGTCATTATAAAGTTTAGGTATTCAGACGACAATATATGGGAAAAACTGACCATGGTGGCACTTTAATGGGGTCTCTAGCACAGTTAATACAACTTTAGCAAACAAGGATGATCAATCTGCTTAAATCTTTATATTCTGACTGTGTCAATATTTAAAAAGGAAAACAAAGAGTGCTGGACAAGCTGTGTATTCCATCAATCAGGCAGTGACTATACCTATAATAATATAAATAACCAATGTTTTTGGGAAAATCTGCAGGTCCGTGAAGTATGTAACAAACTAACAACATAATAAGCCAACAGCATAGACCATTTGTTTATTGACAATATTACATTTAGTAGACATATTGTGGCTTAGGGCTTCCATTTTTTTTTGGCATTTCCAATTCTGTTTCCTAGTTTGGAGTGGGAAGGGGTCTTCTCTACCATTTTTGCTGAGGGGGGAGATGTGAGATTTGACATATGGTATCCCCTCTGTACATGCCCAGAAATAAGCAGTTGCACTGCAAATGTATTTATTTGTATATATATATATATATATATATATATATATATATATATATATATATAGCTCCTTTATCCAAGTTGAATTATATAGCTATTTTTCAAATATAGAGAATCACAGTTGCAGAAAAGATAGTTAGTTTTGGGTTTGTTGAAATGGTGGCAAACCCAAACCAAATCCTACTTTCTCATTTAGGTAAGCTCTCCCTCAAAAACAGAAAAGGAAATATAACATGTCAACTCCAAGACACTAGCAGTCTGTTAAATTTACAATTTTCTCAAAAAATGCTTGACACTCTTGGCTTACATCATAACCAATACTGTTAGTATCTTATATACTCCCCAAATGTAAAGTCTTTCCATTATGTAGTGGTCTTCTAACATACATTTTCTTATTTTTTTCTGAAGAATGGAGCATATATAAAAATAAATAATACATTGCTTGTCCCACACTGAAAAAGATGTATTATAAACAAAAGAAATAAAGAAAAGTACGGTATGTATAATTTCCAGTGTGACCAAACAAAGAATACTCCAGGAAAATATTTGCAGGAAAAAGAAGTAAGGGAACATATCCAGGATGATAGATAGATAGATAGATAGATAGATAGATAGATAGATAGATAGATAGATAGATAGATAGATAGATAGATAGAGAAGATTACAGCAAGAACAAGAATCAATGCAAGGAAGTAAATGGTGATTGGCATGTAAAATAGCCCCCAGCAGCAGCTGCATCTGTTAATACAGTAAGGGAGCTCATATACACTTTCTATATACAAATTCCAGTCCTGGACATAAAGCAATGCTAAAATAAAGCCCATGCTAGGATATATATATATATATATATATATATATATATATATATATATATATATATATATATATAAAAAATATAAAAAGTACTGCAGTCACTCCAATAGAAATGCTGCAGATTTGTAAAACCATTACAGACTGGATGTGCTCCTCTGCTCAAAATTCTAGGCATCTGTAGTAGTTAATAAAATATAGTAATTCATTTTGGTAAAATGGCATTTATAGAATGTTTCCTATTGGTAGAAAGGTCCCAAGCAATACACAATTGAATATATGTTCGAACACACAGTTTTAAACCAGTTACGTATTCTCTGAAAGAGTATATTATATCCAACAATTTCTGATAAACTGAATGGGATCTTTCATGTGGAGGCTGTAGGGGCAACAAGGGCGGTTCACAATCCAGCTTCCTGAAATAGAGCAGGAAAATAAATTGGACCTGGGAAAAAAAATAAAGTTCAGTGGCTGCAGAAGTGAATAAAAAGTATGAGTCATTCACATTGCCTGGGAGCTGCAGAAACTGTGCAATCAGCAGGAGAATAGAATACAGATAGGGAGAAAAATGCAACCTGGACATCAATATTTAACTTATTCCTTGCCAGATCAACTCAGAACACAGAGAGTATTGCAAACTGATTAGGCAACATTTGACTGTTGTTGGTTACATACTAGGATACACACTGTTTTTGAATGACATTGCATTTGGGATGCATTACGTGAAGCATCACATTATATAATATGTAAATTAATCCACTGCGCTACATAATGTCCTGTATATACAGAAATAAAGTATCCCCATCTCCCACTCCAACACAGAAGAGCGTGATTAGTGAAAATAAATCCCTGACAAGGGCTGCACTGAAATAAACTCTTACAACATAAAACAGATTGATGTAGGAGTCTCAATATGCATCACCCACTTTTTCAGTTATGGAATGCAAGGGGGTTAAAGACCTGTCTGCAAGGCAATTTGCCAACTCTCAAGCCATGCATAAGCATCAAATTAACAAAATCTGGGCTGATAATAGTTAACCATTGGAGTCTCTAAGCACACCATTCATATTATCAAAAATTCTGAAAATGAATCGTGGAAAGAATACTTTATATTTATTGTTAATTACATTATTATAAACTTTTAGTTTTGCCTACTTTGAGATGGTTAACGCTTATTGCTTCTCAATCACTTTCAAAAACTGATTTTTCCATTAACTATTTCTGATAGAATTCCACTTTATTTATGCACTACTCTCAAAAAAACACAGATTACACCTTGAACTAAAGTCACACACCAGATGTGATAATAGGCGATAATACTTTATCAACAATTTAACTTATCTATAGTAAACTGCCATTAGTCATCATTCAGTCATTCTGATCCACCCACAAACAAAGACTGAATTTTTTTGTTAATGAGCGATCAACATCATTAAATTATTGTCCTGTCCATGAGGCAATGGGTTCATTATCTTGAGTGCAAGACTTATTGGGTCTGAGCCTGCAAAGGACACAATGCCTCAGAGAATGGCTTATTAATGGCAACAATTATCTTTAACAAAATATTTTAATCTCTGTGGATGGATCAGAAAGGCCTATTGGCAATTCAAAATATTTTCACTCAAATTTAGAGGATTAATAAGACTGGGACTGGCAAATTTGACCAAATTTCACACTTAAGCATATCCTTAAATATTGGACTGGTTAATTGGTTAAGAAGCCCTGCCCTAAGTACCAAGCCATTTTCCGCTTAAGGTTAAGCATTACGTTTTATATAAATGCATTATATTGGCAACATTGTTTTACCCTCATCCGAAATTATCATATAAAACATACACTTCAATTAATTCAAAGTTTAAATATCAGTATCTGGAACCTCCCCATTTCTTTGTGCTCACTCTTGTGCATGCTGCCATCTTTCACATCTATGACCTAAGGCCAAACACACACACACATAGGGGAGGGAATCCACTATTACAGTATCTCATGCTGCTGAGAAAGACAGTGACATGTTGCCCCAGAAGATTATATAAAAAATCTTTATTATAAATATATCACAACGGCGAAGTTAAAAGCTGGTTAAAAAATCCAGGATTGAACACACAAATTAAAAGAGGACAAGATAATATGGGACAAATGAGAGCCTTTCACTTCTCAGTGAAATTAGTTATATTATAATGTTATAACCCTTTAATAAGGGGGTACTCTTTATCCCACTTAGCAGTGTTGTGCCTTTTTTGTATGTGGGTACAATTACTCCATTGCACATGTGCCCCAAACCTTATTTAAGTCCTAGAATAAGTCTCAAATGTTTTTACTTGTTAGTAAGCAATAAAGATTGAGTGTTATTACTAATTGGAAGATTTATATATCCAAAAAGAAAAGCAGATACTTATATTTCATAGTGAACCCCCCTCTCAGGTATATAGAGAGTCAAAATGGAATTCCAAGTAGGGGTTAAGTGACAATCATTAGTATTCACTGCCAGCTATCACAAGCTGGTAAGCTAATAGAGCTGATGGACTATAGAGTATAGGAGACTGTGAGCTGAAGTATCAGTGACAGAATGTGTCTAAGGTAACAAATCCTGCAGATCAACAATCGCCAGTCACATGCATAAATATTGGGTTAGGACAGGTAAGGGCACACAGACACTCTCATACACTGCTAGTACGCGATCACTGCGCGCTCCAACAAACGGACGCACGCAGCGTCGCACGCCTGACGCGTTTCGACGTCACTGGACGTCTTCCTCAAAGGTTTGCCTTTGAGGAAGACGTCCAGTGACGTCGAAACGCGTCAGGCGTGCGACGCTGCGTGCGTCCGTTTGTTGGAGCGCGCAGTGATCGCGTACTAGCAGTGTATGAGAGTGTCTGTGTGCCCTTACCTGTCCTAACCCAATATTTATGCATGTGACTGGCGATTGTTGATCTGCAGGATTTGTTACCTTAGACACATTCTGTCACTGATACTTCAGCTCACAGTCTCCTATACTCTATAGTCCATCAGCTCTATTAGCTTACCAGCTTGTGATAGCTGGCAGTGAATACTAATGATTGTCACTTAACCCCTACTTGGAATTCCATTTTGACTCTCTATATACCTGAGAGGGGGGTTCACTATGAAATATAAGTATCTGCTTTTCTTTTTGGATATATAAATCTTCCAATTAGTAATAACACTCAATCTTTATTGCTTACTAACAAGTAAAAACATTTGAGACTTATTCTAGGACTTAAATAAGGTTTGGGGCACATGTGCAATGGAGTAATTGTACCCACATACAAAAAAGGCACAACACTGCTAAGTGGGATAAAGAGTACCCCCTTATTAAAGGGTTATAACATTATAATATAACTAATTTCACTGAGAAGTGAAAGGCTCTCATTTGTCCCATATTATCTTGTCCTCTTTTAATTTGTGTGTTCAATCCTGGATTTTTTAACCAGCTTTTAACTTCGCCGTTGTGATATATTTATAATAAAGATTTTTTATATAATTTTCCCAATTCTGTATTGAGCAAATGATTTCATTATAGGTGGTAGACACCTTGGGAGTTTAGCAATCCTATGTTTGTATTTTTATGTTGCCCCAGAAGCTGAGAATCTGTCCGGGGGCTTCTTATAGGTAAGTAAAGAGTAATTTTTATGAGAGTTACATTGAGGAGGATAAAATTAATCAAGTGAACAAGTTAAAATATTTACGTAGAATTAAGGAATGTGCTTAAAAATTGACTTTAATGACTCTTCCATTTTTATACTCTCTCTTTTTAGGGCCCCAATCTAACAGTAAATGAAGACTTAGGCAGTTAAGGACCTCATCCCATATATTTTAATTAAGTTCATCACTTCTTCCACACAGTGTGGGTGAAAGGTTTCAGACTTTATATTCTAATCCAAAACACCATCTTCTGAAAGTGTATCAAGTAGAGAGATTCACTCACCAGCTTTTTCTTCTCCTTATCCCTTGTGATACTGGCTTTCTCAGTTTTGGTGTCTGTCTGTAATCGCTGCTGGAGAGTAATGTCATGATCGTTTCGCTTTTCCTACAACAGAAAACAATAGGATTAGCCCTACACTGGCACAATGACGGTCCCCTGTGAGATTCTGTGCTTTGCAACAGAAGTTATACAGATAACAAACTGTTATAGATGAATTCAAGAGTACATAAAAGTCATCTAATAAATGTATTAGAACAGAGGTTATACGAGTCATACAACCAAGATTACACATCATGACATTAATTTAAGAATTAGGCTGCATTCATTAGTCAATATTACATTAATATAAAAAGTTATACTTAAACATATTAAAAGATTAGGAATACAGTTGTCTCAGTCTTTGACCTAAAACCAAACAAGCTCTAGTTAATCAGCAATTACACATCATGTTATGTTGACTTTCCTTAATCTCCAGATGGAACATATCTGTGCATTTCCAACTTGTACGCCTAATTAACTAGATATCAATATTATACAATGTGAACTGCATTCCTCTGTGACTGGTGAGTCATCCTGTCTGCTATACACGGATAACCTTAAAAGTATTTTAAGATTTTCACTGTCTATGTGGCGGTTATCTCTCTATGACAGATTTGTGGGCCTCCATATATATTAATATAAAGTGTTTTTCAGCATTCTTCCTGAAATTGCTTTATTTTACGGCATAAAACAATATTAAAGTAGCAACCTACCTCTTGGGTCTGTTCTGAATGGTAGGTACCCTGTCCCATTTATTGATATGGTATGCCACAGCCTGCAGGCTAGTAGATTTTCAGTGTGTAAGAAAGGCATTTGGATGTACCAGACCTCCCATCAGCTCCAAATCAGACCAACCAGAATGCGATCTCTGGGAGCACCAAAACACAATATTCCAAAAAGGCTTAGCGGCAGCTTCCATCTTTCTCTGACTTTGTAAAAAAAAAGAAGAATTCCTTCACTCCTTTAGGTATCAAAGCTGCTTACGGTGCCAAATCCTTAATAGTTCAGGGAATACAAGTTTGATAGAAAGTCACTTAACACTGGTATAGACACTAAATTACGGTGAGCAGAAAGGTGACGGAAAAAACTCACCACTGTACACAGGTCAGCTCACGATCCACTTTGATTTAATTACATGCTGGATTATACACCAGAAAAAAGATAAGGCAGATCTGATATTTAATACAACTACTAGAATTCTGCTTTATGAAAAGAAACGAAGATGTTGTCTCATTCTCACCGTGAAGACTTAGATAGCGTTCTCGGTGCCAGAAGCATTGAGCAGTGTTGTACGCTGAACCCGATGTGTCTCCTAAAGCCTTGTACAAAGCCTGTGTTTGGCATACGCTGGTCAGCAGCCAAATGCATTTGCAAAAAAAGCAGGCACAGGAACAGATCCTTCTCCTACCAACTGCTGTTACATCTGAGACCCGGTACACTTCTCTTGCCTACCGTACCGGCCAGTGAAAAAAGCTCTTCTCTCGTAAACGAGGGGGAAAAAATGTAGTTCTTCTTAGCCATCCAGGCACAAAAAAAGGAGAGAGATTAAATTCAGCATCAACATACGCAGTAAAAGCAGTTGGGACAGGCTAATGAGATGAAATCCTATTGAACAGAACAGCTACTCTGCTACAGCCTCAGCATCTTGGCTAATGCACGCTCGGCTCTCTGTGTACCTGGTGAGTGAAGCACACAGTATCAATGAAAGCATCACTTTACAAGCCTGCTGATGTCCATAGAGTTGTCACTAAATGTGGGTGGGAACAGACTTGCCGATAACCATCTGCAGCTCTTATTCACTGTTTAATACTAGCATCTCAGGGGAAGAGGTGATGCTTAATATAACTGTCCTGACAGAGAAGACGATTATAATAAGGGCTACGAGAGACTCTGAAATGGATCCTTGCAGATTGTATATAACAATTAGGTGACACTTCAAGAGAATGAACTAAGGTCCCTAGAAAGCCAGTTAAGGAAATCTTATTAAAATCGCAAGATTTTCACTGATAATGGAGTTAGTACTAACTCCTACTCTAAAAAGAAAAAAAAAAAAAGCAAGAATGATATATTACCATAAATTTGGCATATTTGACATGCAAGGACTGTATATAGGTCAGCAAAAACTGCCCATTTCTCTAGCTTTAGTGGATTCAACACTGCACTAAGCATGCAGTATAGTTATTATTCATAACCATAGCTCTAGATTAATTGTAAAACTAGTGTGAATTAATGCATTCAGTTAGCAGTCCTCTGAACGCAATGTTTAGCCCGCTGTTAACCCTTTAAAAGACACGCTGTGAAACTTCAGTTTGATTTTCCCTATACACGTCTTGTCTTTTCCAGCTGGTTTAAAGTGCTCTGCAGATTCGACCAGCAGTAATGATATGAGCAATAGAAACTTTCCATTTGAAGTGGATATGAGAGAACCACAAAGACTGCACAGATTGCAGTATATATTTAAAAATAGCTCCGGTATTGTCAGCTTCAGTAGGGCATCTAGTCCAACACATTACTCATTGCTGGAGCAGCTGGTAACCTATGTTACAAGATAAAAACTGCAGCAGAATAATAGCGGAAAATGTCTGTGTTATGATGTATTAAGAAATCTTATGTAGTAGAGGAAACAAATACGTCCAGGTGGTTTTATACTGTAAATAGGCCTTCTAAGCTATGGCTTGTATGGGACACTGGTTGTAATTAGGTATATAAATGGATATTATCTTACTGTAATTAACATAGGTTACATATAATAAGGATTAGAAGAATTGTATACATTGGTCATATTCCAAACAGTACATAGCGGAGCAGTACAGGCTATATTAGACATTGGTATATAGAATTTCCATTGCTCTGGGTGAAGACAACATCACAGCATTAATATTACCGCAGCTCATCCGCTAGGAAGGATTGTCTTTCCTTCTTCCATAATCTCTCCAACTGCAAATCAATGTCACATAGATTTGGGCTCCACAGGGTATTACAACAGCATGCAGAGTTTGCTTTTGAACAGCCCAACTTAACCCCCTTACACATCAAAGTTCTGAAATGCAGTAGAAATTGCTGTATCAGTACCTCAAATCCCTTTGTGCAAGAACTCCACTGCATTATTAAATGTACTAAATATGCCTCATCAAGCTTCCATATGCTTAAATAAGCAATGATTTGAATGGTGTGCATTAACTTGGTAATCTTCCTTCCTATAGCCTCTTGATGTCATGTGAAAATAATCATGTCTGTGCATAGGAATACACATTTCAGACCTTATTTTAGTTACAAAAATAAGTGTGGACCTTAGTTGTTTTTTTTATTGACAAAATACTGCCCCTTCTCAACAATAAATAAGACAGTTTGTTCTAGTTTATAATGCTTATGTATTACATAGAGAACATTATTATTATCTAGTATTTATAATGCGCCAACACATTCTGCAGCGCCATACATAGGATGAAACAGAACTTAAAACCAGTATCAATATAGATTAAATGAAAAGAGAGCCCAGTTTTTGAGTTTATAATCTTGCATATAGAGTACTTTTACAAGCATCCTATATAATTAAAAACTCCCAAACTTACAATCGGAGGGATTTATATGATGAACATCTTCATGCCAGGATTAAACAACAATACAAAGAATTCCTATATACTTACTTGATTCTACAAAAGTGTTCTTCTATACTTGCAAGTTTCTTATATACTTACTTTTGAGGTTCAGGCATGCACAATACAATTTTCAGCAACAGATTTCGCCATTTTGAAAAATTTCACTCCAGTTGCATTTGTAGTGGCATAAGATTTTTTTGTAAGTTCCACAGACCAGGAAAAGCAGTGACGGTTTGGTGATTAGCCCCCATCCTTGTGCCAGACCATGCATACACTGCATACGTTACACTCAAGCAGTATGCTGTTATCCCTCTTGAGGGGTGGAGCTGTCTATTAAATAAGATTCTGCTGTGCCCTCTCATCAGCTAATACAGATTATCTCCATCCAGGTATAAAGTCATTTCCTGGCTTTGCGCAACACAAATACCCCCTCCCTCCCTACTAGTTTTAAATATTAAGCAAAATTATCCAATGCTATGATAATACAGGACAGCAATGTCTTAGAAAACAAAAATTATGCTACATTGAATAAATACATCACTGACCAAGGGCCTCATTCAATTGCGATTTGGCCAATTGACTAGGGCTCTAAATAAGCACAATATTTTTTTTAAAGAAGTTTTTAGTTAGTGATCTTCTATACAAAAGCAAGGTCTTCACTAACTAAAAACTTCTTTAAAAAAAATATGCTCTGTGCTTATTTAGAGCCCTATTTAATTGGCCAAATCGCAATTGAATGAGGCCCCAAGAGTTTTAGGGAAAAAGTCAGGTAAATTAATAATATATTGTATTATTTAAAAAAAATACTGGTCTAGTGAATTGGTTTCTAAAAACACTTAAAGCATTTGTATTTTTGGCAACAATAAAAAAAAAAAGATTTAACTGCAGGAGGGAGGTGCACATTATCAATTAATGCTGTTCCATCAAATAATTGCAAATTATTTCAGTTTTGCATCACTTCGACATGTGAAATCAAGGTTTTATCAATACCATATCATATCTGCACATAAGAACAGTTTTAGAACTGACCGTACAAAACAATAAGGAATATTTCCATGGATATACTTACAATATGCCCAGTTGTTTCTTTGTTGTTAGGTGTTGACATGTGTGATCCTTCAGTCTTTTCCATTTATTTCTAACAAATCACTTAATATATAAAAAAAACTATTCCGGTTTCTGAGTTTTAGTTCACCAACGCAGTTTGGTTTGTAGTGGGCAGTTTGTTTTTGGGTTGACAGAACATGTGACTTGTGCTGTGGGACATAATACCCAATCACTTCATATGACACATAGGGTTGAGCTGCTCCACAGGTGCGAGGTTTGACCCGCTGTCTGTGTTGGAGGCTCTCTGCCAGATCTAATTTTAGAATGGCTTATGAGGCTTGTAAATATAGCAGCAAGAGATGATACTGATCCAGCGTAACCTCAGAATGATGTCCCAGGCAAGTAACTCAATTACTGGCCCATTGTAACAGCCTATGCAAAAAGTGTCTCCAGACGGTTAACATTTTGCTTTCCAGGTGTGTTTCTACAGTAAAATGGTTCTTCAATATGCAAGTGAGCTTTTTATTCTTTTACACATGAATTTCCAATTCTAAACAAACGTGCTTAAAGGCATATCCAAGTTTCCTGGATTATGAATGCCTCCGATAGGAAGAATCCGTAGTGTATGAAAAAAAAAAAAATGTTTGCATGAAAAATTCCCAAATAAACATTAATAGGCTTAGCCTGCAAAATTTCTGCAGTTTTCTGGTAGTTTATTTTAAGATGGAATGCCCCTGAAAATCCAAGTTGAACTAGCATAAAATTCATAATTTATTGTGGCCAATCGGAGGCAGCTACAACATTGTAGCAATATGGGAATCACGTCTATGCAGCAAAGCATTGTGGGATTTATAGACATTTGTACCCACCAAACACTCTACCCGCCCCCCCCGCCCACGATAATGCAACGCAGACAGTGCTGCTACTGGCTGGAAGGGATAAAAGTGTACTTGAATGCAGTTTCTCTATTGGTTCGTATGGGGTGCCTATGTAAGCAGCTCTGGAGGGGGGTAGAAACTAATTTTATTTTAAAAAGAATAAATCTGTAGGTAAAGAAAATTAATCACTGTAATGTATGTTTCTGATACAAGCAGTGTGTGTATTCGATTAGAAAAATGTAAAAAAAACAGGGAAAGTTCCATATACCTTTAAAATATTAAAAAGGACCTCTCTAGTAATAGATTTAAAATCTACCATTTCAACCTGCACTTAAATATAGGAAAATGTGTTTTACATTCTAAAGAGGTCTTGCAGCTACTAATGTATTACTTTTTATGGGCTGTTATACTGTATTGCAATATACCACGTTGGTTTCTGCAGATCAACTTCCTGAGATGGGAGGAGACTTTGAAGGCACAGGAAGTTTGGTTGATAGGAATGAGGCAGCTACAACCGCCAGTGCTTTCAACAGGACACATGCAAAGCTCATAAATGTACATGGACACATGCTCCTGAGAAAACAGAGAGATTCATCGGAGAAGAGTAAATGGAACCACACAGTAAAGACTCATTTCATATAAAAATTTAAAATATTTTGGCCATTAAATTTGGTTATGAAAAATATTCAACACAGTGTCCCATCAAGATTTTTTTCATTACATAAAATATAAAAAATAAGATTCTGGTCCAACACAAATGACAAACAAATACAGCCACAGGTAAAGTGCATTTTATTAGGAAAATGTATTAGTACATATTATTGGGATACAGGATATTTTTTTGTTTGTACAAAAACTGTTTAGTTTTTAAGTGTCACAAAGCTACGGACTAGGCAATTACAGAGTTTACATATATTTCTAAAATATAGGATATCAGAAAAGTCAAAATACAAAAAAGGTACATAATTTATTATACATGGCTTTGATTTATTTAAATCAACTTCTCACATATTGGAGGAATCACAGTGCCTGGCATCATTCAGTCCACTGTTTAATGCAGAATAATTTTGATCTACAATTTACTGGAAAATTCTAAACACATTACATTTTAGTATTTGAAAACATCAAACTTGTTTGCAGAAACATAACAATTGCTACAAAAATGAAAAATTTAAAAAATTCTATAAAATGTATTATTTAATTAAGATTTGTTCCACAAAAATTAGACGCAGTTTTTAAGCTGGAATGGTAAATGTGGAGACAGAGGCAGTTCTTTTTCTGTTTTAGAGCCCAGCAGCTATTTTTCAGTGCCAACATTGCAACTGCAGACAGCAAAAAGATTAAAAGGAAAATGAATAGGGAGGTGCCTGAAGAGATAGATTCTAGTTGCTTAGGAGTGGCAAATCAAATTTCAGGTAATCAAATCATGTTTTTTTTTTTGTCTCCCAAAAAGTTAAGCCTTATGCAGTATTAGGTCCGAAGTCACTGTGTTAATGGAAGTGAAATTAGGAAAGATACAGTTGTGGCAAGCCAGCTGTATCTCTCATCAAAGTAAGGGGTGGGTACTACCAGTTCCATAAACAACCAAGAAATTAGGCACTTGAGTATAGAAAGTGCTTGAATTGCAGTTACCTTACCATGCTCGGTAATGTAGTGTTTGCTTTGTTCCCTCACTGGGCACTAGACTGAGATCAGGGCCAATGTAATGCTCCAACTACAGGAGTGAAGTGTTTTAATTAGGCATTGATCATAAGGAAAAATCCATAACCAATGATATTAAAAAGCAGTACAGAGGATAAACTTACATTCAAAGATCAGATTCAGAAGATTTATATTCAGATTAAAGTTTTTTGGACATGTCTTCCAAAGAAACCACCAAAGGACCTTATAAGGGTGGAGTAGAACACCACCACAACAGGAAGCAAATACTCTAATCTTTGAAATTAAGTTTAATACTCAATATTGTTTTTATAAATAACTGAATAAGATTATAATAACTATATCCTCTTGTTAGAGCATTACAGCAGCCAATAATTACATTCAGCCCTGCTGTGCTATCAGATTTTTTAAAAGATTAGCATTATAGATTTACTAAAGATACTTTTTACGAAGAAACAAAGACTTAACACAAAGCATGTTTTATATAACGTTTAACCCCTTCTGTACTTGCTAATACAAAAGAAAAGCAATCAGAAGGAGGCACTTGAGGAATTTTATTAATAGAGACAAAAACATCAGAAACTAAACCTAAAGTTAATTTAGTCACAGTAAGCTTATTTATTCAATCGGATGTCATTGCACAAAGTGTAGACAAAAAATAAAATGTAATTGCTGCACAGAAAGGGTTAAAATACATAATACACTTGAGAAATCCTTCATTTAAACAAAAATGTATTTCTATAGTTTATTTCTAAAAAACAACATTTTGTTGAATTCTTTTAAATGCATAAGTACAAAATATTGTTGCTTTTAATGCACATCTGGCAATAAAAATACAAGGCAGTAAAGTGTTGATAGTTATAGCTAGGTGCAACCTTTATTATCGACCCAGATAAACATCATACTGGTACATAGTAGATCTATTTTACTTGTCCCATTCCATTTGTATCTGGCGGAGTACAATTCAACTGACTTATTTTAGCAAGGGAATTAAAAAAAAATAAAGTTACTTTTTACAAGCTTTGTGCATTATAAAAGATAAAAAAAAATCCCAAGCTAAGCAATGACTACAATAATCATTTCACATATGTTAATAAAAAATACAAAGAAAGAAAAAAAAACTTTACAGTTACTTCAAATAAAAAGTTATTTAGAGTTAACACTTTGGGATATTTCATTTTAAGGCTTGACGAAGGTTTTTTCAGTGCAATGTTTATCATGTATTTGTACCCATGTGAGGAAGAAGGACTATTCTTTTGAAACTGAACTCTCAGCCCAAAAAGGAGGCAGTGAATATTTTCTTATGTTAGCCCCAATGTTAACAATTTTGTGACAAAGGCCAACAACTTTTGGAAACTCTTTAATAAATCTCAGTAGAATATTTTTTTTTCTTTAAAGGGCATATCCCTATTCATTAAGTGGGAGAATCTTATTACATACCTTTCATACTACACAGACATACAGCAGGGACTATTAAATAAATCACGGCACTCTGTCCGTCATGACACAGAGTGCGGCCCAAAAAGGTGAAAGGTGACTATTTCCTTTCCCAGACTTTAGTCTCGACCATTTAAAAAAAACTTCTCCTTCAAAGCATATGGAATTAGAGCTGTAAAGAAAGGCTTGGAAAGTGAGTTGTAAACAGAATGAGTATATTTTGTGTAGAATAAAAAGCTTTAGAAGAGAAACATTATTTAAATGTATACGCCTATATAGCTATTAGAGTGTTTGTGTATCAAAGTAATGCAAAAAGTGAAATATTACACTATTACAACTCCGTGTATGTACATCAAAATGTTTGGCAAAAAGGAAAATAAACTGAGACCCACCCAACATTAGAAGTGAGGGTTCACATTGTTAAAGTATAAGTATTGATTAACTGGAAACCCATTAGGTTTGAATTTATTATGTCTTTTAATATGAATATAGAAAGAACTCTACACAATTTTATCTTTAGAGAGGTTTTTCAGCCTCCTCCAATACACAGAAAATAAAATATGCATGTGGCAGGTCCCAATACAACTTATATTTGCAATGCAATGACAGCATTTTTATCTGAACAGGATAACCAGCATTTGGAGGGATTAGTATATTAATGGATAACAGCTAAAGATGACTTTGCCCGTGTTAAACATATTTTTACCTCTACCCCTCAGGGAGGAACTTGATCGCACAGAAACCAGATGCACTCAGAGTACTGGGAATGTGTACATTATTTCACTATGTGGAAGGATCAGTTAAATTCTGCTGCAAGGATACCTTTAGCAACATATTTATTTTTTAAAGGAATTTAACACCCCTCTAAACATGCTAGTGTGTAGTTAGTATGTCAATATAGTGTATCAACAGAAGCTTTTAAAATAAATTATATATTTTTTTTTTATCAGATGCAGCCGCTCTGCTACACAGCTATGTCTGAAACCTCTTTGCAGAGAAACGGCGTCCGATAGAAATGATTTTAGACATGTCTGCATTAATGATACACTAATTTGCTTTTAAAAACACCCTATCCGCTTTAGTAATTTTAGAGAAGCCCATGCAGGCCATTGGATTGCAGTTAAGACATTGAATTTATAGTGTGAAAAATGAATGGTAAACCAAACCGGCTACACGTATATTAACACTGAAGGAAGCAGCTTTGTAAGTAGTTCTGATGATAAATAAAAACACAAATGAAAAACTTACAGGTTGCACAGACACTATGGAATATTTAGACAGTAGTGTCAAAGGTATTTACAAATTTATTAAAATTAAACAGTCCTTAAAAAAGGAAATATTGTAGGATTGGTCAAACTAAAACCACTGCTCAGCGTTTCTGTGAGTGTAATAGTGTGATTTGCTTTCATAAAATGATGATCAAAATATGTCCCATGCCATGTGAACAAAGCAGGTCCCTGTTCTGTCACATACAGTACTCACCTGCCCCTACTTAAGGGGGCCTAAAATGAGACTTTTTTTTGTTTTTGTTAGTTCCTACACTTTGCCGTTTCCATGCAGGAGAAAACATGTGCCCGGATAAGGATTTTTTGGTGGAACTTTCCAGTGACGGTAAGTCTTGCATGTTGAGTCTCACTATGTCAGTGTTGTTGCGAGGACGATTGCAAGGATCAACACCAAGATGGCTACACAGACAACTATAATGATCAGTTTCTGAAAAGGTAAAAGGTCACTGTTAGAATGTAACAAAATTCCATTAAAAAAAACTAAACAAAAAGAAAAATATTTAAGCAAATCTCCATTGTTTCCTAATTTTACAGTGATTTTTTAAAGTTATTCTTAAAGAGCATGAAACACTGGCTATGCATTGTACATGAAAAAGTTACTAGGCATTGTGGTAGTAAAATCAATATGCCACAATGTTATCATACAGTCCGATCCCCTGCATGTGTGCATCATTCAGTCGTCTCTGACTCTCTGTGACCTAATGGACCGCAACACTAGGTATTCATTGCAGAGATACTGGAGTGTGTTGCCAGTTCCTTCTCCAGTGGGCCACAGCATATAGCTCCTGGTATTACTGGGTGGTCTCCCATCCAAGTACTGACCAGGCCCAAGCCTGAAAGGCTTCAGGGTGGTGTGACCTCTTGGTTCCCTGACTGGAATTGAACTCAGATCACAGAGGGAAAAGCACCAAATCCTAACCACTGGACCACCAGGGAACCCTTGTCAGATCCCCTACACCACCCTTATCAAGCATTCTGGGCTACCGATTACTATAAGGGATAACAAATGAATATAAAGGAGATGCAAAATAAAATCACGGGTATCTCAGGATGTTTTTCCTAGTGAGAAAAAAAATGGAAGTAAAAAACATATGCAATTGTATTGCTCTTTAAGATGTTAAGTAAGAGTCCCTTTAACAGTTACCCAACTTATTCTGTATCAGTATATTTATTTGTGTTAAGGGGTCTAACAGTAGAGATAACACAGAGATTTTAAACAGCATTTGTGATATATGCACCATCTGTGAAATGAGATGTAAACACACCACCGGTGACAAGCAGCACCAAGGAAAACCTTCTACCCATATGCAGTAGCACCATCACCAAGACAATCATTTGCCATTTCAACTTTTTATCAAGTTCCTTTGATAGTTCCACATTTTTAGATGCAAATTCAATATTAGCTAAATTACCCAACAATGTTTCTTTACCCATATTACACCTAATGATGGTTAAGAGGAAGAAAACAAGCTAGACACATAAAGCAAGCTGCAGATAATCCTTTCACCCCATAATAAGGATATGTAATATTATGGAGGCTCCTTTCTCTAGAACTGACCACAACACTGTTTACTACATCAGGAGCTCCTTGTAAATAGCATTAAAGTGTGTATCGCTGGACTCAAATGAATTGTAGCAAAAAGGCTCTTTAGATTTCCACCCTTTGAGAATCACTTATCCTTCCAACACAATGAAAATTACTGGTAGCCAGATACTATTTATACAGTTGGAAATGTGCTAATCATTAAAGGAGTATATTATTTAAACTCTTAAAAAACAAATGTACAGCTTGTTGGACTGAATATATTGTGATTGAGCACCAGAGGGAGCACTAAACACACTTCCAAAATTGTGAAAGTGAATAAACTAAGCCTTAAAGGACCTATGCTAAGAACAAGACTCGATAATGGGCATAGTAAATGTAGAAAGATAATATTTAAAAATAATGCCTGTATTTATTTTTTACTAGCGAATTGCCCGCCAAAAAATTACGGCAATGAAATTGTAAGTGAGCTAATGCTGTTTGGTGTATAATAATAAAATAACTAATATATTAATAAATGAATATACTTTACCTATTTTGAAGCATTGTGTTGAAGAGCTGTCAATCTGTTTTGATGTTGCTGCAGCATTAGTGGTGTGGAGCTGCTGTGTAAGCGTGATGAATGTGTGCAGTGTAATAGTGTGCGTGCACGAGACCAAACCGTTAGCGTAGTGGTGTACTTCCGCATTGGCGTAAAATGGCGGGTAATGTGTTGTATGCATCTTAGCGGATTATCCGTAAGTCTTTTGTGGTGTTTTGCGAGTGTGTTGTGGTGTTTTGTGTGTTTAGAGTGCTGTAGCCTCGTTTTCTTCAGCGGCCATTTTTTCTGTCGCTTAGCGATTTGTTTAGTGTGTAAACTCTTTTATTTTGATTGAAATTAAGGTGTACGTCGCCTTTGGTGCTCTTTGCCAGCAACTGAGGCCCTCGCCCGCTGCCCTCACTACGCGAGGGCCGCAGCGGCTCGCTATGCGAGCCCGCAAGCATGAGCAACGGCCCGCAAGCTCACAACTATATATGTGATATTTAGTTTTGCTTTACTGGAGAAACATTTGAGGAATCTTGGATGCAGAAATAATCTCTCTTCACTCTTTTTTAAAATCTGCCACATTGTTATTATACTTAACACGATTAAATGGAAGTATAACACACACTACAATACCCCCCATGTCCCCAAGCTCCAGGTGAACTGTAGTATCCACGGTGGAATCTCACATCCTACTAAAAATAAACTTTTATGAAACTACGTGGTCCTTGAACTTCAAAAGCAAAAATGGCAATTGATATAAGACTTAAGTAATTATTGTGAATATTAGCAGAAAGATAACAATATCACAAGAGACTCTGAATTATAGCAAGTATTGTACAATGTTTTCTTTTTGCTATAAACTAATCTTTAAAAATAAATTACCAAAATCAAGCACAAAACAAAAAATAAAGTAATTTAAACAACTGCTTTTTTAAGACTTTTTAAAAGGGTACTATATATTCGAAGTCTCTTGCAATACAACAGGAGCAAATTAATGGATTAATTACTTACTGCCACATTGGCAGAGGTACACGTGTAACAGATACAATCCAAGCTTCACTTAAGGCCAACTGACAGGCCAATAATCAAGGCAATTATGACAAGCGCCACCAGCACTATAATAGCAATAATCCACATTTTCTGTCAAAGAAAAAGGAGTTGGTTACATAAGCTTAGTCAGAACATTCCTTGTTGATCACCACGTATGAAACTCGCAGCCTGCTATGTAAGACATTGAACAGTAAGGCAATGTAAACCGAACCAGATTAATAAGACAGTACTAAGAGCTGTTAATGCAAATGTCCAGGCAAGAAATGACCTTCCCTCAATACGTTACAAAGAGGATTTTAACCTTAAAGTTAGCTACACAGTATTTCTATATGTCTTCAGCAAAGGGTGGGCAGATATTTAGAAACAGTCTCTTACTGTTCTTAAATTAACACAAGCAATATTACTGATCCACCAGGCTAGAGGGTATAGAGGGGAGAGAAACAGAACACCATATCTTTCTGCTGGTGCAAATTCAGTATATTCAGTGCTGGACTGGATATACTGAATTTGCACCAGCAGAAAAATATGGTGTTGCGTTTCTCTCCCCTCTATACCCTCTTTTGTTTCATATAAGTCCCATGGTGACCTTGACTATTTGAAGGAACAGCAGACTATACGCCAGCATAAATACATATCCACGAAAGGGATCTCCAGGAATCATCTGAAGGGGTTGGACTGTTTCTGGCCTTTTCCCCACAAAAGAAAGGACATTAGCCATCTATTTCATATAAGAACCTAACACACATAACTCCCTCTATAGAGAGGAATACTGACTGTGGGGTCTGAAATTGGTATATTTATGAATAGTGAAAATCTGTATATGAGTCATACCATGAATATATGGCATTGATGTACATTCTTGTATGTGTGTACACATTATACAGTATATATATATATATATATATATATATATATATATATATATAAATTATATACACACACACACACACACTATGTGTCCTTATTTTGGCAATTTATACATAACTGTAAATGTATATACATATTTTCAAGCAATATATTGAGAATATTCTGCAGGTATAGCGCTGTGTCAGGACTTGCCATCAAGCGATTGGAGGTAAATCCCTGTTGTATATTAGATCCACCAAGCTACACTGGAGTGTCTACATCAAAAACCCACCAGGAAATGTAAAAGGTAAATTTTTAAGTAGCTTTTGGTATAAAACAAACAATCTCTTGAATCAAAGTGCATTCAAAGGTTGTAACCTAAAGGGGACATTCTGTACCCAACCTTTAGCTAGTAAATTTAGGATTTATATCTTGATATTTGTATATATTAAGTAGAAATATAAACTTTAGACCAATAGATAATTCCCTTCAAACTTCGATGATGTTTATCTTACCCTGCGTGATTTGCTCTGATATTTCACAGCCTTTTTTGTCTCTTCTTTGGCATGTTCAATGTAATCCGAAGCGTTTTGCACATGCTTCTCTATACTGTTAATCATTTCACCCTGGATCAGGAGGTAAAAATTTAAGTTGAGAAAATGAACTGAATGTAAACGAACATTGTATTCTGATAAATAAACAAAAAATTGCCATTTTTTTCTGAAATAGGATACAGCTGGATGCAATGAGAAATTGGGAGTGAATTTTCTTGGAAGGGAATGAGTAGAGGAAGGAAGGAAGCAAGCTGGAGATATCACCCGACCAACAGAGGGGAAACCGTGAGAGCAGATGAAAATTACAACATTAGAATTAACTTGTGGTTTTTATTGCTTAGTTAGAAAAATCATGACTGATCGCTAAATTATCAAATGCTTAGAAAAAAAAAATATCACCTACAGTGAACTGTTCTTTCGCAGTTTAATATCTTATTGCATACTAAATATAATAGATCACATGGATTTTAGAAATATATAATTGTTTATACAAAGTTATTCTAAATGTTATATTCACTTAGGTAATGGGTTTTTCCTTAAAGCGA
This sequence comes from Discoglossus pictus, assembly GCA_027410445.1. Classification (NCBI taxonomy): domain Eukaryota; kingdom Metazoa; phylum Chordata; class Amphibia; order Anura; family Alytidae; genus Discoglossus; species Discoglossus pictus. Next base: position 430,503,480 of record CM050163.1, on the reverse strand, counting down.
CATACTTCACCATATTGCCTGTATCGAGACACACACAAATCAATTAATAAAGCAGACATAGAATCCGTGTAACTGCTAAATATGCAGATGTGGAGCAGAGGTTCATTTTAGATCTGTATGTTCTAGGTTCAGAAACTCCTTAATTATTTTTCACATTAATATTTTTAATAAATAGTCTCATTTCTTAATGCAGGCACTTAACCATTGCACTATTTTGTAACAGGTTTTGCAGTGGTGAAAAAGAATATAAAGATAAACACAATACTATTCAACAATCCTATACCTAGAGGTGTCATATCACCCCTTTCCAGTTAATACAGAAGTTAAATTGTATCTTGTGACCAAAGAAAAAATAAATATTAAATATATTTAATATACATCTAAATAGATGATTCCTCTCGCACACCAGATTCTAATTAGTACCACTAGTGCAGCTCATTATGTACTCTGAGAAAAAGTTAGAAACTGCGTAAAACCGCTAACTTCACACACTCGTAGCTCAGTTATTTTAGCAGTATATTTCTATATGTTTTCCACCCTCTGATGATGCAGAACACTTATAGTGACTTCAGGGCCCACTTAATAAGGCATATGATCCCTTGGAGTTCTAAGCTTCCTTGTGAAGCCAACTGAATATTCTTTAAAAAAGGACCTATATGGTGATATCTCACTAGTGAGTTTGCCTTAGTAAATCTTGCCCAATAACATTTTAATGGAGTGGACCAAGCTCCTAATCTTCCTTACAAACTCCATGTAGTTGCTGCAGCTGGCAGCACAAACATTTCCTCGCAAACAGCAATGTCTATGTTGTTCTTGCTGGGGAGAAAACATATGCATGTGCATTCTGGAGCTTTCAGATGTCTTTAATGGGCAGTAACAAACAATTGAACCCCAATAACGAAGGGAATCTGAAATCCTCTCTTTTGCAAGTTTCTTTAAATATGATGAAGTACTTCTATGTCTGACAAATGAACAGATGTAGAGTGAAATGATTAATAACCTCATGGATCGGAGTAATCAAATATGGCCATGTACCAAACTTAACATGGTAAGCAATTAGACTGGTGCATTAAAAATGTAAATGCTGAAAGATGATACAATAAGTGAAATATTACCTGGATTTCTGTCCGCCAGTAAGCAAAATCAGCATAAAGTTGCACATTGTTAAACAGTTGATTAATATATGTGGTTTCCAATTTATTTTGCCTCAATACAAATTGTTATAGCACATAATTAAACAATATTCCCTACCAGGCACAACTTTAATCACAGCTGATGCCTGGCCATCCATATAGGAAATTCATAATTTATTTTAAAATTATATTACAATGTATGTTATTATGTTATGTCTAAAAGTTAAAAAAATGTACTAAAGTAGATATTTCTCACAAAAAAACATTAATACAGGGATTTAACCAAGCAAATCTTGCTATCTATATGTATTTGTTTTTCTCAGAAGGAAGAAAAGACCTTGCACACCATGAAGGAATGTCTGCTCGTATATGTCTAACATATATTAATTCGAAAGACACATTAAGGATTTGACTATATATGATCTACCTTATTTGCTAAAAAAACAAACCGCAATAACAGATATATTTGTAGAAATCTTACACAATTTCAAAAATACATCTCTAACAAAATACTCTTCACACATACCAATGCACAGACAAGCCAAGACTTGCATGTTCATACAACACATATTTACACAAGAACACACAATTATTATGCATACAGTAATACACTCATATATAGGTACACTGACTCTGCCATGCAGTGAAACATTTGCAGACAGATATACACTTGTACAGACACACATATACTCATATGCACATATATAACCTAAAGGTCCACGTTTAAAAGGCTTGAAGGAGAAGTGGGCAACGGTTAAAGGACTGGTTCCCTCAAGGATGCTGGTGGTTAAGCATTATTGGTAAGGTAAGAAAAGCAAACAATTACTTTGTGTGCAATAGAAGTAAGAAAACATGTCAACAGCAAGGGAGGCAAGAAGGAAATGAAGGTCTGCATATACTTTGAGAAATGGGCACACATGGAGAAAGAATTCACAGCGAAACAAACATGTCAGACAGCCACAAAATGTAATTAAACAGACATAAGGAGTTTCAACATACGCATGACATGTCATGCTGTCAGTCACATTGGGATTAAATAGACAGACTGGTGAAAAGGAGCGACCTTGGGTAAAACAGACATGTGAAACAAGATATAGAGAATGGCTGGACAAAGACTGTACAGACATGACAAATATGTGTCTATTGTTTGTCGTCTTGTTCTGGCTCCACCCACAGTCTGTTTGTTGAAAGTGGTAAATTTAAATTTTATATATTAGAATAGATATTAGATGATAGATTCTATTGATAAAAAAAAGTCAAAAGAACTACCTGAGTTTCCACAAGCATAGCGATGTCCATGAACATATCATGCAGCTCCCGTATACTGGTCTCGAGTTTCATAATGTCTTTGTGGCGCGATTCTATCTCATTCAAAGCCTGCCTGGTGATCTGGGAATCTGAAATGATCTAAAAGACAGTTTTTAAGTTCAGAACAGATCTTTCCTGCGCATGCCAAGCAAAGATGTAAAAAACGGTCTACTCAGTACTTACATCTGATGTGAAAATGGAAGGGTTCCCACTTTCAAGCATCTCTTCTAATTCCTCATCTGTTGTAGTCTTTCCAGCTAAAAAAAAAATAATATTTAAATTAAAAACATGTACAATTAGTCCTCCTGAAAAAAACAGATATTTTAATAAATATGCAATATTGCTATTTGGCAAAATTGCTGTACTGCCGGTAAACAAAAATATGATTTTTGTTCAGCTTAAATTTATTTCAATTTAAA